>VYXC01000685.1:468803-488993 GCA_013397175.1 Platysteira castanea
ATATTATATTATATATTTCTTTTTCTTTTTTTTTTATGCTGAGGTTCTCCTGCAAAAATAATCTTGTTAGAATTATTTTTTAAAAAGTAATTTAGGATGTTCATATTTTATAGGATTAAAACAGAAACCTACTAATATTCTTAATGCAGTTAAATTTTGGTATTCAATTTTTTAGGAAGTCTATTATTCTTCTGCTCCTGTCCTCTTTACATAGGGGTTTACTACATGGATGTTTGTACTACACTGAAATAAAAAAGAATTTGTTGCTAACCAAATAATAGAAATATGCAAACTGCTGCAGGGGACAATCATATCTATTTATATACTGGAGAAAAAAATACTTCACTTGAAGACATTTTATATGCTTTATAAAGCTTTGAAAAAGCTTAGCTTAGTACCACAGTGATATTTATTTAGTTCTTTAGAACAATGTCATCCATACTCCTGAATAACATATTGTGCTTAACTTAAATTTAAATTATGCATTTAAGGGAATGTAAATTTTAGAAGTTCAAATTTTTTGAAAATTCAAATTGATTAATTTCTCTATTCACAATTTTATCTTGACATTGCTTTGGCAGATTTATATCCCTTAAAAAAATAATTTTCTATTTCCCCAATGAAGCACATTCCACATGAAGTTAAGATTATATATTTTCATATAAACATAAGAATTGTGTTTTAAGCAATTGAAATATTCAACTTATTTAAATTTCTTTAACAATAAAGATCATATAATTCTTAACTTCAATGATCTATTTTTCTTAAGACTCTCAAGAGAATAGGAAACATTTTTTGTTGCTCCCTATAGTAATTTTATTTTTCTTTAATTAAATGTGCTCAGTCCTGTAGAGACACAATGGGTCAGGGATTTTTTTACAGACTGAATAACCCTTTCACAATCAACTCCTTCTGAGCCTAAGGCAAAGCAGGCAAACTGAAAACAGTTCACTTTGATACTGCTTCCAGAAACATGACCTATAAACTACAGAATTTTCTACAATAGCTGCCTGGCACCAATCTCACAGCCTTTTTCTTTCCTTGGGCTTTGATATGTCCTGAGAATAGTACACTTACTGCTTGCCTCATATCAAAAAGGGTTAGAAATTAAGGACTTATCATTTCAGTATTTAGTGTATCTGTATCTGAAAATATGGGGTTTATTTTATAGAAAGATACATTTTATAGAAAAGATGATACTCTTTTTTAAGACAGGCTAGGACAAAACTTGCAAAGTGTTGTCAGCATGCAATTATGATTGAAGGGCATGATTTCATTAATCTTGGAACTGTAAGCATGAAAAATACTGCAACTAGTTGTCTGAAGCTCTTGTGAGGTCATTTTGTTTGCTTCTTATGAGGAGTAATACAGTATTTTGTCTATACTATATTAGAATTCTCTGCTTTTCTCCCCCTCCTTTTTTGTTTTTTTAATGTATAAATATGTCAGGTAACAGGAAGTCAATATCAAAAGCTTGCATCTTGCCAGTCCAACCACTGTGTTACAGACAAACTATTTGTCTCACTCTGCTCTTGATGCCTTTTGAAAATGTACTGCTTCCAACACAAAATTTGGAGAGTATTGTTTCTTCTACACTGATTTCCAGTATTCCTTCCTTTCTGCCTTCAAATATGATATAAATAGGCAGCTAGAGAAACCTTGTTCTTCTGACAGTTACCTCCTTTTAGACAGGAAATCCAACAGCCATTTTAAGTTTGGGGATCTTACTTATTGAGATACCCAGCTCATGCATTCTGAGAGACACAACATTGCTTACTAGTATCAAAACATATGATGGATAGCCACTAAATGTCTGGCACCCAATTATGAAAAATTACTGGACAGTTCAATTTCATGCTAAAAAGATGTAACTCATAGTGGTTAATCTAAATAAATTCTCTTCTGTATTGTTCCTTATAATTGCAGCCTTAGGAGGTCTGGGTTGTTATATGAATTCTTGCACAATGAAGAATGTATTCGTGCTTCTTTCCCTCAGTTACAATACATCAATAACATCTTGTGTTGTTGAATCCAGTTGCAGACAGATGTTGGTAGATATAAAACAGGCCTCCAGTTTTACGTCAAGTAGCATTCCTCTGTCATAAAGGAATGTTTTAAGAGTACATTGATAAGTATTTTCAAGATATTATGTTGCATGTAAAAAATGGAAGAGTTTTTAAAATGTAGAAATACTGTTCTTACTGAGAACTTGGAATATAGCAACGCTTATGGCTTGGCTACATAGAGCTAAATAAAATAGTTATGATTCTATTTAGAATAAAGCAAAAATATATTTGGTCTGAACATGTTTTCATATTCTTTATAGAAAAAAAAGTGCTTAAATATTAATGTAATCTGTTTCAGGAACACAGCTTTTTTCTTTTTTATCCTTAGATATTTTTCCTTCTCATGTCAGCATTAATTTTCCTTGTACTAGATAACCTTTGCTATTAATCACTAGACTAAAAGTGTTACCACCTAATAATGTGCCATTTTTCAGTTTTATTGGCTTTTATTTTCTTTTATTTATCATATAAGTTAAAAGGTAAAAATTATATCTATCATATGACTATGTCAATCAAAAATGACAGTCTGCATTTAAACCCAATTCTGTTGTTAACTGATCCAGTAAACATCATATCATATGACAAGATCAATACCCGGCATTGAAAGACAGCTAGTATGACAGTTTTCTAGTTCTGCCATGTGGGACTGTACTTGCAACTACTAAGTGTATTGTTACTTTGCCAAATACTGACTTTACTTCCAAATTTTTTGTTTCACTTTATCTACATCATAGTAGTTTGCCTTCCAGCATGTTAGACTTAGCTCTCAAAGTCTGGGAGTTTGTGGTGGGTTATTCCAGTCATCTAAGGTTGAGGTTTTGATCAATTACTTCATTAGCTGATATATTTAATTTGACCATTCTTATCTATTTTTTTCTATTCTACAGAGGAAACTTTTAATTGTACAGTCAAAACTACCTGTTTCATTCTTGCTGCTTTCTTCTTACCTGTGACCACAGCAACATGGAAAAAGTTTATCACAGCAGGTGCCTTAAGACTGGAAAAGTCTGTGTCCTAGGTAGCTTCCTACTGCAAGCATTTGCAAGCAATCCCTCAGGCATCTTTGTTCAAACTCATTCCATTTTTCCCTTCGCTTGGCATTGAAAATAAATGAACTGGAGATTAGACTAAAGTCTTCAGGCTATTAAGTCAAAGCTAAAAACTTTACATTATAGACTTACTGGTAGTTCTCCTGTGAGTCTTCATTTTTTAAAGTATTATGCATCAAGACACTCCCATATCACAGAAGAAAAACAAATAAATGATTGGTTAAGACAGTAGATCCCCTCAGGGTCTCTGTCAGACCTGGATGTGTTGACCTGAATTTCTGTCCTAGAATTTTAATCTGGCATCAAAGAAAAAGCTTTGGTTTTTAATGTATCTTGGATAGCCTTATTATCTGTAAATTTAACCTTACAGATTTTGCCACCTAGAAGTTATTTTTCTAGAGAATAAACCCTTCATTCACCATTTCTTTCTGCCAAATACTTCTTTGTTGTGTATCTCATGATATTTGAACCACATAACACAAAAAATTTATTTAACTGAACAGAATTAGACTGATTGAGGTATTGAACATATATGCTCAAGCATTATTAGATGACAGCCTCCAAACTTTATTCTGTTGTTGTTTTTGATATAATCCTCTTTTTTGATCACTTAATATGCTGGATACAATACTCAGAATAATTCAGTGTTTCTTCTTTTTAGTATTATTAATCCAATAATAGCTGTATGATAGTGCATCATACCTAGAAAAAGGAAGCAGGAAAAAAAATCTGATTCTAGTTAATCTATTGTCACTTGATAACGAGCTATCAGTGTTTACTTTCAGATACGAAATCTGCTTTGAGTACAAATACAAGCAGATATTGAAGTGTTGGCATTTAGGATATATAAATAAATCTCAGTTCAGCAAAGCAAAGCATTTCAACGTGTACATGATATCTACAAATTTAAGCAAGACAAAATAAATGCTGTTCAGCTAGGGTCACGGTCAGCTAATTTTTTAAGTAAAGCGTAATAGTTTTGTTCACAGCATAATACAGACTAAAATGTACAAAATTGAGAGCATAAGTAATTTAATCATAGATGTGTTGTAATCAACATTAAATACTATTGTGGTACTGTATTATGCACACAAACAATGACACAAGCAGAAGAATAATCATACGTGTACACATCTATCCACATACAATATTCTTTACCTATTCATGCATATTTATTGACATCTGAATTAGCAATTTAGATGCTTAATTATTTAATCTATATTGGCCTCCTATTATCTTGCCTAGTGTAACTTCATATCTGAAGTCATGGCTGTAAACCACAGTTTTACTTGTTTTTAGAAAATAGTTCCAAATCCTAAGCACTGAAATTAACATCATATAAAAGATATTTTCCAATACTCTCTGCTTCCAATTTCCTTTAAAGCCTTTTAGGTCTTAGATTTGGACTAAAGAACCTTTGTTTTAGAGAAGGAATAGCCCTTGGCTTAAAGGCCCACTTTTTCCTGAAAGCTGAAATCCCATTGGCAAAATTCTGAATTACATGATTTAAATTTAAATTACATTTAAATTTTTTAACAGGAGCAAAGACTGAAAAACTAAATGTCTCAGTGTAAAATATATTATCTTTAATAATATGCTAATGAAGTGCAATTTGCATGAACCTAAACTTTGTGAAAATTGTATATGATACTAATATTCAAATAAATATTTAGCTTTCCCTTTCTTTGTTGAACCTACATATGAATTATTCATGTTTTTTTTTAAACAGAAGTGGTCCCTACAAGATGTACCAATGCCACCTACAAATTTATAATGTTAGTGATATTGTTAATAAAGTAGTAATCTTTTGAAGTGAGTCCATCTACAGATACTTAGCAAGGACAAATACAGACAGCACCTGTTTCTGAAACTCAAGTGGTTGTAGACGTAATCAAACAAGAAGAGCAGATAAATAAGCTTACATGAGAGTTAACTGTCATTAAACCTTTCATTTCATTGGAAGTCCTGTTTTTTTCAATGATAAAAATAAGTTTAGGAAAGGGACAAAATTTGGGTTTTGTTAATAAATACATGGTGATTTTTACTGAAAAACTCTACAGATAAGAGAAAGACCTTTAAACTTATCTTATTTTATTTTCTCTTTGTTTTTGTGGATCTCAGTCCAGTAAGAACAATCAGTTTAAATGAGCAAAAATTTTAGCAGTTTGATGGCTCTAGGCAGACAAATAATGAGGGGGAAACTGGTAAAGGAAAAAAATCCAAGGAAAGGAAAACTATTTGTAAAAATGTATTCCACAGAATGCCAGCAGAAGTGTTTTCATAATGGTAGTTTTATAGTTTCATTTGTTATTTTATTCCTTGTGTTATGCACAGTGATACAAGATGTGAACAACAAGCCAGAGCTGGAGAATTTTTAGAAATTTTAATTCTAGACATAGAATGAGACCAATATGAAATATTGTGGAGGAGATGCCTGTAGAGGGCTTTCATCTTTTCTCTTCAGGCAAATTAAGGTAAGAATGGAACTATGTTTACAAAAATAGGGAAAGAGAGAGACATTATTTCTGATGAAAAATACATATGCTTTACTAATTATTAGCTAAGACTACTAAAATGGTCCGTTAATCACAGAAAGGGAAAAGGATGAACTGATTGAAGACAGTGCAGTCTTGACTGTGATGACTGTAAGCCAGGGCTGATCTTCAAGGACAAACTTTGCAAATTAAAAGGGACATTCTGAAGTGCATACATTCATGCATCCATGGCTAAAAGACAGCATGTGTGGACAAGGAATTCCAGGAAATGTTTAATCTAAAAATGAACTTTTCCAGAAGGTGAAAGCAGGAATGAGCAGCCGAAGATGAATAGAGAGATAGTGAACATAAGCCAAAGCTTAGAAATGTGAAAGACAAGAACAGTTACTCCAAGTACCTGGATATTAAAATATTTCCACTCTTAAGCCTGCCCTTTGGACTCCCAGGCCTCTGAACCTCCCAAGATACTCTTTGGGAATGTGAAATAAGTAAAGTTAGGGCTATTTATGCAAACCATACCTACAGAAGTCCAGAGAAGATGCAACCAACTGTGATGAGGAATCCACTAGATGAAGTGTCAGTTACCTGCCAGTCTGAAGGTATGGCTGAATCCTCAGTATCTTCAGCTAAGTTTAGACAGATTGCTATTACTAATATATTCATGTATTAAAGAACAATCTTAGGTTAATATAATGTCATCAACTTTTGATTAAATTCTTGGGGCAATTTATTTTTCTCTTCATGCCCAGCTGATCTATTCCTTCATGAGTGAAAATAAGTCCTAGGGCTGTGCTAGATTTGAGGTCAAATTCATGGGATTGTAATTTTTCAGGGGGTATATATATGTGCAAAATATTTGCGATTTTCTAGTAAGGCAGTAGATATTGATTATTTCATAAAAAGTCCCTGTTATTATTCTGTTATTATAAGTGGACTATTATTTTGTGATAATAAGCAATATGAATGTTATTTCCATCTGTCTTTCAGAATTGCAGTTATTTCAGTCTTTTGAAACAAGTTTTTATACTCACATAATTTAACATGTGGATAAATATTCCCTTATATATGTGAGGTAAAATACTAGTTTTGTAGTTCTTGTGTGGAGGCTTAACCTCTGTCCTATTCTATCCACTGTGACTGGTCTCACCATTTGTATCCTCTCTTCTTAATGAATCTGAAAACTTAGACGTGGTCTTCCTTGTTTGTTCAACAAAATAACTGACCATTTTTATTTATTTTCTACTTTGCAGGCTTCAAGAAATTTGACAATTAAAATATTTTCCACTGCTTTTTTATTACTTCCTATACACTTTAAATCTCTGTAAGGTATTTATTCAGCCCTGCCATATTACATGCTTTCCAAGTAATTTGGATAAATATACTGGATATTATTTGTATTTTTATAATTAAAAATAGCATCTCCTAGCTCCTAGCAATATTAAAATTTCTGGCATTTCTTTGTTCAAGATTATGCTATTCATGCTTGTGCCCTAAGATAATTTCTTTGATCATTTATTAAGTCTTTTCTATTTATGAGTGTCAGAATAAAAATTGCAATTCTTGCCACTGTTACAATCTCACTTCTGAATAGCCTATTAAAGGTTCTATACGTTGTCCATTTAGTAAATTGATATATTCATATATTGTCTTACCTAACATTTGACAATAAGATAATTTAGAGATTCTCAGTATCTTGTGGAGTCTTGTAATATGATTGACTTTGCATATTTGGTTAATCAAGATATTGTCCTTTTCACTGGGAATTTACAGTCACTGGTGAATTCTGGTTTTAATGAAACAACTCAGAGTAGCTATTGCTTTGAGTTGGAAGCAAAGGTGAGTGTAAAAACAGTTGGGAATTTTACCATGTTAAAGTAACTGACTTAGAATTTTAAGGACTGTCTATTATATTGGCATTACAATAGAAATTTTACCCTTTGCAAATCTAAATTTTCAAGTAATAAGTATGCAGTTTTCCAAAATTAAATTAATTAAATATTATTAAAATAATAATGGCAGCTTGTGAGCATAAAACTTAATTGATGAGGGCTTTTATTTGTAGATGTACAGATGGGTGTTGCCCTAATTTCTTATAGAATAAATGATAGAGGCAAACTACATGTGAAACAAGAACGAATGACCCAGCCCACCTTCAGCATCTTTCTCTTCCAGCTTCAGTGATCCACACGTATTGCCCAAATTCTAACTTTCAGTGCTGATCATGATCACAACCTGTGAATTTTTTTCTAGCATTTTCAGTTTTTTTCTAGAGTCTTCTTGAAAAGCAGGAAAAGAACTTTTTATTTGCTCTTTAGGTTGAGAATTTTCATTGGGAAAAACTGCTCTCTTCTTGGTGGTATTGACATCCCTAATGCAATCATATCATAATAGAATCACTCCCTGTTGGTGAACAGACTTCAGTGAATCATCTGCCTTGAAGTGGTTGGCTGAGGCACTTAAATAAAAAAACAGTTGTCCTTGGAACCTTCTCCTAATGAAGAAGAATAAATCACTTTTAGAGGAAAAACGAGATCTTAGATGGGCTGAACTGTTGGCTGAAAGTATAAAGCTGCTTCCTGTTATTAGTCACTTTAGTCTCTCTTTTGAGCCTAACTATTCTAATTTATGCACTCATTAAGAGCTTAAAATTAAGTGGACTAATTCAGGCCTCACACACTCAGATTAAAAATAATTTGAAAGGATAATATTCCATAATCCTAATCAATATGATATTTTAGAGTGTGAAGTGGGAGGAAAACATGTAGGAAGAGTGACAATAGTAGGGAAGGCCTTGTCTACATTTCCTGCTCATTCTTCTAAGTCATTTATTTTTGTGTTATTTTAACTGCCAGGTAAGGTTTTAAAATGGTGTAAGATCTCCATAAGACTCACCCAAAATGGCTGTCAGTAGATATATTCCTGAAAAATGACAGAGCTTAAATATACCTCCCTAGAAATTGGGAAAACTTCATATTTCATAACTTTTTCATGAAAAATTTAATCTAGGTCATTTTCCTCATTTCAGCAGACAAAAAGCAAGTAACTTTTTTCTCTTGCTTTCTTTTATCTTTTGCGCTGATACTGGCTTTTCTTGGTTGCTCTCTATTATTGATGAGAATTTTTCTAAGTCCTGGGGTCTCTGTGAATTTAGCTGTAAAATAAAATAGCTCCAATAAATTATGTATATACTTAATAACAACAAATTTTTGCATAAGTTCATCTCATTATTTCATTTACTGTATGAGTAGGAAAGGAGACTTTTTAAAACCATCAAATTTCTGGGTCTCCTCCTAACAACTCTTATATGCCATATCATGGTAAAAGGTGTAATAATTATATTAAATAAGAGAAGCTCAACAAAAAGCTAGGAAAAAAAAATCAAAGGTATCAGTACGGGAAACAGAGTTACCCAAGAAATATCTTGAGTAAGTCCACTCCTAATATAAATGAGTTGGATCAGGACAAAGAGGGGATTATCTACTTCTAGTGAACAGCCCCTATTTTCTACTGTTCACGATCAGGTTTCAGGAGTAGTTGATACATTGCTAGGGGAAGCAGAGCTGACGTTTGTATGCTGTTGTGCTGCTATGAAGTGGCATTGCTTTACAGATGACAATCCATTTTCATATTCTGTTGACAGCACACTGGAACACATTTCTGTCTGTGCATTGCACCATTTCTGATTTTGAAATTCTGGTTACATTACATTACATGTGCATCTGTGTATTAGCTAGCAATCATTGAAGCTGTGGATGTTATGGAAAAAGCATTTTCTCCAGAGAGGTTAAATCAGTTGGGGTAAAGAGTTAAAGTATCCTATGATTTTTCATACACTGATGTTTTTTAGTCACTTTCAATAAATTCAGCTGTTTTATTTTCTCCTATTGCACATTCCTATACTTCAGACTCCAGGTACCTTGTAGGCACCACAGGCATGGCTGTCTCTGCCCAGTTCCCTCAGGGCTCCCTTCTCAAAGCACCTGTATTCATGATCTCTTTCTTTCCTGGGAAAGCTGTCCAGGATGTGTTCCTTCTGCGTCACGAGTAGGTACCTCTGGAAACCACCCTGGAATTGCAGTAGAAGTGTAATACAAAGAGCAGAAGAAGAAAAGAGGGGAAAGCTTTCTCAATATCAATGCCAGCGATTAGTGGATGTTTTCCTTAGAACTTTCCTTAGTGGTGCAATAGACAGAAGAGGTCACAAAAACTCCTTCATATGCAGGTCTCCTATACAAAATGTTCAAGGCCAGGCTGGATGGGGCTCTGAGCAACATGCTCTAGTGGGTGGCATCCTTGGCCATGGCAGGGTGGTTGGAACTAGACGGTCTTTATGGTCCCTTCCAACCCAAACTATCATATGATTCTGTGGTTCTCATGGCTCCTCATACCCCTTCCACCTTCAGGCCAGCCTGGGATAGGCATGGAAGTTCATTACTGTATCAACAGATTAAGTTACTACTGCTTTTTGGGGGGAAGTATGAATCTGTAGTTGGAATATTAGCTACTTTGTGATATCCCTGGGATGGAGATAAAGGCCTGCAGCAGGACTGTGATATTGCCCACAGCTCTGTCATAAGTATATGGAAAGGAATACAGGAACACCATTTCCTCAGTGTCTCATTTTGCCATTTTTGGACATTTGATGTAGATTCAAACTGTCAGGAAATTAAATCTAGTTTGCCTTATAATAAATACACAAAATAAATCACAGGTGTTATTAACCTTCCTACTCAGGGGAATGTCTTGAGAGTCAGGAATGTCTTCTTTAGACAGACGGTACTATGAATCTGTGCTTTGGATAAAAGCATTTCTCTGTGGAACATCTCATCCACCTAATTGGTCTGCCACAGAATAGAATGCAGTGGCATAAATGAAGTTATATTTTCAATGTGCATGCAGTCTAAGACTATTCTTGTGCTAAGAATTTTCTATTTAACTCTGTCATTATTTCTGGAATTTATGAATTTAAAGAATGTTTCTGTAGGTGACTGTTGCTGTTTCTTAAGAAAATAGACACATTTGTTCAACAATATGAATAAAACACCTAAATGTAATTTATGGGCATTTTTATGCTCCACAGGTGAAATACAGTGAGAGAAATTTTGCTTTCTATTTCCAATCACTTAATAAAAAGCAAGTACAACACTATTACAACATGCAGCTGTAATACTACCATGTAACATATAACTCTTAAGAACTCTGAATCACAGTCTTTTCTGTAACTATCCATGACATCCTTCTCAAAAGTCATTGCTTTATTTTGTTTTCTTGGATATAAATATAAATAGGGAGTACATACCTTTTTTTTTAAAAAAGGTGAATTATTATTGCTACTAGGAGTTCAACAGTTTTGTCTTACAAATGCTTCCTTAATCCACTACCACTATTAATTGCCACCATACTGCAATTACTCTATCTACTGTACCATAGTGTCAAGTATGTTATTTGGATAAGAGAAGACATACTGTAGTAATTCCTTTTTTGGTATTTAATATCTACTTAAGAGCTATTTTTAAGGAATATAAAATATGGAGAGTACTTGTGGTTATCACTGTTGATAAGATTGCAACTTGTCTTGTTAAGATGGTATTCTTAGCATCCACATAGCAGTTTTGCATCTGTTTAATATTCCTACAGAAGGAATATGGGAAAATAATTGATGGCATGTTATTTACATAGTAACGGTCCAAGGATGGTTGCGTCCAACTTTTTGCCTATTTTATTCTCAAAATCTGGGATTTTATTTTAGGAAGCTATGTGTACACTACAAATCTATGCTCCCAAATGGCATAACAAGAACATTATGATTGCAAGAAAGTTTAACTACATACATATGAATCAAATAACTCAAGAATGACAGCTTTCTCCCACATCATAAGAAACTAAATACCATTCATAAAATAACCATTCAACTGGAAAATGTACACAGATGAGCATTTTTTGCAGTGCTGTTGTTATGTGTAACATGGCCATAAGTCTTAACTGTGCAGCACTTTAATGACTTTATCGTACATAGTTTCCCATACTCATACATAATGGCTAAGTACCCTATGGTGAAAATAGAAGCCAAATAGCCATATGCCTGCAGTCTTCTTGCAAAGTGGGCAGGTTTTTGATTGGCTCTAGCAGGTTGGGGGAAATGACCATTTCAGACAGAACCCAGTCAAGCAGAAAATGGGCAGATGCTGTGAGTTGCATAATCAGTACAAAGAATACTCGTCTGCCATTTATAGTACACAAGATGAACTGATGGGATAGTGACTGATTCAGGCTAATTTAATGACAACCTCTAACCATCTGGCTAGAAACCTGTATTTTACAAAGCCTAATGCTGACCCACATAAATTAGCCTAAAAAACATTTGGTGAGTTTAATAATGGATTATACATCAAAGCAAGAACTCATTACTGTTACAAGTCATGAAATATTTATTTTTAATCTGACAGTTCTACTACTGCTAAACAATAAGAGATTACACTGTGAAGCAATATATGTAATAAATGACTGACTACTTTTCTGCTTGTGCTAGTAAATGCAAAGCTTTCTGGGCCCAATGATTTCACTTGCTGACAGTGGGAAACTGTGGAAAATAGACCCTCCCTTTTCTTCAATGGCAGAAGATCTTCCTTTACTCTTTGGTCTTGTTATAATTTTGCAAGAATATTCACCGTAACAGTTGAATTCAACTGACTTGTTAATTTCTTTGTATATAGCTTGATTTCACAAATAGTCAGCATCCTGGAACCCAAATTATACCCATGAGACATTCACTTTTTGCATGAAAAGTCTTTTGGAATGTTATTGAAGAAGGAAATTGGTAGGAAAAAAAAAAATGCGTAATTCAGATCATAATATGGCTGACAAGGTCCAATTTGCTGGTACTGGTTTGGGAAGTTGAAAGGATCCAGACTGACTCTTAAAGCTTAGAGCTGCCAATTAGAAACTTCACATCAGCAAACATTAGTCAAAGGCAGTGAAGTAACCATTCAATATCCTCAATGCAATTTTTGTGGAGCCATTGTTATTAACAAACTCACACGTCAAATGTTGCTGAAATATGACAATTATGAGTGTTTTTCAGGCAGGTTAAATTATTTTCTGAAGACATATTTTACATTGTATAAACGCATAATGATGTATTCACATTTAATGTTTTCCTATTTTTTCTCTTTTTCTTAATCATGTTTAAATACAATTTATGTATAGTGGTGTATACAAATTGATGAACATGCTATGACACATTCTGTTCTAAGTATCAGGCATCTGGGAACATCTGGGAATAGAGGAAACTGCTGAAAAATCAGATTATATTCCCATATAAACTTTAGACAGCTTTTAGGGGTACTGTAAAATTCTTTGAGGTAAAACATACAATTTGCACTAAAATACTTCTTGCAGTGTACAGTACATATATTGATCCATATACTAGTCCTTCACTAAAATCTATGGACAAATATAATTCCCCGTGAAGCTGTTTAAGTAGTGGCACCTACTTACTCATGGATTTCAGAAAATCTCATGTTTCTGTTCTGTTGGAAAAGTCCATTATTTGTCCTATTCAGGCAACACTATTTGGTGGCTCCAACCATCAACAAATCATTTTAAAAACTATATGCAAACAACACAGAGAATCTTGCTCTCATCTGGAATAGATAGTTTAGAAAAGTGAAAGTGCAGCAAACATTGTTTGAGAATCTGCCTTTTCTTTTTATGCAAAAATATGTTCTAAAACCCATCCAAACCACTCTCTGGTCCCAGCTCTATGTGGCTCTTGTCTGTGAAAGAAAGCTGACTCACTGGGGAACTGTAACACTTTGAACTGTTGGAAACCAGCAAATCTTATGGTATCTTCGGAGCATGAAGTAGTCCAAATTGTAGTCAAGAAACTGCTATTCAACATTGAGTTGTACTATCACTTTTCTTTCATAGATGCTTCTTCTTTGCAAATACTGTACATGTTTAAATTCAAGCTTAAAGCCAGAACGGAGAACATAAATTACATTAGGAATTTGAAGTTTCTCAATTAACTTATTTTTTTTAAGCAAATAAAGATGTAGTACCTTATCTCTCCCTTATAAAGTTGTCTCTCTCTTAAAAAATCTTTTTCCCCTCAGGATATTTCTTTTCCAAGTATTTCTTTTATGGTCTTGGTATATTTTATTTATTTCACCATTATAATTTCTATCTTGCCTTCTTTTTCTCTCTTTCTCAGGGCAAAGTTTCTTTGCATGGTTGACCTGAGAACTACCTCTTGGTCAAATGTCTGGTAAGATCCAAATGTGGATGCAGTAGCGTGTATGAACAGGACAGTAAAATCTGTCTTAGAGAGTGTTTGCATGAAACTGATTGTGCCAAACCTGATTACGCCAAAACCGATCATGCCAAACAGACAGACAGCCATCAGCTGGGCCAAAAAATAAACATTCACCACTTACACACAGGAGGAAAAAGACAAAAGATCAACATGTCTCTCATTCTTCAGCTATGCCCATGGTTTGACTAAAAGGAAAAAGGTTGAGATTTCTTCTTTCAATCAGAAAATCAAGACGTGAATGAACTCCTACATATATCTGTAATCTGCAGATTATAGTAATGCTGCAGGCAGACTCACTTATAAATGGAAGACATTGACCACATTAGGGTGTTGTCATCTTTATTTGTTTGACTTTTTACAGAGACTATTAAATTTTATCTTATTTTTAGAACCCACAATGAAACACCACTACCAGAACATAGCACTCATTAAAACCAAGTCAAACCTCAAACATCTCTGTCTTCAAATTCTTATGCAATTAATTCATGTTATATGATTGTCAGAATAAACTGTAATTCCCAGAGACCCCATTCCTCACTTCACCTGTCACAAGATCTGCTGCCTATTCTTTTGTGATAAAACACATAAATACAATGGAATCTTTACTCTGTTTCCCATAGTAATAGAATATGTAGGTTGTCAATTGGGAAAATGGCCTGAACTATTTTTTTAGACCTAGAATCTGAAAGTTTATTCTGACGAATTATCAACTATATTTCCAAGAATGGTCTGCTCCAGTTTGTACCTACATTTCTTCTTTTTATCATCCTCTAGATATGCATCTTCAAAATATAAATCTGTATCAACTGCAAAATTAAGAGATTCCAAGTATATTCAAGAAATTTGTTTTCTTTTCTATTTTGCTTCCTTAAAAAAGAAAATAAAACAGTGTAGACAAAAGTAAACTCTTTTCCAGTTTTCATTTTAATTATAATGTAGGCATTTATCAGATAAAATTAAACATGTTTTTTCAAATAGTTTGCTCCAATTTTATTTTGGCTTTGCTCACTTCTCTTAGGATGTTAAAGCTCAAGTTCATTACAGTAAAGGCTTCCCTCTGGTTTTACATCCTAAGAAGTTCTTCCTTGTTTATGATTAGCAGATCAAGCAGAATGCCTCCCCTGAAACTTTGTTGATCACCTGCAAAAAAATTGTCCTTGACCCTTTTTAGAAATCTTCCTATTCCTGACTACTGTTTTCCTTTGAGCAGATACCAGCGTGATTAAATCTTTCCTCAGATGTTTATAAGTAAGTTCTTGAGAGGCTCATCACCAGTTTCAAGGCAAAGAGTCCCTGCTTTCTTGTCTTGTCCTTCCTAAATTACTTTTAACCATCAACTGCAGAAATTTAGTCACAAGTGTTATCCCACAATGGTTCTGTAATCATAAGGCAAATATTGCTCTGTGACTGGTCACAAAGTTCTAAGTCCAACTGTTTGTTTTCCATGTTACATCTTTTTGGTAACAGGCATTTTTCATTTCACCCTCAATGATAGTTTTTTGGTTTGTTTTTTTTTTTTGCAGGCAACCTGGAACAGCATCCCCAACTGTGCTGTCTTTCCCCGACTATGCTTTCTTTTGAGACTTACTGTCTTTTGGGTCCAAACTTTTCTTCAGACATTAGGCACTATGCCCAAGCAAACCTAGTTTAAAGTCCATCTCAGTAGATAAGCAGGCCTACTGGCAAACTTGCTGCTGTTCTACTTTGTCAGGTGTATTCTGTGTCCCAATTGCTCATTCTTCATAGATGGTGGAGCACTATAAAAACTGAAGCTTTGCATGTAACACCTGCTGTGTGCACAGATGTTGACCTACAGGATATCTCAGCTCTTAGCTGAGCCTGTCTGCCTTGCTGACAAAATAATAGAGAACTACCTTTGTTCCTGACCTGACCTCTTCAGCCTTGACCCAGAGCCCTAATATATTTAAGCTTGGTCTCTCTTGGCATTATCACTGACTCCTACATTGCCAAGTAAGAAGGGCTAATAGTCCAAGGCTTGATTTCTTGCATCTGCTCTTTTCTTGAAAACTGAGAGGTGTAACACTAGATGAATCTATGGGGAAAGTAACAGGAAAAAGTATGTACTCTTTTACAGTAAAATAAAGGATAGTGATAACGTCAAAGAGAAACATCCTAAAGATGAACAACTAGAAGGTTATTTTTTCTTTATTGGAAGCTTGTGTTTATTTGTAGTCTATTATTCACAGATGACTAAATGAATGATCCGAACTAAAATGATCAACTAAAAATGAAAAGGTAAATGAAATCTACTCTGACTGCTATTTAATCATAAACCAAAAAACCATAGTTCCTTTATAAATATATCTGTGTTTTCAAATCGAGCATAGACAGTATTCTGAATTTTGTATAGACAGCAAAACACATTAATAGGACTGCTCATACCAGTGAGCAGATATCTTACCAGGATCTATAATGTACACACGTAGAAGAAAGACAGCTGTGAGAAGCCAATTCAGCCACTCTTAGTTTGCCTCGACTCTGGTTGTCAGGATCGTCAGAGGCCTGTGGAGGAGAGAGTCCATATGTGTTACTTGCAAGAAGTGGCCAGGAGTGTGAGAAGCCTCGTGTCTGGAGAGACTGTGAGGAAAAAATGCCTGCAAAGCCGAGTTGGGGGAGGAGTTTGGGAGCACATAAAGGCAGCCAGCTGCCACACCACGAGGTCTTTTTGCTTTGGGTCGCTGGGAGGGGCAGTTTGGCCCCTTCTGCTCCGGCCTTCGCAGTCTCCTCCCTGTGGTCCTGTTTCCCTGCCTGTGCCTGCTTCACCTTGCTGTGCTAATTCTGAGAGCTAGCTTTTCACCATGAGGACCTCGTGCTCCGCAGTCGCCGTCTGCAGCTCACAGCTGCTGCCCACACCCAGTTTCCAGCCATCGTTCATAGCCGCTGCCCGCACCCAGCTTTGCCCAGTGCCCATCACCGCCGCTTGCAAATCGGGCCCAGCTCGCCACGGAGGCTACGCAAGCACACTGCGGTTTTGCACCATGCACGCTCCATCTGCCAAATAGATAGCCAGAGTTCTGTGGTAACGTTGTCCCCTGTCTTCTGTTCCTTTCCTCCTTTCCTCGTCCCCCTTCTTCTTTTTTTTTTTTTTTCCCTTCTTTTTTTTTCAAGAAAATGGCTTTCAGATATAGTATGTCCATGCTTGTGCTTGAGTTTTTGTCAGAAAAATCTATCAAAAGAATCCTTCCTGGGTCCTCCTTTTTTAGGTGGAATGGGACAACAGCTCTCTATATCTTCTTTCCCAAAAATCCTTTTTTGCAGATTATCTGTTCATATAGATACAAATATTCTTGGAATGACTGTTAAGAAAATATAAATTGACTTGAAATTATTTCATCAATTTTAAGATTAAAATTGGGCTGGCTGATTTTTATAAGCCATGCAAGATAAAGAGTTTAAACTTGATTGTGAAAATGGCAGAGAAAATACACGCAGATATGCACATTTTCACACATACGCAAAAAGAAAGTACATAGTAATTGCAGCACGGTAAGAAGTGACTGAGAATTTTAAATAAAAACACGGGAATATGCAACTACCTGTGCATTAAGGACATATTTCTCTGGTGGTTTAGGTTTATAAGCAGATTATTCTTTCAAACAAAGACATTTTTTATAATTAGAGGAATCAGTGGCTTGACTACTCAGACTAGAGTTGTAAGCGTAATAAATAGCTTGAGAACTTTACCCATGAGCTTCAACCATGAGTTTAGCTCAAAAAGCATTTAATATTTATTAACAGGTGCTCTTTACACTTTTGAATTTGTAGTTGATCTCATTAGCAAAATAACTTTGGTTGTTGTTCAGTAGTCGCATAGTGTTACTTAATAGAGTAATTCAGGCTGCCACAACTATTTTTGCCTAGTTCAGAGTGGTTCTTATGGTTCTTTTGGGATATATTTGATATCAAATATAGTTTGCAATCTGGAAATTGGTCATATATTACAACACATCCAAATGCACTTAATATGTATAGGCACTTCCTCTGTTTTTCATTTCTTCATTATTTGAAAATGTTTTTTTAATGATGGAAAAATGATGTATCTTTTCACTCTGCCCCTTAATCAATGTCACATACTCCTGACATCCTGCCTCCTGCCCCTCTGCCCCTTGATGATATTGTCAGTATAGGCAAGATGCTGGCCACGTTATCCATGTAAGGTGGGATTGTTTCAAATCACACATTTTGGAACCAAGGGGTTGCGTGAGTCTTACCTGCATTCAAAATGCATTTGCACAACTGTCTGCTGCTGTCAGATGACGCAGAACATCAGGTGTCCTGGCAGTGTGCTGCAGTCAGGGCACTGGTTGAGTTGCCATATAGGTGCATTGCTGCTCATTTTTCTTACTGCCTCAGTGAAGTTTAGTTTATAAAAGGTTGTCAGACTCCATTACTGTTCATAACTCTCTTCTTGGACAGAAAGGAGAGGAGATTTCATATCCTCCCCACTCTCTCCATTAAAATAACCAATTGTGTATGTTTGGAAAAGTCAGGAGCAATCAAAAACCATCACTACAATAAGAATTTACAAGAAAACAAGATACTTAAAATGCAAAAACAATTAATAAGGACAAACTACTGAGGTTTTTTTGTAAGGGAAAAAAAATCCCCAACCAGTATTTCTTTGAATAACCTATGTCGTATATTCATTTGATTTACCTGAATGCAATGTATTTTCCTTACTAACAGGATCCTGCATTGGAAAGAAAACAAAGCAGCTGTCACACAATTATTTACTGGATGTAGTTGATATAGATAGACTTCTAAAAACTGTCTAGAATCCATATTAGTTTTGGAATTCAGTACCTTTTGTGAATATAAAAAGGTAATATTTTGGTTTCCAGCTTTTTTATTTATTTTCTTATACCAATATGCAATACATAAAGTCTGGCCTATATAGACAGTTGCTAAAACCTCCTTGAATTCAATTTTGAAGTAGAAAAAAACTGCAAATGCAAACACAAAAAAAATCTTTCATTAGAATTTTTTAAGACTGAAGAGAAAGATGCATGTTTAAGAAACTTAACAAGTATACTTTTTACATTAGGTATTAAATTTTATTCTTTGTGTAGTAGATGATATAGCCAATCACTTAGTGTACGTAACAAGAAAATTTGTGTTCTTCTGTTTGTTTTAATCTTACATATAGCAGCTCTCCTCATTCACATACAAGTGATCTTAAAAGAAAATGCTGCAATGGTAATAAAATTTTAGGTACTGCAACACAGAGATCATTTCCAGTTAAATATTTTCACTGCCATTTTCCAAGTTGAACAATATTTTAATTTTTCCACCCAATTGTTGAGGTGCCCCCCCCGGGGGATGGGCCATGGAAGCTGAAGCATGGTTACACGGGATTTCCAGGCTCCCTGATGTTATCTTGTTCGTTATTGGTTATAGGTGTTTTCCCCACCCCGAAAACTGTGGTTGTCCCATGATTCCTGGGTCTTCGGGGCAGAGTTGGTGCCTGACCTGGCTGCCATGTGGTCGGTCTGTGTCTCTCCTGGCTGCCATGCGGTCAGAGAAATAAAACATCCATGAATATCTACCAACAATATTGTTCCTGATTCTTTCTACGGACAAAGCTGTCTTCAGGGAGGGTGCAGGCTTTAGCCAGACTGCAACACCCAATCAAACCTGTAAATCAAGATCACCTTCATATTCCCCATCAGAAGGTTGAGAAATGTTTAGATTCTTTTCTACTGAAAGCAAAAAACTTCATTTTTCATGCTAACATAGATTCCTTGTGCCTTTTTCAGATTAAATGGTGATGGGTGAGAAAGAATAAATGTTTGAGTTAACCATAGTCTTAAAATATTTCAGCTAAAAATTCGAAATACAGATTTCTCCCTCGACTTTATTTTTTCCAACAGAGTAATGTAAACGAACCATAGATGTTTTAGATGTTCTTCCTGAATGTTATATATCAAGAAATAAAAACAGCTATGTTGATGTTCAGAAACATAGGTTTTACCATGGATACACAATATCTTGCAAAAAATGCTAGATGAAGTGTATCAATGTTGTGGTTTAGCACAGCTTGGGTTTTAGTTAAGGAAAAATCCACCAGCTACAGAAGTGATGTTTTTGCAAGAGACTTCTCTAACTTCCTCCAGACCCGACAAACCAATCAATTGGCTAGTTTGAATATTGACAACTCTGTTAAGCCACTTAAGAAAGCTGAACACGCCTCTGTAAACCACATTTAAGTACGAAGAGGCCCAGGAAAGCTCTCTTGCTTCCGGCCT
>VYXC01000685.1:497364-553651 GCA_013397175.1 Platysteira castanea
GGGGAATGCAAAATACATGGTAATTTCTGTAGACATCACATCATGGGAGGTATACTTGTTACTAATTAACATATTTGTTTAGCTTGAGAAAAATGAAAATGTCAGGAAAATTCATTTTCAGTTCTGGTTGCAGCAGAAAGGGATATTCAGATGCTTTTTGATGTACTTTATCTCCAATATATCTAAAGGACGTCAGATTTTTCCTTGATAGTCACCCATAAAAAGCTATTATTTTCAGTTTCTCTGAGTATGTCTTCAGATTTCAACATATTAAATAAATGTATAAATTATATATGTTTATTATTTTATTTTTAAGAAATACCACACTGTATGTCAATTTTGTGTAGCACAGCACATGACTAGATAGTTCTGAACTGACAAAACTAAAAAGTGAGTGTGTGTGCACAGTACCCAGGGACCAGTATAAAATCTTAGCCTACACATGTTCCTTAGTAGTTTGTTGATTTTGGCAAATACAACTGTTAGATCTCTGTCTCTTTTTTTCACACCCACTATTCCATTAGGAAAATCTTTATAACATAAAGTTATAGGTTTTAAGGCAATGTTTTTTACTTGTTATCTATCTTGAATGTACCTAGAAAAATAGTCTTAAAGACAATATGAAATCATGCTGCAGACCAGAATTTCTGGATCCTACATAAAGTAATTTTAATGAATTTTCCTATATAAATTGTGGTCTTAAGTAACTTATGTGGTGTTAAGGAGAGACTGAATCACAGCTAAAGCTCCTTTCTATGTTAAAGGAAAAGAAAGGGATGTATTTAAAAGTGTGAACTATACCACAAACATGAAGTTCTTTGTAATGCCTGAGGGTACAGCTTAGTCTGTGGGTAAAAAACAAAATGAGACAGTAGTCTCCTGACACTAAGATAGGATCTTTGCTCAGGATTTTTGTAAAAATCTGTTTATTATGTGTGCCTAACAGCAAGGAAAGTAAAATTTTTTATGTGCTCTTCTGTAAATGGAATTTCCCTAATCCCAATCACTGACTTTTTCTCTTAGAAATTAACCTTTGAGGCTTTCAATTTCTCTTTTCTAAATAAATAAATTAATTAATTAATTAATTATGTGGTTTGGTTATTGTGTATTTTTGTATCTATATGACATATATATACATAACAACATTCTATTGTTTTATATGAATGGATAAAACATATGCATATGTTTCATATAAATAGACCACACTAGTTTATATTAATCCAAATAAATATTAGAAGATAAGAGAAAAATGTTTGTGTTTCCCACATGTCAGATATTGAGGCACATCTCCTTTAATAATTTATTTTCTTTAAAGCAAGCTGACTGAAGAAGGGAGTTGTACTATAAAACATAATTCTTTTTAAGTGCTAGAATGACTTCAGTCAAGGATCATGTTTTTCAGCTTAGAAACTAATACTGGCTCATTCTGAATAAACACAATAACTCTTGCACTTGCTCTGATTTGATGTTAAATGGAAAATTTCAGAGTACTTATCTGTCTACAACATTTCATAGGCTATGCTTTTAGAATTTTCAGTGAGTTTATTTTTAACAAAAACAAATAATCTTACTTCAGTGCACAGAGAAATCTGCCTGTCTTACTCGTGCTTCCTTTCAATCTAGTAGACATATATGAAGTTTGTCATTTTAGGCATGCATTTTTTTTTAAAGTTGCTATTTAAAGTAACAAAAAGGCAATCTCTATTAGCCAGTAGAGAATCTGAAATTAAAAATTAGAAGATGGTGCTCTACAAGGAGTTCTCTTGCGGAATTTTTTGGCGATATATTAATTTAAGTTTGAGTTGGCTCAGTTACTGTGGTCTTTCATTGCTGAGATGGTACAAGCACAGAGGGTCTTAATCTGAGAACTTGGATGCCTTCTTTTAAAGACTATAGATGCATGCTAAGATACTGTTGACAGTGAAGGTGCCAGATAGCATAAGGCATTAAATGACTGAAAAATTGAGAAAAAGTGAGGAAAAAGTTGAATTAAAGTCTTTAGCTTTGAATATGTTGTGTTTACCTCTATTTGGGTCTTCATTTCAGCAAATGTTCATGTAAGTTGTCAGTTTTCACTGCAGTGATGACCTAGCTGTTTTACAAACTTGGTAGAGAATGGCCGATCAAGTCATGTAACTCATTTAAAAAATATATTAGGCAAAGTGTAAGTTAAAAGAAGACCTTGAGGAGAAGAAATACAAGATAACCATTCAAGTTACTGTGTTGAGTTTGTTGCCTTGGTAGAGACATTCAGTCTTTAATGAAGCTGGCTGAAATAAAATTACCTGACCTCTCACCAGTTTATCTCAGGTCATGCTGCTGATCTTTGAAACAATGTGGGATATTGTGGTATAAGTGTGTTAATATTGTGAGTAAATTTATTCACACTGATATTGGATTTTGATCCCCTCTCCTCCCCACCCCCTATGGATTCCTGTACACATCATAACTATGGGGCAAGAATGAGTTTTCACAGAACTTGAAAATTCTATGTGAAATAAAAGCCAAAAGTAACTTTCTGAAGTCTACTTAAAAAAGTATTGAATGCTTCATACTTAACATTTTTTCTTGATCTCTCTGTGAAGTAGGAAGCTAACTTTTTTTCCTTAATATACATTATAGCTGATACGCATCTGAAAAAAAATGCTGTCCTTAGTCCCTTGCTAATGATATCTCGTATGTCCCCTGACCTCTTTGTTTTTTCTATTCATATTTTCAAGATGCAAGTGGTACAGATTCTGTGTATTTTCTCTTTGACGCTGAAAATAAAAAACTTGCAATTTAGCCAAGTTGGTCTCTTACTCAGCGGAATTTAAGAATCATACTTTGAATTACAAGCTGTCCTATTTTTTTTTTTTCCTTTCCTTATCAAAATCACTATGATATAAAGCTAGGGAAATGTTAGGCACTTAGATGCTTGAAATTTTTTGAGAAGAGTTGATTCCATTTTTTTTTTCCAGATTAATACAATCAGGAAAATTTCCTCCACTCTGTAGAGCATTTCTAACCTTATGAAGAGAACTTTCTTCAGCACCAAGGTCAGATCCAGCCTTTGCCTCATGGCAACAGGCAGAAAAAACGTTCTTTTTTAAAATTCAAACCATTTTGACTGGTGGTTTTGCTTTCTTCCATTTGTCTATACTTTATTCAAACAGCACTGATTCGTATTTTCCTCACTCAGGTTGTTTAGAGAGGGGCATTTATTTGCAGTGCTATTTGTTATAGCCTTCCATATTTTTCTAATTCAGACATCCTGCAAGTAATTTTTGTGCAGTTTCTCAATACTGAATGGAATTAATACAGAAAAGCCTTATCTTTAAGCCCCTAGTGGTGGTTTTCTATCTTGCTTGTGGTTTTTGCTTTTAATTTTGTTGCCCATTCCATTATCATACCAAACCTTGTTCACTATGAATACAAAAACTTTCTTCATATTATCAATTTAAGTTATATAATAGGACTAATGGTGTATATATAGGTAACTTTCTAAAAACTGCTAAGAATTGTAATCTTCCCTTTTCACCCTATGGGAGTTTGCTACTTTTATATTTCCACTTTCTCTGGAAACTCAATTTATTTTCAAGGGTTAAAAGTATCCTAAATTGTTTGTTTAGAATGTAGAGCAACCATCACTATCTTTCTTGTATGAAATCAATCAAGGATGCCATAAAATTACCCAGGGGAATTCTCTAGACTCACAAATCAAATAAGCAAAAGCAAGTTGTTTTCTTGAGTAAAATTACAGGCTCTTCTACAGTGGGTGCTGTTGAAGCTTTAAAATTTGCAGGAAATAACTGAACATTCCTTGCAGAAGAAAGAGTAAACAAAAGACATGATGCTATAGATCTGGTACTAGGGTGATTCCTTAGGGGGAGTTCGGCACTCCACTCCATTGAAATTTGATGTAAAATGCCTTCACAGTTTTTGGAGTAGTGACTAGAGGCCAGAACTCCTCCTTAGAGTGTTGCTTGCTGGAATGCACAGTTACACTGGCCCTTGGTTTACCTGACTTTTTAATAATAATTCAGTGGGAGGTGGATTCAGTGTTCTTGCATGAGGTCTAAATAATAAATGCAAGTTTGGGTTCTACAAAGCCCAAATAATTGAATTTAGGAATCCCTCTTTTCATGACCATTTTCTACCTATCATACACAATACACAATCCTATAGTATAACAGACATAACAAAACATCACTCTTTGAGCAATTTCAGGTCTTTTTCCCATATTCAGTTTAATGAAGTAAAATAAACTGAGGCAAAAAACCTGTATTAGAATAAAGCAATGATCAAGTACATTTTGGTCTAGTTTTGACAAGTCAAACAATTATTTATGTATTTTAAAACTCAAGTTTTCTTAGGAAAATGTATTTAATAAATTGGCTTGAGTTTCCTTCAAAAGTTGTACACTAGACACTAATCTCAAAGATTAGAAATGCTACTTCCTTCAGGGGATTCAGAACTGTGTTAGAGGATGTTGTAGATCTATGTGCTCATTTAAATCAAATGTAGCATAGGATGGAGGATGGATGTGAAACAACAACAAGGGAACATTTCAAGAGAATTTGGAAACTTCTGATGCAAATGAAAACAGACTGCTCAAAGTGACTCATTAAAAGTTCTCAGTAGAGGCACCCCATGAGGCATGCCATGAGGCATGAGCTTAGGATCACTATTCAGTTGGTTATTTTGCTAGTCTTGTAGTTGGCTTAAGTCATCCCACTGACAGCTCTGTTTTTAGGCATTTTCATATATCTTTGTTAATACTTTTGATAAGTGAACAGTTTCTACAATAATATTTTTAGAATTACTTCTTACTTTGCCTCCTTTGACAAAGCCTGAAGCTACACATATAAATGATCAAAGACGTGGTCCTAGGTTAAATCACTTTCTTTTTTGCTCTTTTTCTACTAATTTTATAGTAAAAAATTCCATCAATCAAAACACTACATCCACTATTTCTTCTTTAATCCAGTCTTTATTTATTTTTGTACTTCTTTTATCATTGAAAGTGATAGAACATATGGGTAATAATTATATTTGATTAAAAAAATATCTTGACTTACATAAAAAAGTTAATTTTTTCAAAGCTCTCCAGTGTAGTTAATATAGAAATTAAAGCTTCTTAAAAAAATTATAATAACGACTTGAATAAATCAAGAATGTCATGCAAAACAAAAAAGAATACATGTATGTTTGAAATGTTTTTTCTATTTTTGTCAATATAGTCATCTGTTGGCATTGTTTTCATTAGGTATATCCTGAATTTGAAAGAAAGTTTCTACTGTTTGTACTACTTTCCGCTTGCAAGGAATTTCCTCAATATATGGTCTTATTCAAATGAGAGTATTATCCAGTACATACTGGCTGTCCATGATTGTAGGTGGTCAAAGATTTTGACTTTATGAATAGGGTAAAAATTCAACCTGCAATAATTGGGTGTACACATCTATTGATCCTGTCAGACTTGGAATTTCTAGGGTTGATATGGTGTGACTAGCAGGAAGAGATCTTTTTCTTGTCCTGTGCAAGGACATGTTAACTGCATGTTTCAGAAGTTCTGTGCTTGAGACGGAATGGCCAAACTAGATGAAGACTGTGATAAACAGCATTGAAGTGAGAACTAAGCTTCCATTAAAAAAAAAAAAAAAACAAAATGAAAAAGACCCAAGAAAACAAACCACCAAACAACATAAAATCAAAACCAGACAAACAGTAAATGGAATCCATGTAAAGGGTTCATTTTAGTACATTACAAATCCTTTGGTATGGACTGAAAAAAATCCAATCTTCAGGAGAGTTTCCTGGGGTCACAGAATTTATACTTAGAGATCACATCTGAAAAAATTATTACTTTAGCTTGCAGACATAGAATTAGGCTCTGCTATTTACTTTAACAATAAATAGCACCTTAGTCAAGTTTACTTTACTGATTTCAAGGGTCTGAGACTGAACCCAAAGGTTCAATATGCACAGTAATGCTAGTCAGCTAATATTTGCTTTATAATCAAGGTTAAAACACTTTTAAGGGTCAATTCTGTAGTAAGAGAAATTGAACCATGTCTTAAATGTGCCTACTTTTACACTTTTTGGTGATATAAAAATACCTATAAACACCTATAAAAATTGTGTACTAAGAGTTCAGGTAATTAGAGAATATTTTTACCTCCACAGCTGCCTTGTATCTCCAACCATTCTGTGATTCTATGATCCAATTTCTCAGAATAAAATGGTACAAAGAAAAGTGTAAAACAAACTTACCAGATATAGTTTTGAATGCAAATAATACAGATGCCAACACAGACAAATCATGGGTTTTTTTCAATAAAAGTAACAGGATTTTAATCCATACCACAATATCAACTTCTCATCTCTCAATCGCTGCTGCATCCTAAATGATTTTTAAATCTTTGTGGGTTGGCACCATGACATTCAAAAATGCTTTTCTACTCCTATAACATCTTACATGTTGCTTTGACAGGTGTTTGAATGAACAGAATTTGACTTAGGGTCCAGTTAACATTTGTGGTTAAATGTAAGCGGAAACTGTAAATTGATGTCATTATTCATGTTTTATTTATGGTGGTAATGAAAGTAGTCTAATGTAGAGTTAAAAAGATAATAATTGGTATATAGCACATTAAAAATCATTAAGATCAATGAGAGGAACCCAGATTACCATTTTTTATAATTAACTTATAAGCCTAACTACTGTTTTTTTTTCTTTTCTTTTAGTTTAAGAAATTCAAAGGAGAGGGTGTAGCCCAGGTTGGTGCATGCTCATTGCATCTAGACATGATCAGCTGGCTAAAAACTGCCCAGTCTGCTGGATGTGGGAAGTTAATGCAGTGGCATTTGGATAAAGATATATTTCAGAAAGATTAATTTGTTTAGAATTCCCCTTAGACTGAAGATTGTGGCTCCCCCTTCATCATTCAGCTCTTTCTGGATTTTCTGTGCGATGATTATCACACTTCATTAATTATATAGTAAATTGAAGAGTGAAATTATATATTTTAAATTACCCCCTGGATACCAAAACTAGGAATTACGATATTTAGTAGAATTAAACCCAGAGTTTAAATATAACTAATTTAATAATTTATAGTATTTAGTACTAAATTGGTACCATAGAAACCCTACATATTTACAAAAAAGAGGAAAAGCCTATTTAATTAATATTGCTCTTCTTAGAGTTATTATTTAAATCAAACATTTTCAACAACTATATGTGTTCCATACTCATTCACTGATTAATGTTGACTTGGTATGATTTATTGTGACTGGTTTTTTCCATCTAGAAGAGCAAAAAAAAGAAAAGTAAAATAACAAAGGTCGTAATTGATATATTACTACAAACTCAGATGTTGTCTATCTCAAACATCATTGCATAGCATATATCATAGAAATAACAGCCCTTTCAGAAAAAAAGGTAAGTTTTAGAATTCTATTTATGAAATAATATACCATTTTTATGGATGCTCTGTATAGAGAATCTTTTTCCTGCATGGTAAGTTCCCCACTTACTGCACATACTGGCTATCCTGCAGTCATTCTGTGTGTTCTGACACAGCCAAGAGACATCTGAGAAAAGTACTGACAAAAAGAAAGGTATTGCTACAGACAAAGACATATTTCTTTACCACTACTTCATCCCAAATTGTTCCTGGAATAGAGTGCACTGTGTAAAATGGAACATCAACAGCTACAGAGACAACATATTACAAGGCATTAGCTGAGTGCATCTGAACCTAATCAGAACAAATTAGAACACAGCTGATATATGCAACTACTTCTTTGAGCTGTATCTATGTTAGTAAATGACACATGATCAAGATGTGGGCTTGATGAGCATTGATGGGCTACAGTGCAAGTGCATTTGCTCTTTGTTCCTTGCACGCCTTCAGTCCATGACAGCAATCCCAAGGGAATGTTCCAACAGGGCTTTGGGAACTGAAGGGCCCAAGAATCACTCAGGACCCATAATAAACAGTGTTTTCTATTCCATGCATGGAGAGAGAGAGAGAAGATTTAACTATATGTAACAGAACCATCTTAAACCACTTTCTCTCAATAAACTTATCTGAACTCCTGAGGTGGTGAAAGTCATAGACAGAAAAGTAATTTTCAAAAGGAAAATTTTACAGCTTGAAGAAAATACATGTGGTTGTTTTTTTCAAACACACAGGAGTTTGGCTTATGTCTTTTTTTGATATATTTTCTTGTTCCTTAATATGAATGCTTCTTCATTTAAATATGAAGTTTATTAAATCAGCCCTAAAGCACCAAGAAAAAAAAATTATTCTTTAGCATAATAAAGAGAAAATGGAAAAATGGTCAAATTAAAATGTTTACTATTTTGCTAAGAAAAGCAAACTGTGGAGAAATAATAGTGACTTCTTTGACATATCTTAGACAATGAGATTGCCAGGACCTCTGCTTAAATTGTGACCTGACTTTGAAGGAAACTGCAAGTGTGTTCTGAATTGTAAGAGATTCACTGGCAGGTGTTCAGCCTTCTCTAGGAAAGCAGGGCTCCATCATGCCTAATTGTGACTTGGGAAGACAAGTGGCATCATTCTGAACATCCCCCATTCCTTCTTCCCTCACCTTTTCATACTGAGTATGGTACCATTTGGCAGGGAATATTCCCTGGGTCATTTGGGGTCAGCTGTCTTACCTCCCTCCCAGTTTCTTGTGTGTCCCTCCCAGTTTCTTGTGCACGCCCTGCCTCCCAGATGGTGGAGTAGTATGAGAGGAATAAAAGGCCTTGATGGGGTGCAAGCATTGTTCAGCAATAAAAATACCTCTCTATTATCAATGCTGTTTGCAGCACACATCCCAAATATTACCCAATACTACCTACTGTGAAGAAAGTTAACTCTATCCCCAAAATCAGCACAAAAACATTAATGAGTAGGTACAATTTCTATTTAGTTTAATGATACAGTAAAAAAAAAATATAAGCAATCTTTTAAATGGAAATATCAGTGTGAATTTTGGCTATTTATTAATTTTATCCTTTTCTTTTTCATACACAACTCAGTCTAATTCTATCCATTAGAGAAATAAATCATAATGCAAGTTTCCAATCATTTTGAAATCAAAACATGGGATTTGATTTTCAGTGTTAAAGGCATGTGGATTTATGATGAGAGTCTGAAGATTTAATTTGTATTGTTAATTTGTATTGATAATTCAGAAAGAAGGAATACCAATTTGTTTCCTTGTTTAGGAAACTTAAAAACAGAGAAGTTACCCATAAAGGTTCCATAAAAGCACATGGTTCTTTTTATTTGATCTGCACAAAAGAAAGAGTTTTATTGCCTTCACACTGGTTTGGGATTAAATTCCAGAACGGATGCATGGTTTTTCTCTGAGGTGCTTTCCATAAAACTGATTTAATACAATGAGAAAGCTGTGGGGGGAAAAAAGTAATTTAGACTATATGGAGCTCTTAAGGTACAAAACTCTTCATTGGAACTGTATTGGAATTCATAATTGTTGTCATGGAAGACTAATACAACTATCAAGCAAAAAAAAGAAGAAACAAACCAGAATGTAGTGACAATATTGCTATCGGTGATAAAAGTCATAAGGCTATTTCTGTCAGTTATATTGGATTTTGTGCGTATAAGAAACAATAATGAATCCATGACAACCTTCTTCAGACATCCAGCCTATGCAGTAACTGCAGAGGAGGGAACAGGCTAGTCATACTACCTTCTTTCACATAGGATTTTTAGATGGAGAATTTTTGGGCTAGAGAAATGCTCCTAGGAGAGAAGCCTCAACATGGTGATACACTGTGCTTCTGAAGTTCCCTTATTTCAGATATCATAATGGTTTACTTCTCTAAAGCCAACAGCTAACATGGACTCAGAATTAAAAGATATTATGAGAAATTTATGTTGCTAGGTTTTTTTCCCTTTCCTTCATGCCCTTGAAAAAAAGGAATGAAAACACTTGTGAAACCCCAATTATCACATTTGCTCTAAATTACATATTGAAAGCAATTCAGCCGATAATACATGATTATATGCACTTGATAAAAAAAGTTGATCACATAGTTCAAAAATCAATCATAAAATTAATTCCAAAAATAATTTGTAAATCTCAAATATAATGTAATGTGTAGCTCGGTAGGTATTGATGCAATAATTCAGTTGTGCACAGATGACATCAACTTAAACAACAGAAGAAAGTGATTTTTTCAAACATTAAAATCGTTTTTTGGAAGCATTATTGTAAGTGTACAATCAGTTGGTAACAACAAGCCATATGGTTTTCTTGCCGAATGAGTTTTACACAGGTAGAGCTCTAGTAAGTCAGAATAACCAACATTAACATACCTCATGTAGGTATAATAGGAAAGGATGCACAATATGGTCTGAGAATAAAAAGCAGAACTGTAACATTTTGACATGGTTTATTCTCCAAAGCCATGAAGACAATGCTTGCTTAAAAATTCTACTTTTTCATAGAGTAGGTTGTAAACTGCATGCACAATTAGGCATAAACCTAAATGTTTATGGGTATCACTGTATCAAAAGATAAAAGTCCATGTCGTATTTTAGGACACAATTGTATAGATTTTTCCTAGTATCTAAGTAGCAAATCAAGTACAGAACTCTTGTCTTATTTTCTCCTTTACTTTCCCTTCTTTCTGTTCCCCTTCCTCCGCCTTTATTAGTGTTATTACTATTAATACTTATAATAACTATCATTATTTCACTGTGTTAGTAGAGCTCCTTTTACTAATGCAGAAATCCCTCACATAAGCTAAAGGATATTACCTGAGTAAATATATCAGTATCACTAATTAAGTATGTTGTGTAAGATAAAATATGAAGTTTTAAGAATAGAGTCGAAAAACTATAGATGCTCTTATATTATTTTGTGCTGGGAAACTGTGACACTAATGACCTTGTCTTATTTGTTTCTCTATGTAATTGTCCAAGAGTTTGTCTAATTTAAAATGTCGTTTGATTTTATTTATTTCTCACAAGACTATAAGAAGATAAAACAAACAACATTAAACAATAAAAATATTGACTATTTTTCTTTTTTAATGTAGAATTCAACTTTACAAGCCTGCATTTTTACAGAACATAAAGATTTTTTTCTACTCTAAAACTTCAGTTATTTACATACTTGAAATAACAACTATAAATGTCCCAATGTGTATGACTTTTTCTTAAAGAAATAACATTACTCAAACTGATGTTTTTTAACAAATATAACTCCAGTAATGAAAATAAGTGCAAGAAGGGATGCCTCCAGGAATAATTTTTTTTTTCTTTTTTTACTTTGTGTGCTGTTAAAAAAATCTAAAATAGCATTTGTTTTATTGTTAAGATCCAAATCGTTCTGTGTGGAAGTGAAATCTGAACCACGATGACATGCCAAAACTTTTTCGCAGATAGGAGAAATTTGGCAAGTCTTTCAAAAGAAACCTGAACTATTTTAGTCAATGCCAGTAGCTTAGAAATAGAAGAGGACACCAGTGTTTAAGAGGGCTCTGACACAGTGTGCTGCTTGTTTGTTCAAATCAGATGGAGAGTTTGCAGGGAATCCTCACAGTCCTGTGGGAAAGACTGGAAAAAGAGCATGCTTTCATCAAATTTCACCAAAAAAAAGATCCAGTGTGGGACACAAAAAGATGAAACTGGTATGTTAACCATATAAAAATGAAGAGAAAAGAGAGAAAAAAGGAGAAGCTATGCATATGGAATGTCTTAAATTTTGCACTCATTACGCTACTTAAAGATGAAATATTTTGGCCACCCAGCATTAGGGAAACCACAAGAAACCTTTTCATCCAAACCTCTAAATATCTGGAGCTGATTTTACTTTCCTGGAAATTTTACTTTCATTTTCTATTTCTATTTTCATTTTCTATCCCCAATCCAACCACTTGCTTTAGATAAACCCATATTTATTTGACCTGGAGAGCATATTTTACGCTTATGAATTATTTTTAAGTCCCCAAATTATGGATTGTTTTAGAAAAATTCTCATAATAAAGCCATAAATCACCACTGGAATGAAAAGATGTTTAAAGTACTGTCTTTTCTTTTTTAAAGAGCTGATGATAGGAACACTTTATCTATGTCAACTTCCATGAAACAAAGTGTGTTTTATCTGATGCCTTAGGAGAAGGCATCATATCTAGTCCACATTTTACGGTCTAAGCCCAAAGCTGAGCCACAATATCTTTCTAAGAAATCAGTTTCAAATGCTAAGACACCTAAGTTTAATGGTCTGCAGCAAAAGAGGATCAAATAGGAAAACACAGGACAAATCAAACAGTACTAGATGGAATCTGTGAACAAATACAGAGAGCCCAGTGTTGCCTGAGAAACAGTGTATGACTCACCAAACATGCACATGCATTTTAGGATGAGCTGAGTATTTCTCTCAAATCCAGTGCATAGACCAAATAGAGCGCCTATGAAGACATTTAACTAATAAAGAGATGTTATAGACAACCTGAATGTCTTAACCTGGGGCTGAATTGCTCTCTGGGTATTATCAACTCTTTACACTGGAGTGCATAAATACAAAGCATAACACAGTACTATCCGTGATTGTCCTCAATGTGTTTGTGTGTAGAACAATTGTTTACAACAACAAATTAAAAAAACACAACACCCAAAAATGCACATCAAATGTTACTGTTAAAGCTTCAACTGCACTTAAAGCAATACAACTTGCTAATCTAAAATCTCTCTGTACTGCCAAATGGACCATAAACTAATTCTTCTTTCCACTGAGAAAACAATTAGAGATGTTTTGGAAAATACATATTCTTCAAAACATACAAAAGTGCCTCAAAGCACAAAAACTAGAAATTCATGGATAGTGAATTTGTATTTGAATTGGCCATTATTTCTTGAATATATTCAAGTTATAAAAACAACTGTACAAATGATATCTGAAAATGCTCTTAAAAGAGCATAAATGTGCCATCAGTTTGAAATTTTGCAAGGTAGGACCATTTGTATGCGATAATATGAACACAAGTTTTGTAAATACTCAGATGAAGTCTACAAATTAATGTGATTATACCCACTATGTGTTTTCTGGTCACTTTCCATTTCAGATGCTACCTGTTGTAATCAAAATGGTTTTTAGATAACCGTCTTTTGAAACTTTCTATAAAACAATTTATGTTCAATATTGCATTTTTTACCAAGAAACATGTGAATCAACTGAGACGTTCTTAGAAAATAGTAACCTCTGAAGCCTTGAAGCTGCCGAGAGGCTGGTAAGAAGGAGGAAAAAGACCTTTTTGGAGGGATGGGACATGAATGGGGGCAAGTTAGTTAAAATGTCATTAGTAAAGCAAATACAATAGACAAGAAGGAGGAAGAAAATATGAATTATTTAAAAATAAATCCGTTTAAAGGAAAGAAAAAGAGAGCAAAAATTATTAAGGCATAAATTCTTCATGCAAGTGTGTAAGCATGTGGTATGATACTCACTCTGTCATGTATGTGATATTGATATCCTCCAGAAAACAATTTTTCCCTGGAGGTGTTTTGTAAGGTACTTACTTTTTAAAAATTTATTATTACAGATAAAAGAAAAATATTTTTAAAGGCAGAGTAATGAAATTTGACAAAATATATAGAATGCCTAATGGTTAGCAGAGAAGCTGACAATTCTATTTTCTATAGAAAAATGTGAATGTTTGATATTGGTTTACGGATGCAAAATATATACTGGGATGTGATGCTTCAGTATTGTAATGGACCATTCAAGATTTTTAAAGCTGGAGATGCATGAAATGAGATTACTTATAACTCCATAGGACAAAACAAAAACCCCCACCTTAGGAAATAGAAAACAAACTTTACTAATGTTTTCAAATACTGTTTATAGAGAATAAAAATGTTTTGCAAGAGTTAAAGTGAATGCAGGTCATTCACAAATACTGTTCCATAAGCACAAACACTGAGACAACATGATTTATTATTCGGCATCTTTAAGTTATGTGAATTTGGTGTTTACTAAAATGTAGACACTTTCATTACCCCTTAAAATCATTATACCATAATGTGTGTGGTTGCTCTTCTCCTGGATCATAAATCATTGCTTCTATTACATTTAGTAGAAAACCATAGTCAAGGTTACTGGGTTTTTCTTCCAAATATGTATCAAAACACAATGTGTAAAGTGTAATTGCTAGAAAACAAATCCCTGTTTTAGGGCTGAGAACATTTAACTGGAATACTTCCATTGGCTTCCTGATTTTTGTATCAGATGTGAAAACACTGAAATGCTTTCAGTCATTTACCTAACAAACTGAATTGTTCATAGGCTTTCTTTCCTTTCTTTGCTTCCTGGGATGTAATAAATGTAGTCCAGGTGTCAGATAAAATATAGAGGTGCTACTTTTATTTAGCTGATAAAAACTAAGCTATCAGTTTTAACACCTTCTCTTAGCTAATCTTCTCTATATAACAGTTTAAATAACTGTAAAATTCTTCCTCTGTGAGAAAATAGTAGTTGTCTGTGGGTTGATAATACTGCTAATTTACAAAGTTTATATTCTGAGTTTTTTGGCCTGCAATGCTCTTGAGGTTTCTGATAGTTTAGGGGAAACAAAAATATGTCTCCTCTAAGTCTTTATGCAGTCAACTTTTTTATTTTTCTTTTCTGTCTTCATACACAAGTTATGCTAACTTGATTTTTAATGGAAATTAATAATTTAAATATTTAAACTTACCTGTGCAAAAGACTGCATCTTTTTAGTCTGGTTTAGGTTTTTTCACCTCCTCCATGAACAGATATTTACAATGATACTCAATAAAATTCACAAACGCCAGTAACCCATATAAACCTTTCTATAATTTGGTGGAAATACACTTAAAACACAGCTAATGACTTTCTTTGTTTCTTTCAGGTTGGCATCACCATTCCGGAATTTGATGTTGACAAACATTTTTCTAATTTCATATCTATATTTCTTAATATGCAGCTTATAGTTGATTGCACCGTTCTTCAGTTTAAAATAAAAGTTTTCTCTCATTTTGAAAGAAAGTTACATTCCTATCTCAGTCCCAATTTTGCAAAGCTAAGAAAATAATATTTCCAGTAGAGCCCCAAATGCATAATCCTGTATCTGTCCTATTTCATTCTCCAATCACATTCTTCAAGGTCAAGTATTAGCATACACTAATGGTGATTCTTGACCTTGTATCATCAATCTACAGATCAGAACATTACAAAAATTTAAGACAATGCCTTCTGGGTACAAATGATGCACAATTTGAAGTTATTTTCATTAATACGTCACATTTAAGACTTTGAGTTTAGGTTTTCTTTCTCTTGGTGTATCAAACTTGCCCTTTACTTGAATCCAAAGTATTAATTCCAGACCTGGTTTGTTTGGGGGTTTTTTCCTATTTAATTTAAATTGAATCAAACTTCAACACACAGTTCAAGATTGGGTTTTTATGCCCCTTCTCTAATGTCATCATTAGAAAAATAACACCCAAAACATGTCAAAAATATCATCATTTCTTCATGTTTCAATAACTATTTGATGAAGACGTTTTTTTACTGGGAAATCCATGAAATTCCCTTTTTGTTATTTGTGTTTTCCAATTAAAATTCTGAAAATTAAAATTTTTCGTAGAAAAATTCATGTCAATGATGCTATTTATCTCCATCACACTAAATCACTAAAAACCTCAGTAAACTGTTTCAGCATTCTTTTCCAAAGTGATTTGATGAGAATATGTTCTACTCTAGGTATGCTAGATATTTTTCTTCACAGTCTCTTACTTCAGTAATGCACTTTTTATTTAATATATATCTAAAAAAGACGAAATGAAATCGAGCCAATGATTAAAATTTCACTTCCTGTGATAAACAATGAAAAAAAAGAGAATTTAAATCTATTTCTAATTAATTTTTCTATTAGTATTACTTTATCCATTTTCATATCATTTATCTGATTTTATTTCTCTTATAAAATAAAACTAAACACAAAGTCTGTACTAGTCTTTTCTTGATTTTGCAGTTTATATAAGTCACTCAAGCATAAATACAAAAAGTTACTTCTTTTTTTACACACATGGGATTTGTCATTCCAAATAATTTCTTGTATACACATCCCAGTGATCAAATATTTAAAGTCTGTAAGACTCTAAGTCTATCACTATGTTTAGAGACTTTATAAATGTCCTTTACTGAACAGGATATAAAGCCTTACAATAAAGAGCTTAACGTTCTAGTCATAAGGTCAAGGAGAATCAGAGAAATATACCTTTTCTTTAAAGATCCCTAAACTGTTCTTGACTGTTGTGTCTAACCTGACCTTGAAAACTTGCTTTGAAGGATAAATTTCAGTGTCCCTCTTGAACTACTTAAGAACGACTTTCCTGATCCCTTGTAGGCACAGGCAACAACAGACTTCAAGGTTTAAAAGGAAAAAAAGAGAAAATAAAATAGAAAAGAAACACAGCATATATAAATAAAAGATTACTTCTTTATTTCCTTCTCTGACTTTTATACAAAATGATTGTGTATATAAACCAAAGAATATTTTACCTCATTAATTTATTACAACACTATCATGTAGTATAGCCATATTCTATTTTTAATCTATTGAAAACCCAGATCCTCTATTTTTAAATACACCTTATACAATTTATATAAAACTGCTTAGTCAGATCAATTTTACTTTGATACGCTTTTTCTTAGCACAAGGATTCACATATAGTTTTAATGGAGTGAATTGTGTTTCTTGCCTTTTGTCCATTTTACTACAGTTGCAACTCTTCATATATTGATATTATCTAAATATGTTTTCTCTTTAGCAACAGGAAAGCTGTTTGCAGAAAAAGTACTGACCAGAATGAAGTCCAAAACAAACTTGCTTCATATCTAGCTTGAAAAACTTCCAAAGAATTCTAATTAGACTTGTAGTACTGGAGTTTTTATATGATGTTATACTATTTTTTTCTTTTCTTCTACATGTCTGTTTAAGGATTTCTTTAAGCCCAGGCTTCCCTACATTACTCATTATATTCCTCTGTAGAGCACATTGAAAACCTTATCACACTCATGTTGTACAAATTTTATTGCTTATATTAGTTTCATAATTTCTCCCCAAAACAGGAAAACACAACTGACTTTATTTTAGATGTTTACTTCTGGAATTTATTTAGATATAATTGATTATTGATAGATTGTTCAGTATCTTGTTCTATTAATATTCCACCAAAATTTGAAGAGTTAGTCCATAATCTCCAATCTCCTGGACCCTTTTCTCTTTTTCTTTTATCATGCTATAAGAGTTTTCTGACAGAAAGAAGTATAAGTGACGATTTATTCATTCAAAAAGACTGAAATGCAGATGTATTGTCTCAAGTAGAATTATCTAGTTGAAGCAATTTTAAGGGAAATGTTTAAATTTCTTGCAGACATATATTTAATTTTACATATGACAGGGACAAGGACAAAAAATTTAAAATCTTATGATTCAATGCAGGAGAAACAGTGTGAGACAAATAAGCTTACTCACAAGCTTTTCCACTTTGTGACCAAAGAATAATGACAGTGAAAGTCTTCATGAAGTGCAGCGGAAAACATAATCAGCTGTTGACCAGATTTTAAACTCACTGAAGTGCTTAGAATTAAAATTAGGATCTATACAACATATCTTTATCTTTATGAAAAATAGTGAGAAAAAATTATGTCTCTATGTTACCAAAAATCCTTAAGATTTACATTTTGAAAATTGAAATAAACTTTGTTTTGGAAAGTTCAGGCTCTTTAAGATCTTTGAAGTTCCTAATGTTGAGTTCCAGCACATGAACCTTCAGAGGCAACTAGAGAAATCTAAGTATTAAGATTTTGTACTTCCACTATACAGAAGAAAATAACTTGCAGAGTTATGTATCTGAAATTAAAAACTTTTTAAATAAAAAGATATCAATGACACTTTACAAGAATTAAGTAACAGAGAGAGATTAAAGGAGTACTGAAAATTATGTGTGCAGGACAAGTAATTGGAAAATATGGAATTAGGAACAAAATGAGATATGTGTTATGCTCACACTTGAAGTAAGTGAAGTACACAGGGAAATAAGAAAATGAGGGAGGAAAGCAAGAAAGTCTCAAAGAAATAAGCAATTTGCCTGGATTTTTACATACTTAAAACAATTTCATTTTGTCTCTGTTCTTAATTCCCTGACAGTACAATTTAAGAAGAGAGGTTAAATGAGAGGTTAAATGTGCAGTAGGAGACTGTAGATGCTGAGATATAAAAGGGTGTATAAAACAACAGATGAAGACCTACTACATTAGTTGTACTAAGATAAAATGGGAAGGAATTTGGCTCTGCCTGGAAGTGGAAGTATTTGAAACCACAGTAATTTAATGGGATAGAAAGAGAAAAAAAAACAAACCACAGGTATCATATTATGCATAGAAGGAACATAACAAGTTATTCTCAAAAGAACAACAGTGGTTACTTAGTGACAGTTCCATTGCTCTCAATTCAATTACAGAGTGTATTATTCACTTTCAAAGGACTTCATAAAAGTACAGATTTTACAACAGTGACTTAATTTACCTAATGATACCAATTCCTTAAATGGGATACATAAGGAAGAACCATTCAGCTTCTTGGCTCTTTTTGCAGCATGAAGACATAAAAGAAGGTTTTGTCCTCTATTATTTCTCAGAGTTGTGCAACAGGACTACAACCAAAACAAAATGTGTACATCAGTACCGTATACTTGAACTTCTTAGGGAAGGTGCTGTTATTTATTGTGATCTTACTTTCCATACTTTAGAAATGTATTTTATTCTTTAATGCCAACATTAAAACTATAATTTTGATTAATTAAACACAATAAAAATGACATAAGAGTAGAAAAACAAATATTTTCAAATTAAAATGAAATTGTGTATGCTCAACATTTTTGTCAGTTTCTCCTGAATATTGACTAGAAAAAGAAGCTTAGCCTGCTCTGGAGAAAGGGTATTTGTACTTGCTGTACTTTCAGCAAATAACAGAAATTATTAGCACAGAATGGCCAATTTAACACTGGTGAATAATGCATTTCAATTTTTTCCAAACCTGTATATGGAAACAGAGTTATTTTTTATAAGGTTACTATCCCTAAGCAGGAAGCTGTTTTGTTTAATAGCTTTATTCTTATGTAGTCAGCCTCAGGTCAGGACATTAGAATAGGACTGTGGCAAATATTATAATTATTATTGCTAGTAGTATTATCCTGTCAAAAATCTGCCAGAAGCTGTTGTGCTAGGTGCTGCATGAGCACAGAACTGAAGTATAGATCTTTTAAAAGAGTTCTTACTAAAAGAAGTAATGAGAACAGGCAGTTTTCCCAGAATTTCACTCGAGAACAGTAATATCACTTCTAATATATTTGATTATTTCAATAAAGGCTAAGACAATTGGATCACAGGCCATTATTATATACTAATAGCAGAATCATTCTCTTTCTTGGAAAAAATAGTGATAATAACATAACCATACCAACACTCTTAGATATCATCTTCCTGTTATATTGGAGAGACTGTGAAAAGTTTTTTCTACTTATTACAGTCTCAGAAGTGAAAAAATAAAATAAGGGATTTTCTTAAGAAAAAGCTTCAGCATAAGACCTGGATTTAGGTCTTATTTCAAAGGCAGGTCTAACTTCTATAGGCCAGGCATAGTCTTCAGGCACAACAGATTCTCTGCTACACTGCTAGTCATAAAAGACATTTCAAAGTAGTACTGCAGAAATAAAGAATTATTATGCAAAAATGACACTCCCATGCTACTCCTTATTAGCTTTATTTGTGTTTAGTTTAAAGGTGGACAAAGAATTCAAGAGAAATCCTGAAATACAACATTTCAGCAGGTTTTAAGCTAATGTCTTTTTCAAAAAAAGAATTTTTTTACGAGTGACAAAGGGCAAAACTGAGATCTCAGAGTCCTAGGACCCTGACTTTAGCTGAAATACCACCATGTACAAGAGGATATAGAGGACTGTGGAACAAATGATGCCTTGCAAAATGACAGAACTAACAGGTGAGATGCTTTCTGTACACAAAACTCTGATTCAGAATAAATGTAAATCAATCGGAACAGTCAGCTTGTCTTCAATCCCCAGAAAAAGGAAAACCTTGATCTATCTGTTTTATAGTAGAGAACCTTATACTATTATTAAATTTGTCTTAACTATATGTTTTGAGATTAGAATTTCATGTATGGGATTCTCATTTGGAAGCTCACTGCTCAGAAAATTAGTGTCAAATCAAACTGGTGTAAAAAATGACCCATCGTTCTGTTGTAGAAATCTGTACCATTCTCGTACAAAAGAAAATTGTTATCCTGTCCTTAGGGATTTGCCTGTCTCCAGGAAATTATTAAGGGCTTTATTTGACTGCCATTACTGGAGACAAATTCACATGAGAAGATGTTGGTATTAATCAACATCTCTGTGAATAGTAATATTTCCATGGCAGAAATTCATACATGAAAGTTCTACAAGCATCATTAAAATACATCTGAAACATTATTTCATCATGAGATGAAAGCATGTTCTTTCTGCATATTGAAAGCTGAAAGATGGAGATGCATCTATGTCCAAAGTCGCTGAAATGCAAAATGTTATATGGTTCATTCTGCACTGTGATTTTCTCAGTCAGATGGTTTCAGTCCTGAATTGAAAATTCTTTGAAGGTTGGAAACTGACCCTCAAGTTCCAGTGGTTTATTAAAAAATGAGAATTCTATATAACATCAAAAACCCAGAAAATTTATAATATGCATACATTTTCTAAGAGTTAATTAAGACTGGGAAACAAAAACATCTTTTATTTTTGGGCATAGGACTTCTGATAATAACTATACATTTTTTTCCCTATAATCAAAAACTAACAGAACGTTTTGCATACCTTTTCAAGTTGTTCATCTAAATGTAGACTTTTTAAAATTCTTGTTTATATTTAATCATACCCATAGTTAGTCATCTTCTCAGATAAGGTTGCATCTAACTTGAAATAAAAAAAAAATTAAAGAAGGAAAAATCAAAGTACTTTCTGGAAAGAAATGGAAAAAATAGCAGGTGTCTAGTAAAGAAGTTTCTAAAAAAATATATTAATTTATGTCTTCTACTGCCAAATATGAAATCAAAACTGTATTTTTTACTATTCTATGCACTGAAACTGTCCACATCATGAGTTATTTTCAATTCTAACTTTTGTATTTCTTACATGAATGTTGGAAATACTCAGTAAAAAGACTCCACAGTTCCAGATTTTTGCTTGGCTTAAGGGCACAACTGTTCCCTTTCTCATTACCGTTTATACCTGTTATTTCAGCTCTGGATGTAATGTAACAACCGTAATGCTGAAATGAGAACAGCTTCCATCATTTTTCAGAGGTAACAGATGCAGTCCTCGCATAAAGTGGCATCTATTGCTTCTGCTTACTTTGTGTTTCATAACCAAGCTCTGTCTCTCAGGTGCTTACAGGCTGACACATTGCTGCAGCCCTGCTGCCTAGGCAGGTTGCATGTCACTGCTCAGTAACAGCTTAAAATCCATTTCACTGAAAATACTACAGGAAACAGATATCCACTGTTAAATTCCATTTTAAGCCCACAAGAATCCTCTCTTAAATGACTATTTTCAAAGCAATATTAAAGGTTATAAAAATGCTTATATCAAATCTTTTAACTCATTTTAGTACTTCGCAGCTTAATGAACCCTAATAGTTAAATGAGTGTCAAGTTTAAGCAATCAGAAGTATTTAACAATCAATTGCTAAAATTTTCATCATTCCTAATTTCTCTGGGGAGGTAATTCTAACCTGAAACTTAGAACAAAAGCAGAAATCTGTCCATTTCCCTTTGCATCTCTCATGACCTAGAGGGTTATCCAGCCTGCAGGTGTGTACTGTAGTAGCAGGGAAGGGATTGTCACCCCATAATAGGCACTGGTGAGGCCTCAACCTCACCAAAACTGTGTTCGGTTTTGGGCCCCTCATGAGAAGAAAGACATCGACCTGCAGGAGCCTGTCCAAAGAGAGGAAACAAAGCTGTTGGAGGGTCTGGAGCACCAGTCTTATGAGGAGCAGAAGAGGGTGTTGGTGTTGTTTAGTCTGGAGAAAAGGAGTCCCGAGGGGACCTTGTTGCTCTGTGCAACTACCAGAAAGGATTATCAAGGTGGGGTTGGTCTTTACTGCCAAATAACAAGTGATAGGACAAGAGAAAATGGCCTCAAGTTATGCTGGGGAGGTTTAGATTGGATAATAGTGAAAATTTTTTCACAGAAAGGGAGGCCAAGCATTGGAACAAGCTGCCCAGGGAAGTGATAGACTCAACTTCCATGGAAGTGTTCAAAAAACACGTAGATGTGGTGCTTAAGGACACAGTTTAGTGATGAACCTGGTAGGTTAATGGTTGGACTTGATGATCTTAGAGGTTTTCTTCAACATTTATGATTCCATGGTAGATCACAACTGTAGGTTGATAGGATTCTATAATGCACAAGAACACAGAAACATCTATCCTCTAAATTTCTGTATAACAGGTTACCACAAATACCACAAAAATCGCCACTAACATGTAAACTGTCACAAAAATAATTGCTAGCAAGTATGTCTACAATTAATAAAGATAATATATCTGAGGCTATTGCAAACTGGTATTAGCCATCAGCAATGTAGTATCAATGTACAGTAAGGCAGCAATTAGTACTAGCAGCAAAAAAGGATATAGTAACCACCAATAACAGCAACTACTACGTCAGTATAGAATGTTACAGGCCACTATAAACTTACCATTAGTGAAGAAACTCACAATAATATAGCAGCAGATATGCCCATGGTAGATCATTTATATAGATATATAATACCGGTATCAAGCGAATCAAGGGGCCGGACCATCCCAGAGGCAAGAACAAACTGATTCCAGAGGGAAACTCAGCCATTCCAGAGGTAGGAGGCCAGTGTGAATGACCTCAAAAGCAGGCACAGAGAGGGACAAGGGAAATAACAGGCTTCAGTTTCACGTCATATATGATTCAAGTAACAGAACCCGGAGTCAGCCTGGCACCCCTGGTGAGAATCCAGATCACGTAAAGATCTCGGAAAAAGTTCATGTGGAATTTAGCTTTTTAAAAAATAAAAACTATAAGTAACATGGGAAGTTTTCATAGCAGGAAGCTTCATTTTGATTAAAAACTAAGTTCTTTTTTATATTACAGAGACATACAGAGGGCTTAAGGCATCACCACTTTGAACAGCTAATAGATGCTGCTAACTTCAAGTTTTCATCCGTAACAGTCAAGAGATGACAATATTTTCTGTTCTTGAGCAATTTTGTTTTCCCATACTGTTTCCACTTTTTTCAGATGATAAATTGTTATTAGAGTTTTGTGTATTTTTTACTCTTATCAATGTTATCTTAGGATGTGTCCCGTTTCTTGGTACCTAGCTGTACTTCAAAGGTGCCAGCTGCATTTTCTGGTTCCCAGACCTACATCCTAGGCTCACAGCTCGCAAGCAGACAATCAGTTTCTCTATTCATATTTTTAGATTGGCACTTACTTCTGTACAATAATTTTTTGCCTTCTAACATTTATGGCTACTTACCTCAGCATCTTCACCCATCAACACATATCCCCTAAATCTTTCAAGGAAGCTTTGTTTTAAAGCTGACCTTTCCAGCACTGCATGAAGATTAGAAGATTAATTGAAAGAGCAAATTAAGTAGCATATAATTGATAATACTTTCTAGTCTAATGAAGACTATGGCTCCATAAAACTCTGATTGTTTTTATAATCTTGCAGCTTGATACACATTTAAATGGTGCACCAGGAGGCCAGAACAGAACTTTTCTTAAATTGTAGATGTTTCATATAACTAATAAATAATACTCCTGTTTAGTCAACATATTTTAAATTAAAATTTTTAAAATCAGTTTCTTCTTTCAAAATCTAAAAGTAAATCCTCTCTAAACATTCAAGAAGAAACATTAATAATATAGATAGATGAACATCATTTGTAATTGCTGTTCAACAGTTTTGTGAATGGCATCTAAATCTATTCTACATTTAAAAACTAAAAGGAATAGGCATCTGAATCTAGTCTAGATTTAGAAATTAAAAGAGATCGATATTTTCTCAATATCTGTCCAAAATATGAGAATGAGTAGATAAACAAATCAAAAGCGGAATATTGGAGCAAATGTGTATAGTGTTGCTACATTGGAATGCTTTCAGATAGTTAGGTAGATATGTTAAAATCTGATTTGTTTATGGTGGGTAATTTATTTGACAATAAAACAGTGTATTTTTAAGTTCATTTGATCAAGAGTGTAACAGTTTTTTATTAAAATTTAAAACAAATTCATAGGGTTTTCTTTACCTATAGCATTCTACAGTTCTAAAATAAACATCTAGCGGTCTGTTATTCACTAAGTATGTAATCTCATCACGGAAAATTGTCAGGTTCATAAAGCAGTGTATGCCCTTGGTAAATTCAGGCTAATTGTTCCCAAAACTCCTTATTTTCTTCCTGTGTGTAGACATACTTACAAGAAAAATTCCTCAAAAATCTTCCTCGGACTGATGGTATGTTGACTGGCCTGCACTTCCTTAAGTCCTTCTTGCTTTTTCTGAAGATGAGGGTAATATTTGCCTGACTCTAACCCTTGCTTGACTGTTTTCCATAAGATCTTTCTCCACTTACTGAATGTACTTAGACAATTTTTGAAATGAAAGTAAAATGCATGTAGGCTGAAATAAGTATTGATCTGATTAAGGCCTTATTTACACAGAAATTGAAAGCTATTTCAATCTGTTCTATACCTTTGTACTTAGAGAACCCTATCATGCTAACTAAAATTACTAGAATATGAAAAAAAACCCTACTGTGCTTGATCAGAAATAATTTTGCATTTTGATGCCTTGTATTTGTGCCCTTTCAAATAGCTACGTTGATAGTATTAGCTGTTAATTTTTTTTGAGAACACACACTTGATGAGAAAAGCCAGATACATTTAAACAGAATGAACAAGAAAAGAAACAAACAGGAAGATTTAAATTTTTAAAGATCATGGACAGACCTTAATAAAGTGTAATGTTATAGCATAAAAGGACAGGAGGAAGACACTAATTTATTTGTCTTACCATAATACTGTTGACTGCATTGCTATCAGCTTTCCTTTCTATTCCAGAAAATTGAGCAGCATAGTAATTCAGCATGAGAAAATCTCAGGCAAGCGAATTCTCTACCTTTAACCACTCTCTCACTCACTCTTCTAGCCATCATTAGTATGTATTGTCCCTCTGAGACTCAGAATGAGAAAAACCCACCGGGAGCATTTGCCAGTGAATTGGCTGGCAAGCTGAGTTAAAGGCCCTATATTACCATCAATGTCTGTATCAGAAGGTCAGGAAGTGCTCTGCATCTCACTGCATTATGAAACACAGACCCCAATTTATGCCTTTATTACCACATATGAAAGAAAAAAAACCCCAACAAATTCCGCAACAGATGGTCCTCTAATAGTGAACCAAAGGAAAAACCCAGAGACATACTTCTGTTTTTCACAATACATATTTGATTTAGAATGTTTTCTATTTTACATCTGTTCTAGCACTGGCATACAACTAAAATTTGCTCTTGCAACACAAATAGTACAGTAGAACATCTATTCACAAAGTAATTATCAGAGTGATTGTTTACATGCCACACATCTTTGTTAAATAAGTGGCTTAGATGACAATGGTGATTACACTTTTATCACCTATACACTGATATAGATCACAGACAGATTCGTTTCACACAGGGAAATATGTACTGTTTTAGAACACTGAAAGCCAAATGTAGAACTCTTTGTCTGTACAAATTTAGAAAAGTAGCAGTGATACGTATGGTATATTCCAGATTAAAATTGAGGTCAATCTTTTCAAAGAGTTTGCAACAATACAGCAAAATTAAGTTACGGGATTTTTTGTTTGTTTTGGCTTGTTGGTGGTGTTTTTTTAACCCCAGATTAAAAGTCCACTAAGGTGGTCCCTTAGAGATTATTTTAGGATCACATTATTTTGCTTAATTTTGCTGTGTCAAAATAGCAAGAATGTACTGAGTGAAAATACTGTCCATATTCAAACTAATTCCCGTCTTTTCTAACAATTCTGTTATTTTTGGGTACATTGTTGCAAATCTATGTATGCATTAGAGACTATGATCCATCATACATACATTTTTAATATTATAAAAATCTGCAATAAGCTTATATACTACTTATTCTGATCTATTTTGGAACTTTTAAAACTATCTTGGTGTTATTTCCTACACGACATTGAACCCAATATAAGAAGCCAAGAAATTAAAACAGGAATGCATCTTATTTAGCTATCACATAACAATGGAATTGAAGAGGGGTAAAAAATTTGAAATAAATACTCTGTCCACCCGCAAAATCACAGCATGCAAGTACTAGAGCCAAGCATTTGTCAAACCACAATTGAAAAGCCTGAAACAGTTCTTATCAACCTTTATAAAATGTTGAAAAATCTTGGTTTCAATTTCCAAACTTTTGCCAAGGTGTCAGGCATAGAGCAGGTAATGAACCATTTCTACTGAATTAACAGCTAAAGAAGCCTTCCACATTTCTGACACCAGTTCAGAGTTCATTAGCTTACACATTTTTGTTAGATGTCAGGAATTCATGGGATGCCAGACTGGATTTTTGAGCCTCGCTACCTCTGAAAGAGATTATACGAGATGAGTGGAAGCATTAAATTCAATACCATCAATAAATGAACCAATTACCCGTGTTTAAGTCCTAGGCTTCAATTTTTCATAGAATCTCTCCAGCTTTCCAAATCTCAGGTCCCAGACGGTCATTGAGTAGATGCTGCAAATGTAGCAGATCCATTTTTTCACCTGACAAAACACATTAACAATAGTGCACTGAATATATATATATTGTGAATATAAAATTAATTTATGAATATGTAATGTTGCACTATGCGTCTGCCTTAACCACTTCCTAGTCAAGGAACTACAGCTGCTCAGAAGGCAAGAGAGATTGTGAAAGCTGAATCTCTTTCCTTCTTGCTTCTGGATTCTCCTAAACTCATTAAACTTAACTGCTGATCTGGGAGCACAATATTGTTTAAATTAGCCCAAGCAGCACAGTATTTTGCTTCCTCTGTCAATCTGGATTAAAGTTCTGGTCACTGGAGTTCATCTTACTAATTTAATTGACTAAAAAACACTGGTACTTGTGGGAAAAATATTGGTACAAGTTGTGGATTGAGGAGGAATTCTCTACAAAATTTCCTCTTCAGTATTTGATTCTATTTTTGAAGACCATATGTGTAAAATACTTTGTCTTCTTCACTTTGAAACCCAGTCTCCATTGTGCTTTAGGTCATCTCTGTCTTTATATAGAAATGGAAATATCATGATGTCCTTTGGCAGAAAAGGTGGTTCATTCTGACACTTATAAAACTCTTATTGCATTTTCTTCCCTAGTGACTGCCAGAAAGACAGGCAAAGAGAAATCTCTGTTGGTCCTAAATGGTTTTCTTAGACTGTATTTATCCCGCAATGTAAGAAAAACATAAATGCTAGAGGTAATATTGCCAGCCACAAGCATTTAAGAAATTAAACCAGATCCACTGGTTCTGAAAATCAAAAATTCAGCCTACAGAAAGAATAAATGTGGTATATACTTGTAAATAAGTAGAGAGGTAGAAAACTTTCAGTTCGAAATGCATGCTCCTTATAAGAGAAAAAAATCAAAACTCTAAGAAAAATATCAGATTTCTTGACAACTCAAAACCAGTTGTGAGTCAGCAGACAAATACTATGTTTTATGAAAGATTTTGCTTTTCCTAATTCTCATATTAATAACTTCACAATCCCAGGAAGAATGCTCAGCTTTTCTATCTGGGAATGATGGAAGAATCCTGTTGTTTTCTTTTCCTCCTCCATTGCACTTTTGCAAAATAAAAGACCTCAAAATGAACAATCAATTATGAGTTCCACTAAAGGCCATTGTATAGTGAAAGGTGTATATGTATATATTTATATGTACAGACTTGTCCAGGTATCACAAAAGAACACAATACAATGGCGTTACGACAGAAATTAACACTTAGTTTCTATTATCTAATTCTTGCTTAATATTTATTTTAAGACTATAAAAACACATTTTAAAGATTAACAGGTTCATTAAGCCAGTGACTATTTTAAAGCATCTGTTTCCACAGATGTCTCATGTTTGATGCCCTTTCAATTCTCCAGTCATTCAGATCAGTAGTCATCCAACTTTAGAGAATCATATTCTAAGTCTGTATATCACAGTTCATTAAAAGTTAATTTTCTCAACACAATTCAATTTGCCTCTTTAAGTTGATGGTGACCTCACACCTTGAAGGAGTGAACTATACTATCAATATATTGATTAATTTCTAATAAACTTTCATCCCTGTCCGAAAATACTGTTATTTGAATATTGTCATTCAAGTAAAAAACACAGAAAGGGATCTGTTAGCTAATTAGCACCTGTCTGAAACAGCATATACAATTATTTGCATGAAGTTCTGGAACACAAAACAAATGCGTGTAAGTAGTAACCACGTTTAATACACTACACAGACCTTATAATTAAGTACAAAAACAATTTTAAGGTCATGAAGAAAAAATCTAGACTTAAAACTATCCTGAGATGGAACTTTATGTTCTAAATTTTACTCTTAAATGAGTATTGTGGAATTTTTGGGAGGTACTATGCTTCAAAACTGGAAACAAGAGACCATTACCTAACTCATATAATTGATAAGAAGCAGACCCACAACAAAAGAGGGATAAAATGGGGGGTGGGAAGGGGGTTGGAGTTGTTGAAATATTGTCTGAAACTATTGTTAAGGATATTCAATAAACACAATCAAACATACTCTTGAATAATAAACAGGGAAAAAAAAAGAAGTAAGACCGAGGGTTTTAATAAAGTCACTTTGAATTCTACTGGTTATTGTTAACACCTTATTCTGTTTTTATTCTTTTACTTCCAGATTTTTACTCAGGTATCACAGAAGTGGAAAAAGTTATTTTCCTTTAAAAAAAAAATTAAAAATGCAAAACATTAAATAAGAGATTTCGCATTCTTTATATATCCAGCTTCTTAACAGTTAAGATTTATCTATAGTTTTTTTGTCTTTTCCATCAGCAAGATGAATCTATGTGTGAATTCCTCACTTCTGTTAGATTTCTAAAGTTCTAAAACACTTACATGACATGATCCTGTACACGTTTCCCTAAATGTAAATACTGTAAGAATAAATATGTTCTAGATTATTATTTTGACTCACAAGCATGTGTCTTCAATTTCATACTAGATGTAAATCCTGAATAGGGAATAAGCTAAAAAAAGAAAAAAAAATCCAAAAATAATTCAACCGCAGTACGTTTTTTTTTAATACAACCAAGAAAGAATATTGGTGGTGATAAGAAGCAGTATATCCTTGGGCAAAATCCCAACAGCAAAAAGCTCTTACTTTCATGTAATGGTAATATATTTTGTGTGAAGGTATCCAACCTGAGCACTAGAGGATATGACATTATAAAACAATTCAGTTAGGGTTAGGGTTCTGAGAGAAACAGAACCAACAGCTCCTGACTCTAGGGCTGGAATAAGCATGACAAGGGCATCATGGCAGGACACAGTATTGCTGCCTCCAAACCTTTCTAAACTGGAACAACAATACTGATGTGTACCTCAGGCACAGCACAAAGATTTCTTTATGGTTAGGGTTCAGAGAGCCAGAAATCCCACAGGTCCTGGGATACTGGGGCTGGAAAATGGTGTTGTTTCAGGGCACCAGCATTGCTGCCTCTACACCTTTCTAATGATGGCCCCCCATGGAGATTGGAAACTCACTGGCAGTACCAAAGTCCCATTAGAGTAAGGATTAAGGTTAGGGTTCAGAGAGCCACAAAGCCTAGAGCTCCAGGGACACTGGCTCTAGCAAAGGCATGCTGAGAGGATTGTGAGAGGGCACCAACATGGTTGCCTCAACATTATTCCAGTACGGCCCACACTTGGTGATGGGAACCTCAGGTGCAGCCCCAAAACACTATTCTGTTCTACATCAGGTTCAGTGGCCCAGAAAGCCTACAGTCACGGAACACTGGGAAAAGCTGGAAAAAACATGCCAAGAGGATCATGGCAGGACACCAACAATGCTGCATTCACATTTTTCCAATGTGGGACACCCATTGACATGGGGACCTCAGCTGCAGTGTTGTCATTCCATTAGGGTTAAAGTTAGGGTTCAGAGAGCCACAGAAGCTACATCTCTAGGGACAGTGGGACTGGAATAGGTATGCCAAGCAGATAATATTTAAGTTTTAAATTTATTAGGGCTTTTTTTGTGTGAACTATGTTGCCTACTTTTTAAAATTTAATTTTAAAAATATTTCCTACTAAAAGATTTTTGTTCACAACAGCGAAATATCTGATATTTTTGCTACTAAGGGTCTTTAAGAATGAAATCCATGAAGCAGTAAAGAATCTGTGTGACCTCCCAGAGCAGTGATCCACACTCACTGCAGCAACCATGCAGAACAGGTATTTTACTTTACTAGAGCTAGAAAGTGTTTCACTTTTCTAAATCTAGAGATGATACAGCCTCTCTCCTTTGCAGAAAGGCACTTTGATGGCGATTGTCTTGCTGCATTATCTAACATTAAATAGGACTCAACTTCTTGACATTCTCTCTTCTTTCCATGCAGGATGTCATTGGCAGTATTTTTAGAAAGATTTTTTTTGATGTTCATTTCCAGTAGAAAATTAATAGCATGGAAAATAAAGACCATTCGATAACATAATTGAAAAGAAAAATCCATAAGTTATTAGTATGTTTTCAGCAATCTATGAATCATTTTTTTCTTGTCTATGATTCAAGAGATATATCAATTATCATAGAGATATGTGTGTGTAACAGAAGATTCAGTTTATTTCACAGATATTTTCAAATGAAACCCCAGCTTCTAATCTTCTTTAATCTATTACCCTTTGGTCTCAGCATTCCCCAAATTTTATCTTCCCCTTCTTGTATGTATTTCTGTAAAGCCAAGAAAGGATACTCCTAAAACTCTATGTGTTATCTGATTACAGGGTTTACAAATATAACAATATATTTTTTTGTATTTGGCCACAAAATACTGCACCTCCATGGTACATTTTTACACCTCTTAACTAAAAATCATCATATGAAGGTTAAAATGGGAAAATAAGGGTTATATTTTCAAAGACAAATACTTGAGAGTACAATGTGACTCAGGTGTATGGAATATTCAGTAAGCCATTCTGTTGTTAAACAGCAGGACGTCAAATACACATTGCTCATGAAGTGTATTCAATTAATTTTAAATATTCCTTGCAAGTATTGTAATCTGTAAATAAACCTTAAATAAGACAATCTTTATTTGAGCACTGAATTTGGTCCTAGGTCAATAGCAAAATCAATAATAAAATCAATATGCCATTCTATTGATTGCCAGTATGAAATAGTAAATTAAAAAACCACGGCAATTCTTTGGTCTTAAAACTACAGATGCTCATCTTTCCTTATCATAAAATGAGTCTAATGACTCTTTCTTTTTTATTTAAATAAGTCTATAATACATTTAAATAAGTGGCTTGAAAGTAGTTTTAGAGTTTTCAGCAGGACATGTTTTTGCCCATTTCAGTACTCATGGAAACAAAAAATATGAAGACTACCTTGTCTCTTTTTATCCATCGTTATGTCTTAGATTGGATTTTATATTAAAAAAAAATAATTTAGTACTATAACATTTTTCAAGATGGAAGGGTAATATATAGAGCACAAGATTAGTGTGGCCTATTGTAGTGGGTTGACCCTGGCTGGGTGCCAGGTGCCCACTAAGTCGCTCTATCACTCCTTTTTCCCCCTGGGACAGGGGAGAGAATAAGATGGAGCACAACCAGCAGGGTGAGATAAGGCAGTTTTATTACCGCAAAAAAATGGAATAAGCAGAGGTCTGCACATGCAAAAGCTGAAGAGAAAAAGAAGGTCAGTCTCTACTTCCCATCAGCAGCCGTGTTTGGGGACTTCCAGGGAAGCAGGGCTTCAGCACACATAATGGTTCCTCCAGGAGGCAAACAGTGAAAACTCACAAATGCCCCCACTTCCTCCTCTCTCCCTTAGCTTATATATCTGAGCTGACGTCCTATGGTATGGAATATCCCTTTGGCTGATTTGGGTCAGCTGGCTTGGTTGCGTCCCCGCCCAGGATCTTGCCCACACCCATCCCCTTTGGTGGGGGAAGGAATGCCAGAGGGACAGCGCTGCTCGGCAGTAGCCAAAACACTGGTCTGGTATCAACACCCTTCCAGCTACCAGTGCAAAGCACAGCACTGTAAGGGCTGTGAACTTTACCTCAGTCAGACCCAATACACCGATGAATGTTAAGCTAGTTTGAATAAAATAATTTGAAATATGTGTGTCAGAAAACTTTACAACAAAGCCTCAAGTTTTGGAAAGAGTATCAGTTTAAATAAAAGCAAAAACCAGAAGAAATATAGTAAATTTTGAACCAATCAAATCTTCTTAATGAAATGTGCGTGTTCTAAGTTCACATTAATGAATATTCATTGTAGATATATTTTTAGACTTTCTTCTCTGGTCCTCCTGAAAATCTGCACCCTGTAAAATTTCAGATGTATGAGATTTGAATCAAAAAGGTTTTTGCAATGTTAGCCAATGCTTTTAAGATCTACAACAAAGATATTTTATCAACTGTAAATCATTTACTTCTGAATATAGTACTATGTACTAGCAAAGATATTTTCAGATTAAAAATATTAAAAATATAAAGCAAACAAAAAGAAAGTTTATTTTTATATTGTCCCTATAAAGGTTTCATGGATACAGTCATTAGAAAAGTAGAAAATTGCCCATCCATTCCATGTGCCATTCTTCTTTGACCTAACTTTGGAACTTTTTATTGCTACCCATCAATTCTGAGTGCTCTCCAAGTAAGAGCAATCATTACTGTAAAATTTGTAGCAGGCTTTGTACTCATCCATCTCCCACAGCACATTCTATTTCTGTCTCACAAACCACAAGACAGAGCCTTAACTAGAGTTCTGGTGAGTGATGGGGAATATTTGATAACATTACCAAGGAAAAAAAAAAAGTCTATTCCATAGTGAGCAGTTTCACATGATGGATTGCATGTTATTTTAAATTTTCATTACATATTAGGAAAGATCGATAGTAAAAAACAGTATGGAAGCATAAAATTAGTGAGATAATACAAAATGTCCCTTGGTGTCTGTATCAATGTATAAAAAACTCTTCTATTTTATTCTGAATATGTATTAACGAAACAAGTCATATATTTCTCCTCTGCTTAATAAGAAGACAGTTGATCAAACTCAGTCTCTGGGAAGGGTAGAAGAGAGACATAATACTGAAACAAAGCATAGCGTCTCAAAATAATGATTCTAAACTTGAAATTTTAAGTTCACCTTTTACCTGTGTTCAGGAAAACTTCCCTGTTGGATTATCCAGGAGCCACTCTGGCAGTCACAACTGCACCACATGTAATAGAGCTGCAGGGTCCCTGGAGTACTCTTGGCAAATTTACAGGGAGCTATCAGCCACAATGAACCCAGTATTAACTCTGGATTTGCTAACTTTAATCTATATTAAAATGTCTTCATTTATGTTTTTCATTAGCCATGTGATATCTATTGGATATGATAAGCAGGAAAATATCACAGTCAAGATGACCAGAAGGGTTACAAATTAAGAAACTTGAGATACTGAAAATGTATTTTACTACACAGTTTATACATGGGAACTTTTTGCAGTTTCACATTAAGTTAATGAATCAGAGTCTATGAACACTGACAAATGATTGGCCTAGCACTGCAGATTCTCTTGGTGTGCTCACTTCTGTATGCACAGGGTGTGCCGAGTGAGAGTGCGAGAAAACTTCTTCGGCACTTGAGTTGCTTACCTATGCCATTTAAACAAATGCTTGTATCTTCCTTGCTATACTAGTTTTCAGACTTTTGTTGACAGTCGCAGAGCTTATCTTGCTGTCTGAATATGCAGCTCCTTTAACTTTAGAGCAGCCTACCAGAAACAGACCCCTTTAAGGGAGTTCTTTTGTGTTATTGGAGTTTGAGCTGTAGGGATACTGCCTTCCCATGCCTCTTGCACTGAAAATTGTGCATTATCAGATCCAGGGTGTTTTTTCCATCTCATTGGGATGGATGTGGCTGCTGCTGTTCCTGTTGGCAGGTCTGGGCAATGACAAGACTGAACATGGATTCCAGAGATACAGCTGGAGAAGTACATGCACACATACACACGCACACTCCCCACCAGCTTGTCTGGCCACAAAAAGCAATACAGACAGAAAACATTGTCATGGCACTCACATAAATACCTCCAGCTCTCACATACATGAACACAGCTAGCCAGTGCTGTCATTTTTTCTGCTAGTCAAGTTTGAAGTTTACCAATATAAACACACACAGATTCACAGGACTGAAATTCCCTAGCAGAAAAATACACTCCAGACTCTACATGCTGCAGGCGTCTCTGAGTACTCTCTGTGAACTCTGTCCCCTTTTCCAGGTGCTAGCCTCTAGGTACATACACACAGAGTGAAACTGTACAGAAAATTGTGAAGAACATGATTTAATAACAAGATAGGACAGACTGCAGTGATCAGGTACAGGGCTCAGTCAGACAAGTGTGCTGCTCAGCAGCTTGTTTGCATACAATTATCCCTTTCTATTCTCATCTCCTCTCCATTTTCTATACTTGTACTTCTGTGAACCACTTTGATCCATTTTCTTCAACCCTTTCTCCTCTGAAGAAACCCATCACTAACTACCTTTTTCCAATTTGTCCCAGTTTAGCTAAACTCATAACCAAATTTGGTATTTCTAATAGCCTTCCTGTGCCTAATCCTTATAGGAAGCCTTCATTATATGGTAGCAGGCAGGATTCCAGCCAGTTTCAACACTGTATGTTGTAACTAAAAGAGAAAATAAAAGTACTTGTTGGGCTTTGAACATATTCTTTGCCAGCTTCACTATTGCATCTTTGAACCTCTGAAATTCGTTCAGCTTTCATCCAGTTTTCCTTTGACCTTTCTGGAAAAACCATGTTTCCTTCTACCTTTTCAAACTTCACTCTATTAATGTAACTTTTAGCAGGAAAATGTACATTAATAAGAAAAGTATACTTGTCAAGTTTCAGTCAGGTAGTCCAGAAACCTCATTATTTTGGGGACAAGGGCAGTATTCTCAGTGTTCTCATTTGGCAGACACACAGCTACAAATTGTGAGTCATTTCCAAAGCTCTTAGTCAGAATAGTGCTCACATTTCGTTCTGCTTTTTGTAACTAATTTCAAAAGTACATTGGAACAACAGAGTTGTGCATAGGTGTTAGGTTAAATATGATATACATGCTGTCACAAGCTGCAGAACCATTGGTTCTTACTGACATACCTGAGATTTCAGTTTTGAAGGCAAAAAATAATCCTAGACTTGTCCCAGGGAAAATCCACTTGCCTGTAGAAAAATCTTTGCACTGGAAAAATGTCTGTCATAGAAAATGAACTCAAAGCAGAAATAGAGGTTAACATCCATGTCAGTGTCTGAAGTGCAACAAATGGATCTCGACAGCTTTTACCAGCTTTGACTGAGTCCCGACACGCCCTGTCTACCCGGGGACCCAGGATATACAATTTGATCCAGGCCTGGTAAGACCATTGTAGGTGTGCCTGTCTCCATCTGTGTCTCCTAGAAAGACCCTTCATGTCCACACTGAAGTACTTGTCTCCAGTCACGGACATGTGGATTGGTTCCTTGGATTGACTTCTTAGACCACCATTTGGCAGCCTCATGCTCCTGCTGGGAAATAATCCCAGCCTTGGCTCAGTGCTTACCCAAAGTCCCTGTGACTACTGGTAGGGTACCTTGGTGGCTTTGGTGCTTCCTGCCACATTCATACCCTGCCAGACAGCACCCGTCGGAGGGTTACAGCCAAACCCAGGGTCTTTGCTGTGCTTGGCCCCATGGGAGCCATCAATCCTGGCCTTTCTGACCCAAACTCCATGGGCACTGGCCCAATGCAGTTCAAGGCCTTGCCTCCGTGGCTTCCCCAAAGTGAAAAGCCTGGCCTTGAGTTTTGGATCTTCCCACAGAGCCAAGCTGCTGACCAGCCCCAGGCACCTGAGTGAGTCCTCTCTCACCAGTTCTCCCAGGACTCAGGGCTCCTTAAGGGAAATGTCGTCTCCCTCCAGGAACATCAGGAACAGCCTGGATGTCCTGCCCAGCTCCAAATGCCCTACACTGTCCCTGCCATGATCCTGACTCTACCCTAGTTCCCTAGTGTCATGACTCTTTTTCAGCTTCAAGGCTCCGTTCTGTGTCTGTATCAGCTCCAGGTTCCCTGTCTCACTCCCAAGCGCCCTTTGTGATGGCCTTGCATGGCCTTGCTGTGTTCCTGACCTGCATCTAAGCTCCAGTCTGAGTCACATCCCTTTTCCCCTTCCCTGCCCCACCTCTGCACCCCGTGAAATAGACCCCTGATGTCCCATAGCAATCAGAACCCTGTACAGCATGTCCCTTCTAATCCCAGATCTCTGTAAGACAGGAGGACAACACTTGCTTGAGAGGAAAAGCGGACTTTTGTCAGAGTCCTGAGGGCACTATAAGAAGTCACCCCAAACCCTTGCTCAGCATCCACTGTGGCCTCATCCCACCCCTACCCATAGCCCAGGACCCCATTTCATCTCAGGCGTGGTCACTGCGTGCTGACCTGGGCAATGTTGTAGGTGTGCCTTTCTCCAGCCCTGTGACAACAATTAGTTCCTACAAGTAGAATCAAGTTAGACCTTTTGCACTTCGTGTATGCGAGCATTTTCCTAAATGTAAGAAAGAAAAGTAAGATGCATCAGTAAAAATCAAAATGAAACTAAAACTACCAAGAAACAAATGCTCCCTCCCACAAGCTCACATATTATGTTACCTTGTTTAAAAAACATGATAATACATATTCTTTCATTATTTAATGTAGAATCTATTTATTTATGGACATGTCCATCTGTAGGTGGTTTAGAACCTTATATGATATAGCAAACATTTACAATAACTGCAGTGTGACAACGCACTAGATCTTAACTGTTCTTAGTTGTAGGATTTTCATGCTCTTTCAAGGTAATCACTCATCCTAGATGAACTTTTCTGCCATTCTTATTCTTTTTCATTAAAAATATAATTGGTTATTCAGGTTTCCTGTGTGAAGGAACCACAGACTTCAATCAGTTAATCCCACAGGCTCAAATACAGATGGGGCTCTAGGAAATGAAAGACAGATGAACAATGTTATCTATACTGCAACCTTTCTGTTCAGTTTGCAGTCTGACCGCAGCTTACACTCTGTGGTGAATGGAAAGATTAGTTCTAAAGCACAGCATCACTTGTTGAAGGTTGTGATCATATGTATTATAAGAACCATATAAAAAAAAATAAAATGAAGATTGCTTCTGAACTGAATTTGAAGTTCTTTGACTGTATTTAGGGATACCTATGTATCATCTAAATGAGCTCCTATAATATTAAAGTTACTGTAATATAAAATAGGACACACATTGTTAGTGCACAAAAGAGATTTAATTAAAACCATTATGATCTCTGCAATTCCTGCCCTAAGCTCTATCTGGTTAAAAATCACACCTGAGAGAAATAAAATAATATTGGTATGATGGTAAGCTAATAAAAAAAAATTAATCACTCAGATGTTTTCCCTGCAAAGAAGCTATCATTTGGAAACCAATAATTATTTAGAAGACCATTTTGATGAGTGCTGCTTATTTCAATGGTGAATTTAAGACATAAGGTACAGGTTCTGAGGAGTGCAGTGTTGACAAAAGTTGCATAAATATACGATGGGAGTTGGGATGAAACAGGATGGAAAAAGTAAATAAAATCAATCCGTAACTCAATCATGTTATCTAAGTTAAATCAATATAAGTTCCTACAGTTTTGGTTTGTTTTTTTTTTAAAGGAAAGTCTAGAGAGTTAAATCCACATGCAGCAGCGTGTTGCTATGTGCAATGCTCTAAATTCATGTTGAGTCTTTCAGCTCTTTTTCAGTGTCCTTCTTGAGTCCTATTGTAATTTTCTTCTTCAGAAACAGTAGAAACTTGCAGGAGATAAAACTTTATTATCTCTGGTGATGCCTTAGGTTTTAACTTTTATATTTTTCAAATCCTGTATTGCCTAGTGGATAACTCTAAAGTTTCTTGTAGCTTATTAGTTGCTCTTTTAGACCAGATAGACACAACAAAGTTTCTCCGAGCTAGTTATTCAAGGACACCCAGATTGTCCTAGGTCCAAAAGGTGTAAACTAGGGCCATGAGAGAGGTGTAGAAATTGAAGAAATTACATCATTAGCTAAAGTTTTAATTGGCAGATTTATGCTGATGTGGACCAAGTGGACCAAACCTATAAAAGTGTGAAGAACTCGTGACTCGTTGTCCGTCTTGGGCTCTATTTTGAGAGTAGCCTTTGGCTCCCCAGGGTGTACCTTTGAAGGCCTTTTAAATAAATACCTACCTTTATTCCCTTACTCCTGTCTAGTCTCTGTTTCTAGATAGCCACTCAAGATATCACTGGTTTACTGATATACAGCAATTTCTTCAGTTTAGAAAAGATTTTACAGCATTTAGAACTCATATTGAAAGAAAATAATTACAATAATAGAAAATAGGATTTAGAATGGTTCCTGAGTTCAAATTCTTGTTCCAAAACAAGACAAACTACTCATTCGTGGGTTTTTTTTAAGGACTCTGTCCAATATGAAATGTAGTATATCTATAAAAAACCTCCTACAATATTCGCATTTTTTTCTAAAATATTCCTCATTGTTCCTCTCCATGGAATGTCACTGTTGGGGCAGCCACAACCCACACGGACACTGCACTGGACAAGGGCATAAAGCATTAAAATTCAGAAAAGCAGCATATTTATAGGCTTCTGGATGTTATCATTCGTGTTACAAATCCATTGGCTACTAAATTACAATGGGTTTGTTGTCTATCGTTTAACTACAATATAATACTATTGATTACCTATAGCATAAGCAGTCAAGCATTCAGAAAAATAGCAGTAGTAAAATAAAGGTGCAGATGTGTTGCTGTTTTTCTCCTTCTATTGTTTGCATTCTGTATTTTTGTTGATATTATTATTTTCATTGGTAAAGCTGATTATTTTCTTCTCATGGGTTTTTCTCATGAATAGAAGTTAACCATGTCCAAATTAAGATCTATGAAGCCTTCAGACCAGCTGTCAGCCTAAACAATGGAAATCAGCGATTTTCGAAACAGGTTACCTAAAAGAGCTGTACTCTGCTTTGCTACATAGATCATGGTAGAGATTCTGATGATGATCTAATAAAGTTGGTGGTAAAAAAGTAACTGCTTACTGTATATCAATACTAGCTGCTACTAATCACTGTTCTGAAAAACAACATAAAGCAAGTTATAGAATACAGGATTAGCTACATTTCTGTTGATTGAATAAAATGTTGATAAGTTTTCCTATTCTACACTTCATAGTTAGGTAGTAATTCATCTCTGCAAGCAGAAGTGCAATTACTTTTTTGCAAATTATTCTTCTCAAGATTAGCAAAGGACAGACATGAGTTTTATATTACCTAAACATACCAGAAATACTCTGTAAGACACGGATGACGGGGAAGATTATGACACATAACGAAAAAAGGTACTTGATAAATGAGAAGAGCAGGACAGGAAGAGTTTGAATACCTTCGAAGTTTAGCCTGAGACAAATCTAACCATCACTTTTTGGTATTTCATGATATAAGAATTATCTATTCCTTCCTTACGATGCAAAGAAGACAGTAAAAGACTATAATCATTTTTATACCAGCACAGTGAGAGAAAGGATTCTTTGAAGATAATGTTTCCCAAATGAATCAACAACTTCATATGCTGTATTGAAATATTTATATAACCTAACATCATGCATTAAACTGGAGCAATATAATTTTTTAGAGACAAAAGTGCAGCACAGACTTTTGTGATACACAGAGAAACAGTTAAAATTATGATCCATTGGCATGTTATTGTCCCTGCTTTGAGTAGGCAGTGAACTAGATGACTCCAAATGCCTCTTTAAAACTATCTGAAATTATTTTGGTTTGTTCTTTTGAAATCTACGGCTACAGTGTAGGCACAATGGAGCAGCATGGAATTTAAATAGCATTTCTGTAACAGCATAGGTAACTACTTGTAATCATGAATAGATGTGGAAGCTGGATGAAGGGTATTTGTTTTTTTTTCTTCTTTGAATTTTATATAGGATTAATATTTTTAATTATTTATAAAAATCTTTTAAGAAGTTAAATATTTACATCTTCCAATCAAAATTAAATATGACAAGAATGAAAGTGGAATGGAAAGTTTTACTCAAAAAAGCTATTTTTGCACCTACATTGAGGATATAACTTATAGACATTATTTACTGTTTCTTCTAAGCTATATCTATTTAATTTTTTCTCCAATTAGTTTCACTGGAGAGTTATAGTTATTGCTCATTTAATGACTTCTCATATTAAAAGAATGTGTTCAATTTTCTTAAAGGCTTACTGAGATTGGTGAGTGGTAAGGGTCATGAATGGAGTGGGAGCTTCAGCCAAAATTTATTAGAGAAGCTCTCCCATGGAGTCATGTGATGCAGAAATTCATATCTTCAATCAAAGAAAAAAAGATCTTTAAAACTGGTTTTCACATGCAGGGCACAAGTAAAAACTCACTTTTTTTTTTAATGTTTTGCTATAAATGATTAATTAATTTACTTCTGTTTTCTTCTATTTTAACTTTTTGATGGTTAGCTGGATGTTAACCCCTTAGATTACCTCCTTTGCTGTTTATGTCCTTCACAGAATTGTCTCTTATTTTGAATCAATTTCTGCCCAGTGCCATTGGTGAGATAATTATCTGCTTACAGAGATCAATATTAACTATTTATGAGTTGAGGTTTGAGTCAAGTTACTACACTAAGAGAAATACAAACCTTGTCATTGTGGGCTTGTATTTATTATGTATTTGTTTTGTATTTATAAATTTATCATGACGTAAGAAATAAGATGTATTTTTTCAAAAGTTGAAGTAGTTTTTAATCAGTAGATGCAATAGACATGTCATTAAGTACCACCTGAACTACCAAACCAGTCAATATTCGTTTCAATATATTGGCATGATATGCTAAGGAACACTGATGGAGTACATTTCATTTCATTTCATTTCATTTCATTTCATTAAGGTATGTTTGTAAGGGTCTCCTGGATTTTTATACCATTTTCGTCATTATATTACTTTATTCTGCAACGATGAAAGTTAGTTGTAACTTATTTTGATCAGACAGCCTCCTTATCCCTTCCAGATTTTCAGTCTTTATTTTTGAGGAAACCTCCTACACAAACTGCATTCCTGAGTCTAAAATTTCCGTTCTTACAGTGGAAGACAGCTGTTATGGAGATGTAGCACTTAACCTTATGCTTCCCCCTTTTGCCCTCATTGCTTTTAATTAACTAGTTCTAATTATTCTCAAACTGCCAAAAATAGAAGAATATTGCCTCTCACCATAATTCAATCCCTGTCAAAGTCATGAGGCAGCAAAATTTCCTGAGAAACTGAAAATTTGCAAGTTTTCAAGCCAAACTAATCCACAAATATTTAAAGATATTTTGACAGTAATTTCTGTTTTTCTTCAGAGCAAGCACATCCTGAAACTGTTAGTAAACGTGAATATTTATACACTGAGGTTGTGCAGTGGCACTGGCAAGTCTATAAGGTTTAACTTTTTTGCCTCCCAGAGTATATGACATTATCATTTAGTTCCCAGGGAAGCAGTGCTAAATTAAGATGATATGAAAAACCAGTGTTCGGAAGCCACTACTAATTTGTGATTCACAACTGGATAAACAATTCAGAATTATTTACAATAAATCATATGTCTCTATATTTTTTTTATTTAATATCAAACATGGGAAAACAAAATTAAACCAGGGGCGTTTTCTTCAGGCCAGTGTGGTCCTTCTGCTACACAAATGCTGAAACATAAAAGGCACATTAGTCTCAACAACAGGATACATTTGTCATGGGTAACTAAAGAAAAGAGGTAATCAGCAGCTGTCTTTTGCAAAGAATCTACCTTATTTACAGTTCTCCTCTCCTTATTGAACACTTAGGCTTTACTTGCTGTGCATTGTGATGGAATAGAGTTTTAACCCCTTTCGATTTTTTCTGTTTAGAGAATGCTTCTCTGATTTTCATAATTTTGGTAGTCTAATTACTGATGTATTGTGTGTATTTACAGAGAAACTCAGGAGTCCAGAAGAGATTTGATTGGGATGATACAACATGTCATTCTGTGACGTCTATTTCCAGTCACTTCAGATAGTGTTACAATGGTCAGTAGAAACTGGGCTGAATTGAAACAGTGCATACAAGCCTTCTCAAATTTTGAATACATTTTCTAAGCTCTTGTCAATTTATGCTTTGAAGTAGTGAAGTTCAAGAGTCTGAAATACCTCAAAACTATAACAATAGCAAAAACTTGATTCATAGCTATTAAAAATTAGTGTTTATGACTTGAACCACTGTCTACTGGAAACCTGAGGAAACAAGTCTTGAAAAGTATGCAAGAGAATAACTAAACAGCTGTAGACATCCCACAGCATACTATAATCTCACATGAAGAATGGAGATCTAGCACTGAGCACATCATCAGTACACAAACATATGTATACTGCAACAGCAAAGAAGATCCCACAGTCAGAACAGAATGAAAATGCAGCTCTATGTGCTGTCCTAGTAACCCTAATCAGGGGCAATGCTGATTAAGACAGGTAGGATGACAAAATAAAACAAGTATATTCTTTTCACTTGTATGTTTTGAAGAATCTCTGTCATGACCATCTATTGTGCCCTCGAGAAATGCCTCAAGAAGATCAGTCCCATTTTATTTACTCTTCAGTCAGAAAGCAACAGAGTAAGAACATCTTATCAATAATTCAAAGAAAACAAATAAACAGAAACCCAGAAGCATCACCATTTTTGTCTTCTGATTTTAGTATCAGTTTCATGTTATTTTGTTACACTCAAGTTCAGTACAAGCAAAATACAGCGTCGAAAATTACAGTGGTTTTAGAAAAGTAATTTTGCAATCCATAACAGGAGAATAGAGTCCTATATTTCCAAAAAAAAAAAATCAGCTTACTTTATTTTTACTCTGCCATATATTCTTGTGTTTATCTTGACTTGCTACTCCAGCTACACATGTGCATGTTAAGTATTATGGTGTCAAAAAAGTATATGAAATGAAATATATTAAAATAAATATTCCATTTTGCTTAACCACTTCTTTGTAATGATTGCTGATGATGCCTTTAACTAAAATCTTAGAAGAGGGGTAAGCTTGAGGAAATTACATCATTAACTGTACCTTTGGTTGGAGAATTAACCCTGATATGCAAATGAACCAAACTTAATGAAGTGTGAAGAACTCATGACTCAGGGTCCATCTTGGGAGTAGCCTTTGGCCTGCTTAGGGTGTACCTTTCAAGCCCCTTCAAATAAATACGTACCTTTATTCCCTTATTCATGTCTAGTCTCTGTTTTTTAGGTGGCCACCTCAGGCTTTACTGATAAAAAGTGAAGAAACAAGAAAAGCAGGCTGTCACCACTGAGGAAGCTGTTTTACAGGACATTGACAATTAAATTCTCTCATAACTGGTGAAAAAGAAGTCAAGGTGAATAAAAAAATAAACAGAAGCACCTCTAATGGTCATAACAGCTTCGGTTATGACTAGAATGGATAATAGTATAAATTGTGTCACTGAAAGTCAGACATAGGAATAGGCTGCCCAGGGTAGTGGTGGAATCATCATCCCTAGAAGTGTTCTAGAAGCTTGTGATTGAGGCACTTGGGAATATGGTTTTGTGGTGGACACAGTGGGGCTGGGTGAGTGGTTGGACCTAATGATCTTTTTGGTTGAGTCTTTTCCAGTATCAGTAATTCCATGATTCTATATCAGCTGGATTAATGACACTATACTTAAAATAACAATAGAAAAATTCAAGAAGACTTTTGAGAAGGCTATGATTTATTTCTAAGCATTGAAGAAACGAATATCAAGACATAATAGTGGTAAATATTTTGAGTAGTTCTTCTTTAATATATATGATTGCAAAGAATGCTAAGAACACATAAGTACTGCTAATATCAAAAGAGCAGGGGATAGACTAACTCAGGAAGTTACTGTAACAGCCATTCCAGATAAACATCTGTAACCTCAGCTGCACAGAGAGCTAGAGGCAAACCTTGAAAGAGAAGTTCAGACATGAGTTAATTAATGTTATAAAACAGGTATAATGGAGATGTGATGGTATTTTTTTAAAAACAGAATTCTTTTTAGATGTGTTATATACAGGCACTTAGCCTGTTATAAGCATGCCATATAAGCATGCCAGGATATAGAAATGTATGTGTCATTATTTGTCAACATTTTAAAGAAAAACTTGAAGAAATTAAACATAACAAAATATGCAAGATATTTAAAAATAAATCAAAACAAATAAATGCAGAAATGTTCCTAAGGAATAATGGTTTTTAGTATGGTTTTTTTGTGTTTTCCAGAATCTAAAGTATAGCTAACTTACAGGCAATGTGCTAAAAAGGCTTCTATTCCATTAGAAAATTGTGGGTTTAAGGTTAACTATAGCTTCTAATTCATCTAGTAGCAGAGTCAATATTTGCAATTCAAAGAGAAAAATGCCCTGTGCTTCTTTATGCAAGTCAGAAGGGAACTATTTTAACTGGACTAACATAATGATTAGTCATTAACTTGATGCCGCTACCTGGCATAGGGATGTACGTGCACTTTTTGCTCTCCTTATCTTGAGGAGGAGATAATCTTTCTGAGATGATTCCTTCTAGGTGCACAGAATGCATAAAAACTTCCACTATTATGAGTCTGTCCTCAATTTCTATTTCAGGATTACTCTATTTACACTTACATGGCATCTCCTTCCATTAGTTACTTTTGATTAAGGGCTCTATTGTACCTAAAGAAGAATTAATTTAATTCAATTGTCTTTATTTTATTTTATTTCAGTTAAATTGCATTAACTTAATTTCCACTGTTTTTGTCTTATGTTTTGTGTAAATGGATAAAATAATGTCACTCACTGGAGAAACATATAAAATAAAATCCGGTTCAAGATACAGACATCTAAATGGAGGCATCTGAAAAAAAAAAAAAAAATCAATATCTCAGTTATATTTCTCAGTTTCCATTTTACCTAATAGAAATCTAGTCAAAGCAGTCAACGGAAATCAGAGTAAAATATAGTGAGAAGATGTTAAAATTATTTAGTTGTTTTGTGTTATTTAAGACAACATTGCTTATATAAAGTACCTATATAAGGTTGATGGTTTTAAACTAGTATTTGCAGAAAACAGTCCTAAACGTTTGGCAGCTCTAGATGACACTGGATGACTAACAGGAATTTGCCCTCCGTGCCTACTTTAGAGAGGACTGAATCAGCATAGGAATTTAAAATGAGTGAAACCAAATATTTATGAACCATTTTCATCACGGCCTTAGAATCCAAACTTTCTATTGTCTTCCTATCATTTCTGCCTTTATAATTCTTGAGGAATCTGTTTGGTTATCAGAGTCAGAATATTTAATCTAAAAAGACTAATATTAAAGTAAAATAAGAAATACAGAAATTCAATCTGATTAATAAAACTTTATAATAGCTATAGCTGTGGCTTGTGTGTTCTCATTAATTTCAATCAGTTCTCTAACTAAAAAAGTGTGCAACATCCTTGAGTATATTGAATTAGAGTATCAAATATTAATATTCAAATGAAGTATCTGTGGGAATCTTTCAGACAAATGCATATGTGCAATGGCATACTGAAATGGAAGTATTTTATGTCGGTTTTTCTCGTTCAGGGCAGTGTAGGCACAAAAGGATTTTTGATTATATAGCAGGTCATATAGTGGTTGGACTAGATGATCCTTAAAGGTCCTTTCCAGCCCAAGCCATTCTCTGTAATTATGTTAAGCTGATTGCCTTCAGAATTAAATCTAGCCATTTTCATAATCAGCAAAAATATGTGAGTTCACTCAGGGCTAGCGATTCGATCACAGAAGCATCATATCTTTGAGTTACACAAGCTATTCACAGAATAACACATCTTCTCATCAGAGTTGATTTTCTTTGTAACCAGAATTGCTTTTATTTGGTACATATTTTTTTGCCTTCTGTATAATTATGATTCTCAGATGTGGGAACTATCTAAGAGTTTATACAGATATTTTATAGATCAGGAGAAAGAGACTGCTTTTATCACCTGTAGACTGATGTGATTTAGTGCCTGTTCACTCTGAACAGAAAATCTAAAACAAGTTGCAGAAAATGCATTTCACTACTAAAACTTTTTGAGTACAATTCCAGCGAAGTCATCATCTGTGACCCTTTTTATCTGAGACTAAGAAATCACCTAAGCAGATTGATGGAAACTATTTTAAAAGAATTTGCCGGTGATCAAGTTTTTAAGTTAAGAAATAGTATTAATAAATAGCATGGAAAATCTGAAGAGACTTTCATTTATGCAACCAAGCTGAGACATAGCAAATAACATCTAATGTCAACATTTGTGCAGCAGTTCATGCTGACAGGAAAAACACTGGTCTCAAGTGTAAACTACATGTTACTATTTATTTTTATTAGTATCCTAAAATAGATCTTAAGCGGGGGGTGAATATTTCAGAGAAAGAATAAGAATGTATAGAGAAGTTCTAAAATGAGTTATCTTATAAACCCTATCATAAGAATGGCTAAAAAAATATTTCTTGACCATGCGGAAACTAGTTACTATTATTTATTGAATAGCAAATAAATGTATGTATTTCACAAAAGAAAGTGCTCATAAAAACATGTGGTAATAAGTTATATACACCAGAAATATATTCTTATTAATGAGCTGCTTTCATATTGTTTAGCCTTATTTTGAGGAAGATTTGTATTTTTTAACCTCTACTGATGTTTATTGCATCCAAGTTGTAGTTACTTTGACTAGTACATATTTGTCAGTTCATTAAATAATCAAAATCACTGTGAGATATACAAATAATTTATTCCTATTATTATAGTTAATGATTCATAATGGCTCTTCTAAAAAAAGTCGTTACATCATTCCTTTTCAGCCTCAATTTTTAATTATGTAAGTTCTATTCAGGAAGAAAATAAAAGAATTTTCCTTGGTAATTAGATGCATGTATATGGGTTATTACCTCTTTGGCTACTGTATGAATTTGGATAGAACATAGTCTTTTCCTGGTTCATATTTCCCTGACTGTCCTCCAAATGTTACCTCCCTGTTTAAATGTCAGATTTATACTCCTACTTGAATAAGGAATATCAGTCAGTTTATGAATACAGAAAATTCTCTCTGAATATTTTCTAATGGTAACACTTATTTTTGGTTAAAAAAAAAAAAAAAGACAAACCAATAAAAAACCCAGAGAGGCCATTACACATGGTCTTGTTTCATGTATTCGGTTGGTTTTGCTGTTTCAGGGACAGCAAAAGCCCTATAATCTTGTTGAAGCATTTTAAAAAAAATTAATGTCATATTGTTTTCTTAAGGAGAAATAAAAACCTACAAAAAAATTCCCGACAAAAAATTATAGGCTTCGTTCCTGTGTGCTGGAAAGTTTCTTTTTGCTGGACTACTCTAAAAACTCCAGCACTGTGAAGTTCTGCTACTACAGTGTAAGTCATTATTTCTGTGCAAAGATGGGTTGTTACATGTTTGATAGATGGATGAATTATGTGTTCATGGCAGACAGAATTACACTTCCACAAACATCAAAGATATTCAAAGCCTTTCTGAACACAGTCCTGTGAAACCTGGTCTAGCTGAACCTGCTGCAGGGGTGGGGGTGGTGCAGTAGATAACCTCAAGAGGTCCCTCCCAATCTAAAAGATTCCGTGAAATGGACAGAAATTGCTCAGCAGCAGTAGAGAGTGTTTTAAGTCACCATGTATTCCCAAACTAAAAGATTCCTGAAAATCAGGCTGATTTGGTTGTGAGGAAAAAATAAAAAACAACAGCAGTAAGAGTGGAAAGACATTTAAAATATAGGAAGAAAGTTAAAGGAAATCAAAATTTCTTGCAGTTGTCTGTACCTTTGTTCTTGCTGTCTTTCAGTGGTTTATTATCTTGCTTTGTCCTGATAGTACATGAAAGCCACTTTGAGTGTAAAATGTACACACAAATAAGAGTGGGGGGTACAGTTGTTTAAAAAAACTAAGTGTAATGTATTTTTTAAAAGTTACACAAAGTCTAGTTCAGTGCATGCAAGTGAATTAAATAATAAATATTAGGTAGGTTCATCCTACTTGGATCAATTAAAGCTGGAGTTTTAACACCTGTTCCAGTTCTTTTGTTTCACTTGTGTGCGCACTTGCACTGAAAAGAAAAAATAAAAGGAGAAAATGACAGTACTTGCCATCTGTTTTTCCATAGTCTCATCACTGACTGTCCATTAAAATGCAACTTTTCCATCTTTTTAGTCCAGCCATTTCAGAATTTTTCTACTCCCAGTTTCCTTGCTTCTTTCCTGTATATATGATTTATCCCATACTGCATGCCCAGTACATTTTTTTTTTTGTGCCAGCCAAATTCTGTGGATATTTGTTTCTCAGTTCTTTTAACAATTATCACCTTTCCCAACAAGTTTTTAAGCAATAATGTCTCTGATCAGGACTCAAATTGGGTTATCATAGGGTATCCTTTCTTTGATTGCTTCCTGTAATTAAAAGTAGGCCTAATTCCTAATCTCTTTAAATTTGACTGGAAATAAACAAATTGTCAGACACTATTTAAGATGCTAGAGTGACCTGAACCATGACCTGGGAAAGAAAAACACATTTTTCTACAAAGAAGCCAGATATACTGAGTAAACCTGAGCCTCAGTCTATAGGAAATCTATAATACAGCACACAACGAAAGGAATCAAATGTCTAGTCAAAAGAACAAATGCTTGAAACCACAAAACTAGCTGTTGATGTAAAGAAGACTGTGTTTCTTTATGTGCTTTTAAATATTTTCCAAACTGAAAAGCTTTAAGGAAACTAATTAAGAGCTTGTATTAGGAGAATGATGTTTAGATATGAATTTTTTTAAGGGATTCAGGTAATGTCAATTCAGAGAACAGACAGAAGGAAAAGCCAATGAATACAGGATTTCTGTACAGTTTGTGATTTAGATGTTTTCTCACAAGTTATTAAAATTAGACTATGAGATAAATTGACTTTTTGGCACATGCACCCTAAATAAATAATCTCATGAAAAATGCTAAATAAAATGAGCAGGTTTTCATTTTGTTGTTGTTTCAATATTCTGTTCACGGTATTTGCAGTGTTGGGCAACAAGGACAGAACTTGTCTGAATTTGAAACCTGAAGGGCTCTATAGCAATGGGTCTGAAAGCCTTTATAGACCTGGTGGTGAAAAAGCAGGTTTCTCTCAGAGGCTCCAGGCTTGTCTTCTTCTAAACTCTAAACTCTTCTAGACTAGAACAAACATATTTTATCCACATTACATTGTATTTGCCCATGGAACACCTCTGAGCTCCACAAATGGTCTCATGGCCTTAATCTGCAATTACTGTTTTCTGCTCTTTCCTGCTTTAAATCCCTGGAACAATGCAAAGTCAGTTTTGTAGCCCACTGGGCTAATGTTTTATTAGCTTGAAAGTGCTGGTGTGTTGGATGCAGAGAGAATTGCTAAGGGTCTAGAGAACTGTGAAGTAATTAAAAAGACTTTAATGGGAGAGGCAGTGAAAACTCTGTAGTATTCCAGTATGAACCGTATCACCTTTATTACACTCTCTGTTCTGTTTTGTTTTCAGTAAAGCACAAGAGACCCACCAAAGAGCTAACATTTATCCAGTGTTCGTGAGCAAGGAACTTGGACCCAGAAGTGAACCTGAAAATAGTTATTTTTCAACACAGATTTATCCCATAAATTCCTAGACTTCTAATCATGATCTAGTAAACCTCCCTCTCAGCAACTTTAGCAATGCATAGATTCCAGCGTTCCTGAGATGATTTAGGAGAGATAAATGGCAATCAGACATAACTCCTGGAAATTTAAGCTTTGGGATACACGGCAGAGAGCTTAAAAAATACATTGCTGCACACATATAGGCAAGTAGCATTTCAGATCAACATTCTACTCTCTTCAGTCCCATTTTTACAGGCAAAAAACCAAGGCAAATTCTTTGCAAGTTTGCCTTCTAATTGAGAAAATGTCAGACAATTCAGAAGGAAAGAAAGAAAGAAAGAAAAAGAAAGAAACACTCCAAAAGCCCAAAAAACGACCAGAGAGAGTTTGACAGCCATATTTTTTTCATTTTGAATGAAAAACTTTATCAAAAATATACTGTTTAAGTGTAGCAAAATCTGTCTAGTTCTGTCAAAGTTCAGTAATTAGTGAGTACACTGCTTAAGTGCTGTAATGTCTCATGTGGGAATCAAGATTCAGAAGTGTAGGAACTGATTTTATTTCAGATATACCAAAATCTCATCAATACATATCTATTACTCTCTATTAGTTTTATTAGGGAATAATAAGCTATGATTCTTCTTCCTGAAGAATTTGACAAATTCCACGCAAATTCCAATATGGAAAAAAATGTCTCTTTTTCTGATACTATCTATATCCTTAAGACCGAAAAACTATCAGTGATTTGAAATAGTTTTAAATTATTCTTGTCTTATTGCAAATTCTATTTAGAGGTCTGTATTGTTGCTTTTTTGGTGGCATTTTAAGAGAAACTTTCAAGACTTGATTTCATCAGGTAGGGTAAATGAAGAAAATATGAATGTAGAGATTGAATATGAAAAATCTATCTTTTTACTAAAGTATTTTCAAACGTGAAGCATTATGGGCAGTGAGAAAAGAATGTAAAGCTTAAATATTATTACTCTGCCAAGAGATAAGATATGAGTAATTTTCCTTCTGGTTGGTTCTCTTTTTGAGGTTTTTTTGTTCAGTTGCTTGGTTCGTTTGATTTGTGGGCTTCTTATCACCACACTTGTAGACAAAAAGTGTATGAAAACTGCTAGAAAACTTCCTTAGGCTTTTGAACCATGGTCTGCTGAGTAATTATTCTGCAGAAGTTGAATAACAGGCATTGCATTTGCTATGTTGGGAAAATAATTCAATTTTCCACACCTTTAAATAAATTACTCCTATGTCTCCTCTGTTATTTCTTGTTCTAGGGCTAGACATACTAATATAAAGGCTTGTTCTAGTAAATAAAAAAGAAATATTCTATTTAATTATCTCATAATTGCTTAGTTTAAAATTGATATATTAATTTTTTTTTTATTCCTGGCCAGTTGATGTTCTGGTATTCATTTTTTATAGCACCATATGACAAAGGTTTTTGTCCATTATAGGAAAGATTTGATACAGTACCCTGTTTGCTAGTTTGGTTTTAACTACAGCTTTTTTAGAAAAGTTTTCATGCATTGTCAAAGGCATTAAATGTCGTAGTGCTTATTAGTATGTAACTTTGGTCAGAAACAGGTTCTGTGTAATGCTACAGTAAAGAAAATTTAATTTGAACAGAAAAATGCTGGCATCATACAGACCTTGGGATGCAGAATGAAGGAATAATACATAATTTCAGAATTTATTTGCATTTTCTTATGATAGATGGAAAATGCTGTTAGCTAAGTATGTGGGGAAAACACCAGCACAATGTCAAAGAAATAGTAGGCACTTCTCAATGTCACCCATTTCATTTTATGAAATTCAACAAATCATTTGAAACAAAGTGCTTGACCATTCCCAAAGGGTAGCACTACATCAGTACTGTATTTTCACCTGGCATATAAAGCAAAAATATTAGAGGAATAATTATATACAGATATATAGAGTTAATTTTTTTCCATATTATATCTTTCACATTCCCACAGGCTTTTTTTGAATAGTAAGCTTTGCAAGTATAGCAAGAAAATTTATACAAAATTAAATCATAGAGTCATAGAATCATTAAGGTTGGAAAAGACGTCCATGATCAGATTCCAACCTTTGACCAAACAACACCATGTCAATTAAAATATTTCACTAACTGCTGTGTCCAGTTGCTTCTTGAACAGTTCCAGAGATGGTGACTACTACACTTCCCCATGCAGCCCATTCCAATGCTTAACCATCATTTCAGTGAATAAATTCTTCTTGAAAGTCATTCGTCCTTCATCCCATTTGCTATTTACTTTTTAGCTAGTAATGAAAATTCTCTTTGAAAAAGTCTGATGTCAGACGAAACTTCTCAGAACTCTTCAGGATCTGTCGGTGTACACATTTGATTATATTTAATTCTAAGCTCAGTGTAATTTTACAGTATAATGAGGCAAGCAGTAGTAAATAATGACAGATTCATATGAATGTTAAGTGCTGTAAATATACTTAATGATTACAATAGCATGACCAGTTCAGTAATTGCAAGAGTTCCCTACACATACATATGTGACTAAATTGCTGATGTTTCTGTAGTTGTCTTTGAATTTTCATTATTCAGTTTCTAATGAAGTTTCATGCATATAAATAACACTGTTTTCATCAGGAGAATATCAATAAAGTTATTAAAATTCAGCTCCTCTCAGACCTAGTATCTTTCAGACTTTCCATGGTTGACCCTAAGAAGTGGTGAAAAAAATATAGCTCTCAGTATCACAGCAATCTCAGTATTTCTTTTTTAAATGTACATATGTGTGTATATGTGTGTTTATTTATACACATCTGATGAGTTCCTACATGTTTCTTGTCTGTTTCACTCATTCTAAATAAAGTTTTCCTCTTCTGGTATCAAATTTTTTAAACCAATTACCCCTGGAAATCTATAATAATGTCAATTTTAAACTAAAAATATAAATTTCCTCTTTCTTCTTTTCACTAGAAGGTGTCAGGCCTGATTCTCCATTACCTTAGTGCAGTTATGGATTTCATAGATCAGTCAGTTCTCTCTTTTAGTTCATATTACAGACACTAAAGAAAGTGTGGTCACAGTTTTACTGACTCTGTTTCTAAGCTTTGGTTAGCAAAAGATCAAAGAACTTGCCTCAAGCCCGAATTCGAAACACACCATGAAAACAACTAATGGAGCTTATGGTCTACATTAACTCATAGACTTCCATAGAATTACATAAATAAAATGCAAAAACATTGATGGCTGTTTATAAAGAGCATTTAATCATCAGTAGAAATTTCTACATCAATTGAAATTTAATTTTTACATCTACATCATAAAAATGGTATCTCTTCTGCTAGCCTTAAAATGTAATACATTTCAAATGTAATACATTTAATTGGCAATTCAGTATTTTCTTATTTTCTCATTTTCTCCTTTTTTACTTTCTAGTGAAGAATCCACTGATAGTTCATGTATGTTCCTTGAAGTTCCTATATTATTGTGTTTTATAACACTCATAAACAGCTAGGGAAACACTTTGATTTCACAGCCCAAGCTCTAGGAAACGTCATTTGACTGTTTTTAACAGCCTCTGAAAATGCTGCTAGCACTTCCTGACAATTTTCGTTTAGGTGCTCCCACTCTGACTTACAGTGACTTTGTGGTAGATTTAGCAGTGTGCAGATAACCCCTAGCACTTTTAGCCTTTTCATTTATAATTCTCCTTGGTCTTCCTTGATTTGGTGATGCTTCTCAGGTCTGAGCAACTGGAAAATACCAAGTCCAGTACAGTTCTGTCATAGCTGAGGGTTTAGATTTGCGGACTGCTACGTGTTGTGACTTCAGCAAACTTTTCTTTCTGGTAATTTCTTTAACCAAGTGAATCAATTTTATTTTGCTCTTTTGCCCACCTGTCTCCTCAAACTTATATCCTATCCCTACCAATTGTGGGTTTAGTTTGATTTTGGGTTGAGTTGTGTTTTCCTTTGTTTTTCCAGACCTTTCTGCTGGAATCCTTATTCCTCTCTTTTTCTTACTATTCCAAATTTCTAGATGTCTGCTTCCATCCCTCATTGTTTATGAGCCTTATGAGAGAGAGAAGAGCCATTTCTCTTATCAGAAAATCTTTGTAGAAGAGAATCTACCTGCTTACCCGGTAGGGTGAAACATTTATAGTCCACACTGTCCATAGAAGATCTGACAGGTCAGACACAGCTGTGCAATTAACACCTAAGAGTGTGTCAACCTAATCAGGACACAATTCACAGAAACTGTAAATGACAACTCCTCACAAGTAATCTTGAAAAATTTCAAGTCACGGTTCCAAGCTTTGAAATATTTGAGCTTCTAAATACTGGGCATCTATTTTCTACAATTCAGTTAATACATATGCATTAGGAAAAAAAAATGGTTGTGGATACTTCTGACTATAATTTTTTCAGAAAACTTTATGCTAAGGGAGAGAGCTAGGAAAATTAATTTACAAGCAGGTGAAAATTAATTATTGTAATAGAAGCATCATGAATCTCAAGACTATGCAGTGCTAAAAATTCTCTCTAACATCACTTAAATACTCGTCAGAGATAACTATGAACTATAATGAGACTCTACAAGTATATTTGAAAATCTAGAGAAATCATACACCAGCTTAAGAAGAAAAGAACTAAATTAAAAGTTACATGTGAATAACAGATCACTTTTCCAAAAGACAGTATTTATTATGTCACAGTCATTCGCTAATTTTTTCTTCCACTTTCTCTGTCATTGTACAATGCAGAATAACAAAACCCTTCTGCTAAATTATTGCAGTTTGTGTATTGGATCTTTTTTTCAGTTGTAATTTTGGGAGGTGCTTAGCATAATAGATATAAAAATAAATACATACTTTACTGTATTGATAAGTCCAGAATGTATTTATAAAGTACTCTGTAGAGTAGCATTTCTAATTAGTTATGACAGAAAGAAAATGTGTAAGTAAAATAATACAATTAGGGGCCCATTCCATTTAAAGAACCACTTATCATGTCATGGAAATGTCAAAATATGTTGTGTTTATTTCTCCAATAAATCTTTCTAGTTAAACCATGTCTAGATGGTTTCCGAATATCTCTAAGGAGAAAAACTCAAAATTTCATGTAAATTCAAGTAATTTTTATACAAATTATCTCTATTTTGGAAATTATTATTTTTGTGTATTATTAGGTGAACTTTGAGCTAGATCATTTTATATATAAATCAATGTGTTTTGTATGTGTTAACTTGCCATGTGCATATATGTGTTCATTCTGGGTGGCTTTGGTTGAACTTCTGATAAAGTTATTGAGAGTGCCTACAGGAATATTGTATATGTATCTAATATACAATCCAATTAATAACCCTTTGTTAAAATGTGCCAGAGTAAAAGGTCTAGTAAAGCGAGTTATCACTCTTATGCATATTGACTCATTCTATATATACGTGCATATATTTGAATGTATACATGTATTAAAATGAGTCTGTTGCTTGAATATGTCATGGGTTAGCACAGCTTGGAGTTTTAGTTAAGAAAAAAATATTCCACCAGTCAAGGAAGTGATGTTTGTTGCAAGGGGCTGTTGTAACTTCCTCGTCAACCTGATAGAACAAATCAAATGGCTAATTAGAATATTGACAGCTCTGTTGAGCCACTTAAGAAGCTAGACATGCCTCTGTAAAAGACACATTCAAAGACAAAGAACCCCAGGAAATTCTCTCTTGCTTCCGGTCTTCAGGACAGGTAACTGGGGCACGCTCGGCCCTGTGGGCCGGGCTGGGCCTGGCCGGGCCTGGCCGCTCGGCCAGAGGGGGCCAGGCTGTGGCCCTGCTCCATCCCGGCCCAGGCAGGGCCGGTCCACAGCCTGTGGCACGGCTTGGCAAGATCTTTGCCGGTCCTGTCCCATTAAAGCAGCCTCTCCCAGCGTGGTCCGCGGGGCCCAGAGGGGCCAGGCCAGGCCATGACCCTGCTTCGTCACGGCTTGACCAGATTGGTCCCCGGTACGGCAGGACAGGGCTGGGCCGGCCGGGAGAAAACCACCCCGGAGCCGCAAACAACCTTGGCTGAAACCACCCCCCCTGACTGAGGCTGGGACCATGCAGCCGCCGCCTGGCAGAGATCATGTGACCA
>VYXC01000685.1:553779-761780 GCA_013397175.1 Platysteira castanea
GGGCCAGGCTGTGGCCCTGCTCCATCCCGGCCCAGGCAGGGCCGGTCCACAGCCTGTGGCACGGCTTGGCAAGATCTTTGCCGGTCCTGTCCCATTAAAGCAGCCTCTCCCAGCGTGGTCCGCGGGGCCCAGAGGGGCCAGGCCAGGCCATGACCCTGCTTCGTCACGGCTTGACCAGATTGGTCCCCGGTACGGCAGGACAGGGCTGGGCCGGCCGGGAGAAAACCACCCCGGAGCTGGAGCCGCAAACAACCTTGACTGAAACCACCCCCCCTGACTGAGGCTGGGACCATGCAGCGCCGCCTGGCAGAGATCATGTGACCACCAGCGAAAGATAAACTCCAATTTGCAAGGCTCTGCCATGGGTAGAGATTAACTCCTTCAACACTGTAAGCTCCCCAGAGAGATGAAACCTGCAGATATCAATCTTCTCCTACCTCAGAGGCAGGAAAAGGCAAAAGCACATGAATAGACACCATGATTAGTGACACCTAAGTCAGTGAAGAAGAAAGACCTGAGGTCCAGAGAGAGGAGACAGAGGAGATGCTTTAAGCTCAGATTCTTTTGTAAAGCTATGGTGATGCACTATGATATATCAGAGACTCCCGTGTAATTTCGTGATAAGCATGGAGGGTAGAGCATTCAACTGTAGTCACGAGCAAAATGCCTGTGCTGAAATAAGTAAATGTTTGAAATAGTTGTGATCTAATGAGAAGCTTGAGCAGAGAGAGATAGTGATGAGGTGAAGACCCTTGCTCCCAGGGAAGAAGAAAACCTCTGTTCCTAGAGATTAAGATTATCTCAGAGATAGATGAAGAAAACTTTTGCTCTTGAATAGCTCATTCCTTAAAATGGCATCCCATTAGCTAAGATTGAACCCTCGAAAACAGTTGTGGGGAAAGCCGTAAGTTGAGGGAAGGGACTTTGACATTGCGAACAGATTTGCATTCCCAGGCAGCTCATTCTCTGTGACATTGATGCCATGAAAAGACTGTTTCTTGTGGAAAAGCTCCATAGCGTGGGCAAAAGAGACTCCTCTCCCTATGTGAACTGAAGAAAGACTATTATAGAGGTGGTAAACTGACTGAAATAATCCCATGTTTGTGTCTTTATATTGTAAGTGGAAGGAGAGAGGACGATGGGGGGGGGAGAAGTGTTCTGAAGGTTTATTCTGACCCTTATTACTTTTTCTCTTTTAGTTCTGTTAATAATCTTCTTTATAGTCTTTAAAGTTTAGAGCCTGTTTTGCAATTTCTCCTGATTCTTATCTCACAGAAGATAAAAATGTGAACAAAACCACTACACTTAATTGGTGTTTCTGCCCGGTTTTCAAACTGAAACCCGCTACAGAATGTCATTCATGTTTCTCAGGGATAAGGAAGTCAGGATATTATCAAGTAATTTGAACCCTTCAAGGCTAAAGTTTAAAAAGCAAATAATAATCTCTAGTTCCTCCAAAATTATTTTAAATTTCCTGCCAATCTGTCTCATATGTGAAGAATCCCTTTTTGCTATTATGTTTAAAGAAGGTACATTTTCCACATTTGAATCAGCAGAAGAAACGCTGTTACTCTGAGGCCCACAGATGTTGATCATCTGTTTCAGAGTAAACCTGCATGAACAACTCTCAAGAGCTTACAAGCCTCTCAAAAACAGGTACATAAAACACAGCCCAGTGGATTTCTGCCACATTATAGTTTCAAATACTATTATATTTGCAGCTGAATTTAGTGTAGCTAAAAACAGAGATGGAGTTTGACTATTAACCATCATGTTTTGCCTTGTATTTACTTTTACTGTGGATGTGATTTTCCTTATTTGCAGCTGGGGGTTTTTTACATATATAGAAGACGACTTTGGGAAAAATCCTTCAGCTGTTTATTTTATGAGAATTTAAGATATGAAGCATACAATTAACCCAAAGGATTGCAAAGCATGTTTAATTACCAGGAAGAAAATCCAACAGCAATATCAAAAATCTCATTCATATGTCTATTCTTTCATTTTAATGCTGTATGATTCAGATTAAAATTCATAAACACAAACTCTGAATGTGTTAAGGAGGGCATATAGGTTTAGAATTTTCTTGTTGTGTCTTAGCTAAAATTAATGAAGAAGTGGGTCTTTTTTCTATGGAAATGCACGTAAGTGAAACAATGTCACTCATTTAAGAGTCCTAAGGCCTTAGATCTAGGGCATTCCACAAGAGGAGAGTGAAAAACAAACAGGAAGAGAGTAAAATTTATCCATTATTCATCAAAGGCAAGCAGAAAATGATAGATCAAGAAGTGATTGCGGCTATCATTTTAAAATTGATTTTAACAGAAATAATCAATAAATTCAGTTTTGAAGTAAATATGCTTTGTTCACAGATGTAAAAATTATCAAAACCAGTACTCACTCCAGTGATTTCCTAAAACATAGCCCCTGAATTTAATCATTAATATCTCTCACTGTTTAGGAAGTCCACATATTTATTAATAAAATTATTTATGAGACTGATGACAAAATATTTTTTTTTATTCATTTACTTATTAAAAATCTACCATCACCCTGTATTACTTATTGATATAAATTTTGATATGACAGTGAAGTCTTGTTTGGAAACCTAGTCTGTTTCTCACTATTTTCATTCACTTTTTTCTTTCATTGTTTAAGTCCATCAAACATCAGAAAGTCACCTGAGAAATTAGTCATTAGCTAAATTTCAAAACCAGAGAAATTCCTACAAACTGCATTTTTTAAGTAAGCCCAAATATGCTGTAAAATTTTCCTGGGAAATTTTCTTTATGAAACTTTGACTGCTAATAGAATTATTAGTCAAGGTTCAGGGTTTCTCTTTTTAATTTTTTTCCCTAACCCTATCCATCAGACTAAGTGATTGAGTTCAAAGATTTTTATCCTTTAACATGTGAATGAGTCATAAAGAACATTAATTAAATAGTTGACTGAAAAGCTATTTTTGGAAACATCACATATAAGGAAACCATTTCACTCTCTTTTTAAGTGATGTTGGAAAATTTTATAGAACAGAGTGCTGAACTATAGTGAGAAGGATAAACATATCTTGTTTTGCAGAAAACAATTAAAGTGAACACTACCACAGAATCTCCCAACTATTTAAATGTAAAGCTAAAGAACCCTTAACCAGGAAGAAAATGTAGGTCTTTCCTCCTATAATTCAGGAAACCATTTCAGCTCTGAAATTATTTGAATGTCAAGAGAATTACAGAAACATTAGTACTTTTAATGAAAAGTAAAATTAGCTCTTTTAATGAAGTCAAAAGAGGGAATTCACTGCTAAAATAAAAAAAATGGAAAAAACGGAGTGCATAATAACATCTATTGTTATTCTTAACTAAGCAAGCATCAATAAAGTTATGATGCAGTAGCTTAAAAGTGCCTTTAATAGGGTGTTTGACAGCTATGTCAGTTAGAGTTCACCCTTTCTTCATGTCACTGGACAACCCAGATGTGTTGCTCACAGCCAAACAGTATTTTGCTCAGTTTTTTTGATCTGACTGAGAAAAAGAGAACCTTCTCCACTAGGACTGAGCTAGGATGGTCCAATTTAGACCCCAGATACGTGTTTAAGTGTTCAACAAAATGCAATATTCTGATTTAAGGACCTTTTATGAATTCTGGATTTTCCCGTAATACTGGAAGTTTTAGTTTTTACTGAACAGTGCTTGCATAGAACCAAAGCTTTTTCTTCCTCTCACCTCACCACGCAAGTGAGGAGGGTGAGTGTGCACAAGAAGTTGGGAGGAGACACAGCCTAGACAGGTGACTTAAACTGACCAAAGGGATATTCCATACCATATGACATCATGCTCAGTGTATACAGCGAGGAGAAGAAGGAGAGTGGTGGCGGGATGCTAAGTGCGATGGTGTTTTGTCTTCCCAAGTTACCATTGCATGTGATGCAGCCCTGCTTTCCTGGAGCTGGCTGAACACCTGTCCATGGGCAGTGGAGAATGCATTCCTTGTTATGCTTTACTTGTGTGTGTGGCTTTTGCTTTACCTATTAAACTTTATCTCAACCCATGATTTCCTGACTTTCACCTTTCTGATCCCTTTCCCATCCCAATTTAAGGAGGATGAAATTTGAGATGCTTAGCTGCTTGACTAGGTTAATCTACAACAACTGATGTTACTAAAGACTTGTCAAATAATGTAAATTGAGAGTTATATTGGTATCAAATTAATGAGAGCTCCCCTATTTATACAGAATTCATTACTAAGTATTAGTTTGTTCTGAGCATCTCCTACTGGCAGCCACTGACAGTGTAGGAGAGCAGATGCCTTGAAAAGTACTGCAACAAAATAATGTTAGAGGACCCAGGGCTGCATGCATTAATGATTAATCAGTGATAAAAGAATTGTGTAGCAACAATTACGTGGAGCTTCCCACAGCTGATAGCATAGGCATAGTTGTCTTTGAAGTAAGGCTTAATAAGGCTACAGAAGGCTGTGACAAAAAATTGCTAATTACACTGCTTCAGAATCCACTACACAGAATTGATCACTCTGATATCCTGCACTGAACTGCCACAGATGCAAAGATTACCTTATTTCCATTAAAGAGAGGAGTATTTTAGTACTTAATCTAGAATTTTGTTAATTGCATTCGTTGTTTATTCACATTTAAAGTCCTTCTGCTTGACCTGGATACGGCAAAAAAATAGTAAAATTGTGCCATCAGCTCTGGACAGTTGATGACATTTAGAAAAGTTTTTTCTTTCTGATTGTATATGCAATTCTGAAAAATATTTTGCAAAATGCAAAGATGTTTTCTTCACTTTGATACCATACACTTTATTGCCTAGATGTCTATTTTTGTTTTAAAATATATATATTTTAAATAATGTCATAACTTTAAACGAAGAAAATTAACTCTACGCCATCCAAAACTGGCAGAACACCTCAGGAGCTGACAAAACTGATATATGATGTTAACTATACTAGGACATAATAATATCTTTAATTTAGAATCTGCCTTTATTGTCCATATGAAATCAATTTTTAAAAAGTCAGATTATGTGCTGATTCCTATTACTGGTTTTCAAGATCATTCATTTTCCTTCCTTCCTTATTTCCTTCCTCTTCTTCCCTCTCTCCCTCCCTTATCCCTTCATGCCTACAGCTACATTATAATCTGAAATATTGTTTACATGTAATTACAGAGGGGAAATGCACATTCATGAAAAACACTTTTGTAAGATGCTCAAAAGGAAATATAGTTGTTCTTATTTCTAATACACATCAGGTTATCTTCCTCCTCAGTCAGAAAATAGGGACAGTAGTGTTTTCAATAACATGTTTGAAGCTAGATCTAATTCAAGTAACAGTGTAGAAACTTCTATTATTTAATACATAAAATTTTTTCTGACTTCTGTATGATATGAGACACAATGGAAGAAAGCAGAAAATTGTTAAAACCAGTGAGACAATTCAGAGCAGTTTTTCTAACAAAGGAATGTCCCCAGTACTACATCAAAGAGATTCTGTGGATTTCTTATCTTTCTTTTTTTTTTTTCCTAAATATGGGTAGAAGGAAGCAAGCTTTAATTACAAAAACGATCTTCTTCTTTATGTCTACTTGGAACCCCTTCTGTGACATCAAGATGAGGGGTTCTGACATGATCATGATGTCAGAGGACTATGACTTCAGCTGGAGGAATAAAGACAAGCAGCAGATGAAGTCTTATAAAATAAACCTCTGCTTCCATAAGAATGTCTTTGTTAATATGAAACAAGAGAAGAAAAAAGCAAAAGAGATGTGACATATTTAGGTTGATTTCTTTCCCCTAAACAGAGTGTCCTTTAATATTCAAGATGTATCCCAAACATGCTGATTTCTATAACCTCTTCTTGTAAAACCTAACCTACTACAGACAATATTTTTTAAAGGAGTCTTCAGATGTTCCTGCTGATTCTTATGACAGCTACAACTTCCATAATCACAATGCCACACAAATATCTCCCACATAAAGTCAATTAGAAAGCAATCCTATAGCCTCTGTGATCTCACAATTTATTCCTCAAGTTACTGTGTTGTGCAATGCCTAAGAATATAGATGAAATTAAATACCTAACTGAATGCAGCCAAAGTCATAACAAGAAAACATGAAGATGTAATTTTTCTGAGTCTTCATTTATATCTGCATTAGACCTACATTTCACATTTGGATATAAACACATTAAATAATCAACCTTAATTTAGCTTAAAATATTTTCCAGTTGTATGACTATGAGTTAATACAACATAATATAATATATATATCATAGAATCATAGAATGGCCTGGATTAGAAAGGAACCTTAAAGATCATCTAGTTCCAACCCCCCCGCCATGGGCAGGACACCTTCCACTAGACCAGATTGCTCGAACTCCTGTAGCAAATCAGGCTCAACTGGGGAAAGAGCAATTTCATTCACACTGTTAACTAAAACCACAGTAGGATGGTGAGAAAAAAAGACAAAAATAAAAACACTTTCCCCTGTCTCCATCCTCTTTCTTTCAGGCTCAGTTTTTCTCCTTTATTCACAACTCTTTTACCTCCTCCCTCCCCACCCCGGAGTGGTGAAAAGTGGGTGAGGAATGGGGGTTGCAGTAAAAACAATTTGCTCTGCTACTCCTTTCTCTTCATGCTCCAGAGTGGGACTCCTCCCATAGGAGACAGTCCTTTGCTGAGAGGCATCATTTCCACAGGCTGCAGTTCTTCAAGAAATGCTCCAACATGGGTTCTTGCAATGAGTTACAGTCCTTTGGGAATAGATTGCTGCAGTGTGGGTCCTCTATGGAGTCACAGGTCCTGCCAGAAAACCACTTATGACCTCCTCTCCGTGAGCATGGCCCTTATCAGAAGCCTGTTATGACACAGGGTCTCCTTGGGCTCCACCTTCCTTGGGGACATTTCCATCTCTTGGAGCATAAGGGCCTTAATGGGCTGCAGGGTGGATATCTGCTCCAATGTGATCCTCCCCATGGACTGCATGAGGAAAGCCTGCTTCAGTGTATCCTTCTGCATGAGCTGCAAGGGAAACTCTGCTCCAGTACCGCCCCATGCTTCTTCTCTGATCGAGATGTCTGTAGGATTGTTTCGGTTTGTTTATCATTCATTCCTCTCTCTTACCGCTGCTGTGCAGCATTTTTTGCCTCTTCTGAAATATGTTTTATAGAAAGCACCACCATCTTGGCTGAGGGGCTCAACTGTGTTCTGTGGCGAGTCTGCTGGATCCATCTGGAACCAACTGCATCTAACATGGGAGACCCCTGGCCTCTCTTCACAAGCCACACTCTTGTTCCCTCTCACACACCTTGTTAAGTAAATCCAACACAGAAGTCTTCCTGCTGAGATAAGAAAACATAGTGAAGTTTCTTGGCGGCATAAAAATAACTTTATTGTTTCATGTTTAATACTCATTGTTACGAAATATTGTGGAGGTGCCCCCCTGGGGGATGGGCCCTGGGAGTTGAGCCATGGTTACACGGGGTTTCCAGGCTCCTGATGTTATCCTGTTCGTTATTGGTTATAGGTGTTTTCCCCGCCTCGAAAACTGTGGTTGTCCCATGATTCCTGGGTCTTTGGAGCAGAGTCCGTGCCTGACCTGGCTACCATGTGGCCGGTCTGTGTCTCTCCCGGCTGCCATGTGGTCAGAGAAATAAAAGTATCCATCAACATCTACCAAAAATATTGTTCCTGATTCTTTCTACGGACAAAGCTTCAGGGAGGGTGCAGGCTTTAGCCAGACTTCAACAAAATATTATTATTATTTTCCTAAACTGTTTTTTTCTAATGGCTGTTTTCTTGCTACAAATAAAATGTGAAATATTCACCATTTCCCCTGGTGAGATGTGAACTCCTTCGTGTTACTTTGAAAAGTGTTTTTCATCTCCCTCATTTATCTGAACATTCTAATTATGGTAACTTTAAATGTGACAGTATCTTTTTCATAAGACTGACATTAGTAGGATGAAAGTAGTGAGAAGTAAGGAGTTCAGATGAGGAGATGATACAAAAATGACTAGACTTATCAAGAATTCTATGTGTGAAAATCACAAATAAAAGGAAAAATTATATCCAACAGGCAGAGGTAACACACTTTGTGTTACCACACACACACTCTGTGTTTCATCTCTCAGTATCTGAGATATGAAAGAAAAGGAAAAACAAAGGTAGCAATGGAGTTGGAGGGGGTCTGAGAGTAATACTGCTTGAATAATTAAATATTTTGATTCATTTCCAAATCTGAAAGATGAGACAGAAAATAATCTGGGTCCACATCTTACACCTATGATGTAAGACAGTAAAGCCTACAGTCGAGACCATGTTCAATTGCAATACATCAAGCTGTTATATCTATATCCATTCATATCTTGGGCTAAATAATGTAAAAATTCTTTAATGGCAAAACACAAGTTCCAAAATTCAATAATGTTAAAATATTTGTTCCAAGTAGAATGAAATTTTCATTTCTGAATTCAGAATAAAAGGAAAGAAAAATCAATTGCAAGAACCATGGAGTCAGACTCTTTTCAGAGGTTCACAGGGACAGGACCAGAGACATTTGGCATACCTTGAAACACAGCAGGTACCCTCTGAGCATCAAGAAACGTTTTATTTTTCTGACTATTAGAATGATTGAGCACTGGGATAGATTAAAGATCCTGGAGATCTTTAAAAGCTGTCTGGATATGGTTCAGGGCAAGCTGCTACAGGTGACCCTGTCTGAGCAGGACGTTGAACAAGATGACCTCCAGTGGTCCCCTCCAACCTCAAACAGCCCTCAATTCTGCAATTGCTCTTCTTGTCCAGAGTTCCCCAGGACTCTCTGTCTATATCCCAGGACTCTCAGTCCCCCACATTCATCATCCCCTACCCCAGTGATGCTGCAGCAGAGCTGGTCTCCAGCTTCCCACAGCCCTGTCCTGCCCAGCCATGGTCCTTCTGAGTCAGTCCACCTGTGGGTGCACGTTCTGGGCCAGCCCCGGGCCATTCCTAAGTCCAGGCTGCTCTGGTGCCCTTTGGCTGACCTGCTGGGACAGTGGGCCCTTGTGGGGAGCCTCCATGGCTGCTGGGCTTCGGGGAGGCAACAGCAGAGCTATGCCCAACAACTCATGTCACTGACTCTTCTGTTCAAGGGAAAGTGATACTCCAGCTCAGTCCCTAGAGTTTGTTTGTTTGGGTTTTTATTTTAATTTATGAAATTTTCCCATCTACAAGTTATCAGGAAAGCCATAGGTATCATTTCAGTTTTAATAACTCTCTTTTCTGACTGTGATTTTCCAGTATTCTTGTTACAACTTTCATATGAAGTTACCACTAACTGAAAAATTAAAAGGTATTACTTGTGTGTTCATACTGCTTTTGGTCAAATATTTTTGTATGTTTCAGTATGTAATCTAATGCATGTCCTGAAAACCCCAGCTTCACTGAGAAAAAAAAGTGGAATTATTTCCTTGTATACAGTAGAAGCCAAATGAGCATGCTAGCAGTGCAAATCCAAGAGATAACTTTTCATCAGTAAGGGCAAACAAATGATTTCTTTCATTTCAAGTCAGATATAATCTGTGTTCCCACACTGAGAATGAGGGTAATCAAGAAATATTTTCTAAGTTAATTTCATGCAAAGAAACCAGTACTGTGATAAACATTTAATAAGACAGAACACAGAACTCTTTGAATTTCATGGAGCTGCCTGTAATTTTTTGTTGTAAGATTGTAAAATGTGTGACCCGGACACAAACCCCCCTCATCTACCCAAGATCTCTGTGGGAATAGCAAACTGAGCACAGGAGTGTTGAACAAAAAGTAGTATTGTGGGTTCTTCAAGCTTCTACAGAAAGGTTATTGTGTTCATAGTAGTCAAAGCACAGTGTTTCTTAAAGATGTTGAATTTGGTCCAAACCATCACTTATCCTAAAATGAATTACGGAAAATTATCTCAGATCTTTTGTGACGGATCTTCTTGAGCCCATATAGATCATTTGTGGTATCCTCATTAGCAAATGGGCAATTATAATGATGTTGCATAGTGACAAATGCTTTCCCAATCCTTGTTACCCTGGAAGAGAATCACGAACACAATCTAAACTGATTTGCACTTAGTCCTGTAATGCAAACTGAACAAACTCAGAGCAGTGAAGTCCTTCTTACATAGTTCAAAGACCTAGCCTGGCAAGTTTTCAGGACAGCACAAGAAGGAAATCTGTTTCTTGACTCATTCCTTTGTCCTTTGTGATTACCTCATCTGATTACCTCATCACACTATCTTATCTTCCTTGCACATTTGTGAGATGTCGATGGTTTTTAAATGACAGAAATATTTATTTCAGTCATACCCCATTTAAAAGGTCATTTGCAGTGTTTTATGGTTTCCTCTGTTCTCTGTTGCCATTTTCTCTCAGAAACCTAATTCAGTATTTCCTAGAAATAACTATTTTTTTCATCTAGAAATTATGGATCGTAGCCTTGCAAACATCATTTAATCAATATGATTACTCTGGAGAACCCAGTAGTGCACAACAAAGTAGATTGAAAGTGTTTTTAAGGGAAAAGAAATATAAAAGTGACCAATCCAGTTTTGTGCATGAAAATTTCCCAGTAATAACAAGAAAAATGTCAAACTTTTATAAATCTGCTTTTTAAGCGTTTTCCATATGGTTAGGTCTCTTTAGAATGTATTTTATTTCAGACTTGAATATTTAATATTCTTAATTAATAGAACGCTGAAAAAACTTCAGTAAAATTATCATTTTAACCATTACCTATTTGCAGCGTATTTGTTGGTTAGCTACCTATTTTTAACTCTAAAATTTTGAATAGTGGCTGCTGTGTCACTGTCAAGTAACTCCTGAAGATCACTTTTGTCCTACCGGACTGGATCCATGAATTGAAGATCAAATGGGGCATGTAGAGGAAGGTAGACCCTGAGAAAAGCTTTTCCTTTAAGAGGATTCTGTTTTCTCTTATTTTTTTCATAAAGAAATTGGTTTTTATTTTCTATCTCTGAGGTTTATTGCAAGTTGTTTTCAGGTTTTGAACAAGTCAAACCTTTTTATTTTTTTCTTTTCGGAAAGAAATACAACGACTTACATGCTTTGAAGGTAAAAAAGAGTCTCTGTGGATGAAACTGCAAATGCCTGAAGGATCTTATGCATATTAATAACATTGTTTGACTAAAGAACAATTGTTTGCCATTTTAGGTAGATTTTTAGAGAACACAAAAAGAAATACCACTCCATGGCCCTCGTGGGAAGTTGGGGGGCAGAAGATATTTTTTCTCAGAAATTAAGAACAGTAAACCTGAACAAAGGCTTTTATTACATTTAAATCCAAAGAAAAAGGAGCTTACTTATGCACATATTTATATCACTATTTCTGTCTTGTCCTACACTAAATATTTGTTTAAGAGGTCTAAGAAAGTGATCTAAGTGATCTAAGAAGAAGACAAAACAGGCAGTTTCACTCTACCAGACACAAAAAAATTTTTTTTGAAAATCAAGGCAGCAGTTAATATATTTTTTCAGTAGAATTATTACACTGATGAGATACTAGAATTTGCCATCAATGTGTCTTTATGTTGGAACATGCTCAGAACTTGTATGACCTATGAATCCTCACCCTGCAGTGAATTATGTACATTTTATTTCTGAGGGGGTTTATTGTTTGTTTGTTTGTTTGGCTGGCTGGATTTGCTTGGTTTTGTTTTCAATAGAAATCTTAGCAATCTGATTTTAATGGCTCTGGGTGCCATGCACCATATGGCACACTGGTTGCATGTGCCATATTATGGCATGTCACTCATTTTACTGTCACAATTGCACTCAAACTGTAGAAGATGTAGTGGAATAAAAAAACTGCAAGACCTCAGAAACTTAGAATTGCATGTCTACTTTTATTTATATAAACGAATCACTACCCATTCTGTGTCACGCTAAGCATAGGTCTTCTACAGCTGAATTATACTCAAAAGTTTGTTTCTTCAAATGAAAAACATTAGCTAAGTCATAGTAGCATGTGTTGCAGACCCACACTACTGTGGGCCAGTTTCTGGTGACCCGCAGCCAGGCAACGTTTGACTTTGTCAAATATGTATTCAGGAATTGATGAAGTATCCATGATTTCCTTCCAAGCCATCTGTTCTGCTCCATAGTGACGTGGGTGTCCTGTAGGCCTCTCTCATGTCTGTCAAGCACATGCGCATATCTTCAATCTTTTATGGCGCATGATGTGATCAAATAGAACCAGTTGACTGTGCTTAGGCAACTAATTTCCACATTTGTTTTCTTGATGTAGCCTTAACTTGAGGCTGCTGTCAATGCAGTACTATTACCACTACTACTACTCTTCTGCTACTACTACTACTACTACTACTCCTCTACTACAATTACTACTATTAAAAGTGCATACAAAGTATTAAATGAGCTTGTGCTATATTTTGAAGTGGCTATTCTTATCACTTTATAGTTATTTTCTACAATTAAAGCTTTCAGTACTTAGAATTTATGCATATGCATATATATATATGAGCTAATGCTTCAGTTTACTTCATTTATTGCTTATTTTTCTATTATTATACATACCTGAATATCTTTGAACTAGATCCTCTGCTATCTTTATACTTATAGAAATAATTCCACCAAACTCATTCTTCCAATCAGCCTCTCACTATGACTTCTTTTTTCCATATGCATAAATCTTAATTACTTTAACTAGAGTTCCATGCTGAGGAGCAAAATCAGTGTACTTTGCAGCTGCAAGAAAAATCCACCGGCCCTACAGCAAGCTGATATTTCTTGTGTGTTGACAGTGATGGTACCTGACCTAATTTGAAAAAAGTAATTTGTTTTAGCAAAAACTTCAAGCCCCTGAATGCAGCACGAGTGTAGCGATTGTTTGTCATAGAGCTGGGCCTTGGTAGTAGGACTAATTTTTCAAATATTACTTTAAAGAAGCCAGCATCTTATCAACAAATATTGAAATGCAGTGATTTAGATCTACAGAGCAGATTCTCTTTGAGAATAACAAGATTATGTTCAAGGGTGCCACATAGATCATTACCAATAACTCATAAATTTTTAGCAATTGAATAAAGATGTTAACCACTAAAATGTAACTTATTTTAGTTATGGCAAAAAAAATAATTTGCCCTTAATTTCAACTAATCTGAAGACTATATAATACAAAATAATTGATATTCATATCACTAGAATGAAGTAGTAATGCTGACCATTTATAGTAAACCAATTTTTTAAAACTTAGACAAAACACTGAATAATAGTATAGTATCAAGTTATTTAAATTACTATATGAAGCATTCATCCTTTCAATATCAGTTGTACTCCCTCTGAATATAATGTTGAATGTAAGGACCTGAAAATATTTTAAAAAGAAAAAATCCAGCACAAAAACCCCTCTACAATAAATGAAAACAGCATCTACGGGGGAAAAAAATCTAGATCTAGGCTCAAATTAGATGTATGAATTACATAAGTCATAAAAAAATTTGTTACTCTTGATTTGTTATCTCACTCATTTTTAGTAAAAATCAAAAGAGAAACAAAAAATTTGTTTTCTCTATACTAAAGATACTATATACATTTTTCCCCTCTGTGACTTGCAGATGTTGGAATCTCACAGCCTCAAATAGTCTGGGAAAGATTATTTTATTGGGTTGTGGTGGTAACATGAGATGTTCTATCTGTATCTCCAGATTTCAGGATTCCAACCTAAAGTATTTTGAGATCCATATGCCACATGCAGCTTTCCCACAGAAGAAGCCACCCTGATGATAGTAAGTAACTAAAAGTTCCAGGGTCATGTGCAAATAAACCCCAAACGACACCTTTTTTTCACCTTAGAGTGTTGCAACACATCTCCTTTCCTTCTTTCAGTACCTTCTCAGAATTGTTTTGAAAACAAGAGAGCTGTGACATGGTTACTGACTGCAAAGTGTATCTGAATATTACCATGCATGGCATGCAGAATATATTCCTAAAAGGTAAACAAGTCAAAGAAATACTGTTTCTGCTTTTCTTAAGATGCTGATATAACTGTGCTTCTGGCTCTAACAGTGCTATATCAGTGATGTACCATGTTAAATAAAGAAAAGGAAGAAATGTGCTGTGAGCATGAATATGAACCATCTCCATGGCATCACTGGGTTTATTTCTTTCCTTAAAGATATTTTGTTTCCTTGAATTATACGTGAAAGGAAATAAAATCTGATTTTCAGCTTTTAAGGAAAAAACAAGGAGCTTTTATTTCTATTTTTGTTGTTTTTCCATTTTGTTAAATAAAACATTTGTATATTTAGCATTTTTTAAATTATCAAAAAGAATCACATAGGCAATACACCTACTCTTGTTCTCTTTTCACTTCTTTTGTTATTTTAAATATAAGAACAACAACAACAGACTTTTTTTTTTTTTTTAACTTTACTTTTAATTTTAACTCAATTCCATCAAAGACATTTTACGGCCAGAGTCATAAATGAAAGGTAGGCAGCAAAATTATATGTCTGAGAGCCTCAGAACTGCTCTGCCTCCTTTGCAATTCTTTTTGCAGCTCAGACAGCTCCAATCTGAGCTGTAGTATGCAATAAAAATACTGCTTAACTAAAGATTTACTGTTGGTGAATAAACAGAGCAATACCTGTCCTTATTCTACAACTTTTCAAGTACTGTAACTGGAAATAACTACTGTTTTCTTGTGCTTTTGATGATCCTTCTATGTTCAACTTTTTTTCTATTCCTGCTTCCTTTTTCTTTCAAAATTAATGCAATTCCATCTATTATATATAGGAAATAACAGAGAATGTTTATGATCTGCACTAAAATTAACACATAACAGTGATGTCTTTTTATTTTGGTGTTTATATGTTTCTCTCCTCCAGTAGGTGTGATCCTAACACAGATAAAACAGTCTTCACTGCACCCAGAAATATCTATATTAAACTGAATGTTTTCATTTCTCCAAAAATGCAATACTTTGTTTTTTCTGTATCTTAACTAGAACGCTTCCACCAGTGAGTGATAACCAACATCTTGGAATATTGAAAAAAAATATTTTCTTTTAATATTATTAAAGAATTATTTTATAATGCCCAGTGGTATTTGCAGGTGTCAATAAGTAATAATGTGATGGATTTAATCAGTTCGCTGTGGACCCCCCCTCATATGTGTACATCACACCTCAAAAACCTCCTAGCAGATATATGCAGAACAATTATATCCATAGAAAAGAAGTGATTGTATCTACAATTTTATTTCTCAGAAACAGACCCCTGCACTGCAAAGTGAGCATTGCTTATTTATCTATAACATATGTTCCATGTATAGCCTCATGAATACTTACCTTGTATTTCATAGAACTGCTAATCCTGCTGGAAACACAGTATATTGTATTTGAATGGGACCATAATTTCATCCAATTATAAATGAAATATACCTGCTTAAAATTTGTGCCAAGTAATAAAAATAATTAAAAACCAAAAAATCTAACTTACAGATGATGGAGCATGCCTACATTTACATGCAAAAGTTTCTGGATATTTGAAGTTTTTATATTAAGATAAGAACACGTGTTTTTAATTGAAATGCGAAGTACATAATCACCTGTTTTAAACACCAGCCAGCCCTTCATGTTAAATACTAAACATTTTGAATCTGGTTCAAAACCCTTCCCAACAGCAATTAACTCCCCCTTGCACACTTAAATATTTCTTATGTTATCTGCAAGCCACACACCTGGAAAAAGGCCAAAGCAAAATCTATTCTCTATTCTTGTAAAGTGTACTTTAAAATGAGAAATACTTTTAACTGTGAGACACACTGAGTTCTGTTTTAACCATCTCATTGGCATCTACTGAGTGAAGTCAAATGACTCCTTCACTGTATTTAAAAAAACTAATAAATACCAGTCAAAGAAAAAGAAATGGCACTAATCTTGATCATTTTGACAAGAGAAAAACTAAACGTAGTACAGTATTTCTACTGAATGCTTTTCAGGACAAGAATCTGAGCCCAACTGAAGCTAGAAATTATATCAAAGAACTTGTGTCCACATAAATGAAGATAGTGTAAAACATAGGGGCTTACACACTCCATGGCCACTCTCATGCTATGTGACTGAGAACACATGTACTGCACTGCATGGTACTATAATTTATTTAATATTCTTGTGATATCCTGGCCTGTTGCCATTTTCAGGCATTAATCCAACCAGGAACATGACGTTCTCTATACCTCCCCTGAAGATAAATTAAGGCCATTTGGTGAGAGTTTAAAAATACACAGTGACATACCCTTCCACCAAATATATGAAACAGACAAGGCCTTTTGCATTTTGGGATCTATACTTAGTATTTGTTTGAAATTTAGCTGCTTGCATGGTTTGTGGATCAAACAAACTTTGAAGTATGTGTGTTTCATGAACAGAGAAATTATTGCATAATCTGTAAATTTTTCATCATTTTTTAAACATGAAAATGAAAGTCATGTCTCCAACCTCCCTTGTTCCAAACTTTTAAAAAATCTCTCACACAGAGTACAGACTTCTTAAAATAATAACCCAGATAGAAAGAATGTGATTGATACAAGCAAATATATGAAACATAAACTTTAGCTGATAGAAAACAATTATATCTCTTTATATCAGTGCATATATGTTTTATATATTTATTCATATCAATCCCACATTCTTTTTGTTTGGATTATTGTATAAAATACAGAATAAATATTAAATATATTATGATATTGATAATTTTTTTGCATTTAATTTAAACCTCCTAATGTCACTGAAATTGTTACGAGTCCACATGAGTTCCACTCTTACTTTCTCACGCAGATATAGACAGCTCCCTGCTCATCCTACTGATTGCTTCCCATGGTAATTTATAGAATGTAGTTCTTCTCAGGCAATGTGTTGAAATCCCATGTGCCCATTTGAGGCTTGTTATTCTGCTGGAGAGAGTAAATATGCTAGAAGTTTGTTTTTCCAATGTAAAAAACCTGCAGCTCCTAGCTGCCTTCTAGTTTTGGCATATTTGCTTTTGCATATTTGGCCATAATACAATTGCATAGTCCAGTCATACAGTATTGCCATTGCTAGCAACAGGCCATAAGCTTGGTGCTTCACTTGCCAGGCCTTCTGTCTCTGAATTTTTCCTTACCTCCAGCTTTGCATTACAAGAGTTTTATGCAGATAGTAGCAATAAAAAAAAAAAAAGAAAAAAAAAATCACAAAGAATGAGATATTTACAGCTCTAAAGCAGAGATGTAGTACAAAGAAATTCACGTCTCATACAGTAGCAGAAAAACTCTGAGAAGTGGACACACAGGGCATGGGGCAGAGGAGCTCAGGCATGGGGCGGTGATAAGAGACGAGGCACAGGCTTGGCACTGGAGATGCCACACCTCTAAATAATTCAATCACTGTCAGTTACAGAAATGCAGAACTGGAGATGGACAAAACTGGGTTTTGAGGTAATGAACAGAACAAAAAACCAGTATCCAACAAAGGGCACCATATGTAGTAAACTGGGATGTAACATGACACTGCAGACCTATGAGGAAAGAGAAAGGTGTAGAAGCTCATTAACAAACACATACAAAGTACCACAACTGGGTACTGAAGGAGAAAGGGAAAGCTCTAAACAGTATATTTATTCCAGCAGAGGACTCCAGAGGCTGACAGAATTTTGCCTGTGAGTGTATATAGAAGTCGAGTGCTTCCTTTAAAAGTATCTGACCAAGGACCTTTATCAATATAACAAGGGAAGATAAGGAGGAAGCCATTAACCAGACTGTTGCATTTTTAATTCTTTTATAAATATTGTTTTTTTTTAATGAAAACATTTTTTTGTCTTTGATAATTGTATCTAGACTAACAATGATTTTTGAACTAGACTTTTCAGATTTCCATTAGAGAAACAACAACCTTTTGGTTTTATTTTTAGAGATATGTATTTTACTTCCTCTTTGCCCATAAACAATATTTTGAGCATGACGTTAATTTGCTTTTAGTTATTCTTTCCCATAAAGAGTTGGTTCCCACAGGGGAAGATTGATTTCAATTTACTTATTTATGCTCAGATTCGTCCCACTGAACTTGAGGCATTTAGTTAATACATCTGAATGAGGGTATATTCTGTCAAGTGCCTCTTACAGCAGTGGAGAGACACTGGCATGCCCAGAGGGTGAATCTGCTCTTTGTGACACTGCACGAGGGAAGTTGTTCACTTTATGAAAATTAGAGAGAAAAACCAGGACTGACTCCTACTTTAATAAGATAAAAGAAGTACTAAGGCAGAATGAATCTACCCTTGAATAGATAAACCTTGTTTAAGGATAAAAATAAGGATTATGTTATTTAAACCCTTTCCTGTTATCAATTAGTAAATCCTTGCATAATGGCACAACACATATATAACATATAAAAGGGAAAACTTTTTACTACAAAGAGGCAGCAAAAGCATCAGTGAAATAACAGACAGGATTTATAAACCCTTTTCATGGTGTTATAAATGTCGATCATGTGCAAAATGAACGAATGCAGAATGATATCAGAAATTAATTTCACTGTAAGTAAAAAAATGAATTGTCCAATGACACAAAGTTGCGCAAATTTTATGAAGTGAAATTGAACTTCTACAGCAGCAGGCTATGTTGAATTGCCATTATTCTACATAGCAGAAGACCAGGAAGAGATATAGTAGAATGGAAGAAAATAGAAAGTACATGAAAGAATTATCTGGGGGAAAAAAAACTTTCTGAAAAGGAACAATCAGTCAATATTGAGTACTTTTTCCTGCTTTTTGTTATCTTTGCAGACTTTTTCTCCTTCACCATCTATTTAAGATAATTAAAAGACTATTAGATGTCTGTAGTTCATAATGAACAGACCTTGGACCTGCGGACAAGAGATAATTCAGAAGTTAGTCATTACACAAAGGCCCTGGATTATAAGTCACAGAGGGTAACTCATTAGGAGCCTAAAATGCTTGAGTGTCAACATTTCAGGCTGTGTTCAGCCTTGTCCAGAGCATCCACAAAGACTGTATGTATCACAAGGTGTTTCTGTCAGTCTGTGAGCTGAAGAGCTAGGGAGAGCTTGTAATCCTCTTCTTCACCTTTCCTGTTACATTCTACAATTGCAGATATCACCAACAGAGGGAATATCACAAATTTTTATGGTAAAAAAGTTCCACTATCATAATAAAATATATGAACCAGAGTATTTAGAGGGTAATAACCTATAATTTGCATTCTTAGTCTCCAGAAAGAAGTATGTTAATTAATGCACCTGAAAGACATTTTTTGTTTTGTCTACAGATGATAGTAAAGAAAAATATACATCAGAAGAGCACGTTAGTTTTTAAATAATTCTGTGTTTTCATTTAGATAAGTTGAAAATAAAAGTTTTTTAAGCAATGGAGGTTTCTAAGTGCTAAATCCTGAAGAAGTAGTTAAAATCTGTTGGTTCATATTTAACATAAGGACCTTTTTTCTAAATTTAAACATCTTCAGTATTGATACACTTCTGGTTTTGTGCCTTTTTTGAAAGATAAAAAAAGTCTTTGATATTCTCTTTCTTCAGTACATAAAGCTCTACCATATGTGGAGCATCAAAAAAAGAGCTCAAAAATCGTAGGCTCAACCTACTTGTAACCTACTATTTCAAATAGTTTTCTGTAAATGTTTTAGAGCAACATTTCATAGACCCTCAGTTTCCAGATGTACAATTCCACAGTAATTTTACTAGCAGATAGCACAGAGGTTAAAATGAAAGACCAAAAAAAAAAAAAAAAGCCACCATATTTTTGGGTTTCTACAAGGACATACAATACATAAATTAATCATCTGTAATGAAAAAACTTGCACCAACCTCTGGCAACCACGAATCATCAACTCTGTATTAACCTTAAGGTAAAACTGAGGTGTTCTTCCATTCTAGGTACAAAATTCTATGTATTGCATTTTTTGAACTTGTTAAAAACCCCCAAAAAACACTAGGACTACATGAAACTTTGTAATCTGTAGCCAGGGGATCCAGGTGCCAGTATCCATTTACCTTGATGCTTTTTAAACCGGGTAATAATATTGTCATATTGAAGAAATTTTTTTATCAGAACTATCTGACTAATATTCCTTGTGACATTCTCTTCTTTACTCTTTTGTGACCCCTTTCTTTTTAATTTTCTTTCAAAGGAAAGAAAGAAAGAGAAGTCTACAGTAGAAACCTAAGCCAATTGTTTAAAGAAAGAGCATCTGGCGAATAAATGTGCTCATTGTTAAATAGCTACTTCCTTTCAGGAGATGAAGGAAAGACGAATTAAAACATTAAATGATGCAAAGACTCTCATGATGATAAACTACTGAATCCTTTAACCCACACCATTCTTGAAATTGCATGCACAATGAAAAAACTGAATACCAGTTATAGTGGTATCTTAACAAATCTTATTTATATTGTTTGGTATGGAGTTTTTTTCTATTTATCTTTTTAAAAAGCTCATGTTTTAAAAAAATGTCATTTATATCCTTGAATTTAAGCATGCTGAACAAAAAACAGCTCACACTTTGAAATGTGATATTTTTACCTACAGCATCAATTAGTTTGGCTACAGATCTTAACTGTTATAAAAATAGCAGTGTTTGCACTTTTTTTTGTATTCTCTCAGGCATTTCAGATAAAATGAAAGGCTTTGATATTGTTTTAAGAAAATTATTGGCTATTTTCATTTGTTCTATTACGTGCTTTTAACGATGCAAACAGATAATGTTTGTATGTTTGTGAAAGCATGAAAATCTATGAAGTAAACAAAGAAAGCATTCATGTGTTGGAATACTTCCAGAGAAAGATGAACATGGACCAAAGTTAGAAAGACAGGATCTTCATAGAATAAAGAGGTTTGTTCATGTATCATATTTTAAAGTTAGCAAAATTAGGTTTTAATAACAAATTGTACAGGATGACAGGAAGCTGTGTAAACATAGGAAGGAATATGTATTCATATTCATAAAATATAGACTCAGTTAATAAAGACTAATCCATTCTGCTAAAGAATATTCTTAGACTTTCATCACCCTTCTTGATCACAGTTTATACTTCCTCAATCGATGTTTGGAAAAGAAAACCACATGTAAGCCTAAGTTAAACTTGAGGGCACCAAAAAGCTGAACCTTAGGACTATTTAGTCCTTTCCCATTGCTTGAAAATTAAGACATTCAAAGATGGCCATAGGAACTACAAGTTCAGTATTTCTTTCTAGATAATATCTGTACATACATTTTGTCTTTCAATTATTTTGCTGTTCTTACCACAACCATAGTGCATCTTGGCAACAGAGCATGGATTTTGCTCCTATCGCCTGGTTAATCACCAGGACCTATAATCAGCTGTAACTATACATTTTGACCTCTGTTTTAATTTAAAGACACCTATATTAGTAACTATTAAAAAATCCCACTCCCCCAATAAAACAAGCCCTTATAGAGCTGATTTTTAAATTTTTTATCATAAAGTACATGTTACTAAAAATTTCAATGATTTGTTTTACTTCACAGTATGACCATGAATTCCGTCTTTCTAAACAAAGAGAGATTATTTTTCTTCTACACTAAACAGGAGATAAGGGTTTGCGTATGAAAATACCATAACCATTCCATATTTGATTTGATGGGAGGGACTGTACCTTTCTTTCATTTTCTATTTAAATTTTTAGCTATTTAATTCCATAATCCAGAGTGGCAAATTAACTAGACTACATTCCCACAAAAATGGCTCTTATGGCCATATATAAGGGCTTTTCTCTAAATAAAAAAAAATAATAGTTTTCATTGTTAATAATGGTTATCAAACAATTATTCTCCATAGTGATTCTATCCACAAATTTTCACATGGGGATGAAGTCTAAGTTCTGTGAATACTCCGTTCAACTATATTAACAAGTCTTAGATTAGCTAACAACTGCTCTTTTCTTGTTTTATTTTAGACTCTCTTTTCTACTTTGTGCAGCTGAGCATCAGCCATCTTGTAAAAGTTACACTGACAGCGCCCTGACTTACTCAGAGCTTTGAGGTAAATTTATTTGTACCTTTTCCATGCACTAAAATACCAAGTTCAAGAAAATTACTTTGAATCTTGAAATCTAGATTTCATTACTTGACAGAAAACACTATTCAAGAAACTTGGTCACAAAAAGAGCAGATAATTTTCATTACAGTAGCCACCCCTGCTCTACAGTGTCACTACTATGATTACATTGGAATTTTTATTTGTTTCCTTTATGAGGAAGACAGCAGGCATTTTATGCCACCAGTGAATTTCTACAGTATTTCTGAGGTAGGTGAAAGAGGCTATTTCCTTTTATTGTGACCAGCTAAACAGTCCAGCTATTCCAAGCATATTTTAAACTCTTCCTTCATTGTCAACTATTCATCACAATTTGATATTTATTGTTATTCAATCCTATGAAGAGCCATCTGTAAGAAACACTTTCTTAGGGAAATATGTGATGATATAGCAGGACTTCATGCAGAAGTTTGTTTAGAAGTTTACTTCATATGGTTTTGTACTAGGAACCAGTTTCAGTTTTGCAAAGAAATACTTGGGTGTGCTGATGGGCAACAAGCTGAACATGGATCAGCAATGTATCCTTGTCACAAAGGTCAGCAGCATCCCAGCTGCATTATGAAAACTCTTGCCAGCAGGCTGAGGGAGGTGATGGCTCCCAACCCTTGTGAGGCTACATCTGGAGGGCTGCTTACAGGTGTGGTGGACAAATTGGAGTGAATCCAACAAAGGGCTGCATGCTTAGGGACTGGATCATATTTCATATGAGGAAGGTTAAGAGAGCTGAGTTAGTTTAACCTGGACAGAGGAAGGCTACAGGGGACCTATCAACAGCCCCCAAACACTTACACAACGTCTTTTGAGGTGTGTGATGGGAAGACAAGAGACATGTAAATAAAAACACGGGAGGTCCAAACTGCGTATCAGGGAAACCAATTAAACCATAAGGCCAACCACCCAGTGGATCAGGTTGCCAACAGAAACTGGCAGGCTTCATACTCGGAGGTTTTCAAGACCTGTCTGGACAAAGTCTTGAATGTTCCAGTCAGAGCTGTGTCTGTTTTGAACAGCAGCCTGGGCTAAAGAACTCCTCATGTGCCTTGAATCATCTCATGGTCCTATGGTCCTATCCTACCTGGTGTCCGTTTGCTTCTACCAAAGACCTCCCTCAGATCCTGTGCCTTATCTACCATCTTTAGTCAGGTATCTTGAATACTGTAGGGCACCTCAAGTTTCTTTATAGCAATTTGTATACAACAAATTGAAGCAAGGCCAAGGCCTTCCTATTTTAAATAGATATCTGCCTATTTTAAATAGATATCTAAACTCCCATTACAGTCAACTCATACCTAGTGTGGGATTCAGTGATCCAGAATTAGGTACTCAGTGAAAGGTGATGAGGTGGACAGCTGTAGGCTATCCAAGACACTTAGAACATGTTTTTTCACTATAAAAAATAACATGTAAAATAACCTGAGCCTCAGAGGAACCTTTGATTACCCTCAGCAATACTCCGGTGTGATTCCTCACAGCACCAACTTTTAACCTTAGCCATAAAGTCAGTGTGGTTTAACTTACCTCAAACCAGACATCTATGGCCTGCTCCAATTTTATGGAGATGTCACCAAGTGTAAAAATCAAATGCTGAGAAGTGTCTGACAGCACTGTGGTCTTGCAGATATAATAGGATTTATGGGAGAGCCATGGGGTATTTGGGGTGGCAGCTGGACACCAAGACAAATACCCTAGGGTATTCTAGAATGACAGCAATATGTAGCCAACTGATTAACCTGAATAAGCTCTCTGTAGTCCACTGGTATACTGAGCAGGGCCTCACTTCAGCTGCTGCATATGTAGGGTTTTAATGTCATTTCAAACACCCTCTGTTGTCATGAGTATCTGCTAGCACCACACTTATCGCCTATGTATTCTAAATGTTACTAGATGCCTTTTCAAGTGACAATTGAAGAGTTTCAAATGTCCTGAGGAATGTTTATATATGTGTGTGTGTGTGTGTGTATATATATATATATATGTATACCCCCAAACCCCCCATATTTAGCCAGCTATATTTGCATATCTAAGTTTAGAAATTGACCATCTGGAACTNCGCGTATGTATTCTAAATGTTACTAGATGCCTTTTCAAATGACAATTGAAGAGAGTCAAATGTCCTGAGGAATGTTTATATGTGTGTGTGTGTGTGTGTGTGTGTGTGTGTATATATATATATACCCCCAAACCCCCCATATTTAGCCAGCTATATTTGCATATCTAAGTTTAGAAATTGACCATCTGGAACTGCATTTTACCCAAGGAAACATTAACTGTGTTGTATAAAAACTAAGAGTCCTTTCCAAACTGCTGACTCCTCAGGCAAGGAACAGATTCTGAGAGTCAAATGCTGATATGCTAATTTCGATAACATCATTTCCTTTGGTTACAGATTTTCATTTATGGTAGAACAAAATGAAATAGATAAGAGATAAGATTTGAACTGGAATTTTGTTTTAGTTAAGGGGTAGCTAACTTTCCAGAGTTTCAATTTTCTAACTATAAGAGTTTTCTCATTTAGACAGTGCTATTTGCCACATTTTGAGGCAACTGCTCAAGATCTAACACTGAAATTACTTAAACACTAGATCTATTAATAAGAAAACTATTCCAGCAGTAAAGAAGAAAAAAAAATCTCGTAATATTCTTCTTTGTTGACTGGTACCCAAGTTGCAATTCAAGTCTTGATACAGGCACATATATACCACCCTTATAAGTATATAATAAATATAAATAAAACTCACATTGTTTTTTATTCATTCCTTTAAAATGTCTATTCATAAAGGTTTATTTAAATTTTCTTAATCAAAGCTATTTTTACTTTATGAAATAGAACTAGAACTTTGCTGGCAGTTGCATTCAGACAGAAGTCTGCAGACCATCTGTGACTCAAAACCACAGCACATAGCCAGACCATCCCGGGTCTCAGAAAAATATTAGCCCACTTGACTCTTTAATGACTGCCTAGGAGGCATGTTTCCTACTGGGACAATGAATCTGGCATCTCTGGTGCATTCTTCTTAGCACAAATGATGCACCCTTGTTTTAATTAACATCATAAGAAAATCACAGGAACATTAGGAGGCTTTTTTCATGTCTTTTTTTCTTTTTCCAAATTCATTTTTCTTTATAATTTTTTTTTTTTTTTTCTGTCTGGAAAAGTTTGGGTTTGCTTGTTTTCTTTCTAACAATGCTAGAAACTTCTGAAATATCTGCTTGTTCATGATCTACCACAGCAAAAATGATTCTAAATAACTACAGAAGATTCTACCATGAATCATTGTACAGTTTTGCTAGCAAATTAACAGAGACTCAGTAAGAATAATCAAAGAAGGGTAAAACTTCAACTTTAGTAGCCAGGATGAGTAGGAAAAATATTTTTTAAAAAATACCATCAAAAAGTATATGCATCTAGAGTGATGGAATAAATACAGTTTTGCTTCAAATTAAAGAAGCAGAAGAAACACAAGAATCAAAATATGGAAAACATATCTTAAGACTCTTCATGCTACTGAAACTCCAGGAACAATGAGAATTACATATGATCTATTCAGATGATGTGAAATACAGCAACATTTATGTACAGAACCTGTATTCTTTTGTTTTTCGTGTTGTTAACCATATTGAAAAGTCTTAGCAAATACAAACAGTGGGAAGAGATCTTCTTCTCTCTGGGAAGAGATTTTTTTCCTAAAGAACATCAATTTGCTACATACAAAGTCAGCACCTTGTAGCTATGTCTGAAAACCATATTCGCCTAATCTTTGCAGTCCTCAGAGACAGAGAATTTAAAGGCAATTAAATTGTGCTTATAATTTAGGTCATATTATAACTTCTAAATGAGTAACAAATTGTTGGTATTAATTATGTATTAGCTTTAAATAGGTCTTGCCTTTTAATATAAAACCAATTTCCTGATGGCTGTGGATTTTTTCATCTTCCTCTTCTGGCTTGTAAAACCATTTGTTTACTCTATGCACATGTGCTGAAATAATGAATTCCTGATAAAATCTGGCACAAACGAATGTTCTGTTCTTTCACTTCAAAGCTGAGTGACTTTTGGACTTATGACAGAATTGGTTTGAGACACTTATATTAATAGGAGACATTGTAAGAGGTACATGTAGACCTAAGACATAGCAGGTCCCAAACCTCCAATAGAGATTATTTTCCCATTAAATCATTATTTTTTACTTTATGGTGTCCAAATAGATATTTTACATTGATAAAAAAATCTTTTCATTGATAAAATGCAATTTAAAAATATTTTATATTTTCACATAGATTGGAGACAGTGCTGAATACAGAGGTTTACTGAAAAGAAGATAAGACCAACCAGTTGTATGAGCTGGTTTTTTCTGGGAGTTCTTAGAAGTAGGTGACTATGTTTTAGAGACCTGTCCTTGTACTTCTCTTCTAAAACCGCACTCAGGGTGTGTGACCTGATATTTAAGTTTACATTGCTGGTGTGCACAAAACTGACAAGAGATCTTTGAATCTGTGAAAACCATGGCATTCCTAAGACTAAAAGAGCTTTTATTACCAATTCTGTAATACCTCAGAAACAACTGTGTGTACAGGCAGATGGCAGTTTTTCCATTAAGTGGCAGCCCTATCCTGTGGTCCATTGCCTCTAATGATCACCAAATAATCAGATGATGTATCTATTTACTCCTTTCTGTTTGATACAATACTTACATTACAGTGACTGATAGCTCATTTGAGGCTGTTTGGCTCAGAGAAACAGAATGACACTTTTAAAATCTGGATTTTGACAATTTTTGTTGTAAATTTGTATAATGGCCCAGTGGGAAGTCCAGCTGCCAAGTAATACCATCTTTTCTGCTGACCTGGTATAGCAGCTTTTTGCACAAGTATTGCTGTTGTAATTTATATTGCTACGAAAGACACCATAGCATTAAACACCTTTTCTCCTTCTTTAAGCTATTTTTGCTGTAGTTTTCATAGACATACATAGCTTGCATTAATAGAAGACTTAAACTCTTGATGATATAATTAAAACACTTACTAAAATATTCCAAGACAAATAACCACCAGAATGATTAAATTTTAAAAGATTTTAGTACTATGAGAAATGCCAGATATGTTCAGCAATTGACAAAAGAGGGATTTAAAGGAACATAAAAGTAACTGATTTTGAGAGAAATTAATTTATGTTCCTAAATTTATTTATTTATATACTGAATAAAGTCATTAAGGGACTGCTCAAGTATGTTATATTTGTATCAGTGAAGAAGCCATATGCCCTTCGCATTGACAAAATATCGAAATACCAAATCAGATTAAAAAAAAAAGAAAAAGAAGAGAGGAGAAATTTTGACATAGGGTAGAAAAACAGGCTGAAAATGTAGGCTGAAGAGTATCTAGAGATATTTGCCCATCTTATGAAGCATGTATCTTCAGATTGGCAATGGTTGCAAACAGGAGGATCTCTTGGCAGAGACGCTGATTGTTGAAGTGTATTTCAGTCTGTCCTATCTGGGTAGGGCTAATGTCCTCTAAATAGCAGTCTTGTATCTTCTGAACAGGCAAAGTGCCATACTGACAGACGGATATGAGTGTTAGCGTGAAAAATATTATATACCTCCCGTTTGAGTTTTACCGCCTCTAGTCTGGCAGACTACAGAAAACTACAGAAACAGTGTTGCAGCAATTGTAGGCAGTTTTTGAAAAACTGCAAGCTATTGAAATATATAAATTTTTATATTTATACTATTTAAATAAACTATTTATTTATTTAAATATTAATTTAAATTTTAAAATAATTTATTTAAATAATTATTTAAATAAACTCAAATAATTAAGCTTTGGAAAGAACAACCCCATAGAAGGCAGTCTAACTATTTCTGGAGCCTGTAAATGAAGCTTACTGATTTAGAATTATCATAAGAAATAAACATGATATTGCAAGGATTTTAAATCTCAAGACACTTCTAAGAAAATTGAAGTCAAGTTCTTAGATGGATCTTAAAACCTGAAATCTTTCCCTTACACTTTCTTTATTTAGCTGATTACCAAAAATTCTAAAGCTCAGTCACAACTAGTTGCACTTTGAAAAAAAGAAAATTATGACTTTCCACTAATACACATGAAGTTTTAATAAAAAAAAGAAGTGGTTCAAAAAAAAAACAAACACTAATGCTTCCAATATTTTCCCAGCATGCATTTTTAGTTTGATCTTTTTTTCCATAAGTAAATAAATAAAATGAGGCTATAGTATGGTTCAGATCATGTAGGTCACATTATCGTGAAACTAATGCATAGTGACATTATGCCACCTGAAATATTCAACCAACAAAGACCCTTGTCTCTCAGCCTCAGTGTCATTTTAACTATGATTTAGTCTTTTTTTTTCCTTGAAGTTAGAACTCAAAAGATCTGAAAATCTCCTATAATAAAAATTGAAACAGTAAAAATCTGTATATAGTAATCAAGATGATCTAAGGTCAGTAAACTGCTCTTTAAAGTTTTTAAGTGGACCTAAAAACAAGTTCAACAAAATTATGGGAGTAGAAAGGATTTCATGATCCAGTCTCATGATCTCATATGAGTTTTGTCTATTTTCCTTTATCAGGTAATTTGGAACAGAATTGTTCACAACTTAGTCTGAAAATTTTGCTGCTTCTGACTGTGTAGAGAGACTTGATTCTGAATTCCAGCATAATGCATAAAAACTCATCATAAATTTATTGAAGGCAACTATTTCTAGGTGTCAATTTTGTTCAGCAAATAACACTGTCTACTATGACCTGCTGTAAGGGGCATATTTCCCTTCTCAAAAACCTTGCTCAGAGCTAAGTGAGATACAGAAAAAAAAAGAGTTCTAGAGGACTAGATATATAGTCTCTTCAAATTCTGCCCTAGATAGCTCTGGTAAGTAACACAAACCTATTTCTAGAGTAAAATGCTGCTCCCTAGAGCTTGAATTTCAGAGACAGCATGCACATACTTCATTACTACTCACACAGGGGAAAATAGCTTGAAATATTGCAATAAGATACTCTTTTATCACCCTTCATTTTAACTAATCAAAATGTGGCACCCATTTGCTGTGTAACATGAGAGTCAAGAAGGGAAGTTGTGCAACAGAGCTGGATAATGTGTGTCAGCACCCTCATTAAGGATGATACAAATTCAGTAAAGCAAGCAAATTGAAAGCATAAGTTAACAGCAGGCCTCCTGAGGTTGAGGAGGACTTTCTTCACTTGATTAGGTAAGCACTCCTAATGAGGATGCAGAGTAAGAAGATGCAAGAGCTGCCCTAGCAAAAATATTTGTTGTCCATAATTAGGAGTTTCCAGTTCTAGGCTCAAAAGTGACAGTGTTTCATAGCAGTATAGGACAAAAAATTTAAAGAGTGTATGTAAAGATGTCCTGATTGATTATGCAAAACCAAAACAGGGGTACAAGGCTTATATCATTTTGTTTCATTGAGAGTTTTTATATGTACTCAGTAGGAAGCAGAGTGTTGGTTTGGGTTTTTTCTGTTGTTTGGTTTTGATGGATTTCTTTTATTGTTTCGATTTGGTTTTAACTTTTTATTTGTTCACAAGATAAAGTACTGTTGGTAGATTGCATTGAGCACATAACACAAAACACAACATATTTATGCCCTATACAGTCTTGTTTTTCTAATTAAATATATTTTTTTCTCAGAAAGACAAGTTTCAAGCTAACTTTGCAAGCACTGTTGTTTAATATCCAGATCATTGCTTATAATGTGTATATGAATTTGTTTCTGCACACTTGGCAACTTATAGCTTATTCCCACTGCTGATGCCAGCATTTGTCACTGAGTTGATACTTGGGTTATTTTATAGTGATTAGTTCTATAATTCTTTCTCCCTACTGACTAGTCTAAACATATCTAATACCATTTAAACAAATAGGACATCCATTCTGCATCGTACTGACATTTGTGCTGGGAAGTTAAGTTAGGTGTAAAAGGTTGCTTTATTATGTTTCAAGGAAATAGGTGAAATGTCTATATTTCCTGGTGTATTGTGTAATGAAAAACATTGATCTTTACATATATTATATCATGCTAAGTTTTGGTGCTGCAACAGAAATGACAAGGTTTCCTTCTGCCCATTTTTCTCTTCCCCACCACCCAGCCTTGTCGCTTATAGACTTTTCTCTCTCTTTTCTCACACAATTTTTTATTTCAAATTCTCTCCCTCACCTACAAATCTCGATTTTTAACTGTTTAACCTCATTTCAGGTAGAAGCTAAAATTCAGTTGTCTGAAAGAGGCAAGGCCGTCACAGTTCCCTGTCCATAGGTACGACCAGCAGAGAGGCTGAGCACGTACCACCAGGAGGCCGGCAAACCCACACATATACTATGCGTGCACATACACTCACAGACAGACACACAGATTAGCACAGACACTCAGCACTCACAAGGACACAGACATCACCTATGGCCTTCTCCTGTTCCCCTCTCTGATCAGGATGGAAGTTCATTAGTAGAAAGTATATTTGACCCATGCTCCACTGACCGGCAATCAAATCCCTATACAAACCCATGCATATGGAATAGATTTATTTGCCCTGAGAAAGCATTAGTGATGGATTTTAATGAAAAAATAGGAGACACTGCAGTGATCAGGTGCAAAGAATGGCCATGAGTTAGCATGGATTATCAACCTGTTTGTAACTGACCAACAGGTTTTATGCCTTTTTCCCCTCTGTCCCCATACTTGCTCTAATCCAAACCTCCTTGGTCAGTCTGTAACTCTGTCTTTGACTCCTCCACTAAATAGCCAATAACAAGTCTCACACAACCTCCCAGTATTGTTTGTGGCATCTTATAATGACTCTTGTATATTCCCATAATCTACTTTGGTCACCACAATATAAACTCTGTTTCATTCCCAAATTCTTTCCACTTCATTCTCTAATACAGAAAATAGGCTGTTCCCCTTTGTTTGCAAGGCCTCCTGGTGTATGTTGCCCTGTTTCTTGCTGCAGATTACCAATGCACTAAATGGTCTTTCTGGGCAGACCTCAGGGGCAGACAATTCTCTGAGGTATCTGTTCACTGAACGACTTGGTATCTTCCTCCACCAGTCATACTTCTCATCTTTGCAAGAATCCTTTCACTTGTGGTATTAGACTTTAAATAAATAGCTTTAAAATGTTCTCATTTCTCTTTTTCCATCTGAAGTCCTCTTCTCCCAACACTTTCTATTTCCATGTCTATTACTTTCTACTACTTTCTAGTGCTTAATTTTGTATTTTTACTTTTCATATCTGCCACCTTTTTCTCCATTTTATAATTTAACAAGTACATGGAAATGAAATAACTCATCTACATTAGGTTTTAATTAGAAATTTTATTTTAGCAAAATGGGAGAATCCATGTTGAGTGCTGGCACAGAAGCAGTAGTTACTATGTGTTCTGTTTGGATAGCATAATAGATAGCTTCATATATCCACCATACCATTCTAATTACAAAAACCTATTACATGATCATTTCTGTCCAGTAAGCCTTAGTTCCCACTAATATCACTTGTCAGACACCTGAACCTTCTCCAAATTCTGCTTCTGGTCTGGCACTACTTAACACATATATTGGCCATTTGCTACTAGATCTGCCTCTCTAATCTGTTCCTCATACGAGACAGGAGGATCACACAAGATGTAGCATAAGGAATACTCCCCAGCAGCCAAGCAACATCAGAGAAAGACTGATCAGACTTTCAAGATATCCAGCTATCAAGCCTATCAAGACTATCCAGGATCAAGCCACCAAAATTGAGAAAATGTCACGGAAACCAAGGAACAGATGATCCATGCAAAAATACGCACAATAAAAAATCACTCACTGAGGCTGCTTCCAATGAAATATCGTTCTAAGATTGTAAAACACTGTCTTATTGCATTCTCTTAACTATTTATGTTCACTCCATAATTAAAATATGTAAATAATATTCTCTTAATAATATAACCTATGTTTAGGCAGCCAGGTTTCCCTCTTGTTCTCATCCACATGTAGCCTATGCTGAGGCTAGATTCCAGCAGAAGAATGTTCCTTTCCCAGAAAATATCAATACTTAATAATCAACATATTCTGAATAACTCAATTTGAAATCCATCAGACTGATCATGCTGATTTGTCATATTTCACCAAAATCATGGAATCAGTAATATTTGAATATCCATGGCTTACTAATAAGTCAGTTCTGTAATTCATTTTAGCCATATGCTGCTTCTCCAGTATTAACTGAAACACAGTCTTCTATAATTAGTTATGAACTATATCTTTCCTTTTTTCTTCTGAAATGAGAGAAAATACTTTTTTTTCTCACTTTAAAAAAAGTTAAAATATATTCTAAACCAACATGGCAAGCTGTGAATAACTATGCTCCTGTAACTCTTGAACACATAGCAGATACATCATTTTGCTAACAGCTTTTCCTGTTCTGGTTGATAAGAAGTGAAAAGAAGGTACAAATTCACTTGGAAACTAAAAAAAAAAAAAGTGGCTGTTCTTTACTGTTATATCTCTTGATGATATTAATAATAATTTCATAAAATCTATCTACTTAGGAAGGCATGATGCATAAATTAAATAAGTGTGGCTTCTTTGATTTAATAGGAAAAAATATTCATAAAGTCTGAGAATTGTCATGCAAAAAAATATAAAAAATATCATTATGTAAGAGGGAAAGACACAGCAGGGTGAAAGAATTACAGATATTTTAATTTTCACTGGAATAAAATCCTGTGAACCTAGAATATACAAAGTTAAAATAGAATTTTAATTTTTTTAAAGTTCATTAAATACTACTATGCATAATTAAGGCAAGTCAAATGCAGAAAAGTCAGTCTTTCAAAGCTGAAGAACAGCATAGATCATGATATAAAAATGTATTTAAATTAAGATTGGACTGTAAAGTTTGGAAAAAATATTTTGACCAATAATTCTGAATTAGGGGAGGGTGGGAAATTGAAGACGAAATTGAGTTCCCTTCTATTTTCCAAAAGTAATGTTTTCTTAAAACTGTGCGATGTCCCTTGAAATGGAACATACATGTTTATTTCCATCCTTCAAAATAATACTGGCAGGACTTCAGGCACATGGGTTTTTTCTCTCCTAAAAGCAGTGTTTCTCAGTATAAATAGATTCCAATTTTTTCCTCTTTTTTTTTTTTTTTTTTTTTTTTTTAAGAGNAGAGTTGTTTGTATATTCCCATATGTATTATTTACAAGAATTTATACTCAGGCTTAAGAGAAATGACAGTCTGTTATGATCCATGTGAACATACAGTTCAGTATGACATTCAGAATGCCCCAAGGGGTAGAAAAAATCAAACAAAACCAAATTATTTTAATATTCAACATACAAAGAGCTTCAGAAGCAGAATGTCACTTATATTTGATTATCTCATCTCTAAAATAAAATGGAATGAAATTTTGGGTTAGATTTTCTGATGGAAATCTTTCTGTAGATATAATTGTAATTTAAATAGGGAGAGTCACAATATCTGTCTTAAAAATCTGGCCACATCTAGTGCAGAAGCTTAATTTAAGATAGCTCAGTGCCTTATCTAACACTGCTAAAATTTTATACCTCATCTATGTATTTCAGAAATTTTTCAGGGTATATATATGAGAACAGATACCTGTGGATATGACAATCTTATTTATTATATTGACATCTTCCATATTATTTTTGATCTTTAAAGTCCCTTCCTACCCAAAGCCTTCTATCATATAAATCTACGATACAAAATTATATGTCATGAATATTAAAAAATATAGTTTTTCCTTATTCTGGCTTATGTTTTTTAAATTAAACTATTAATTTTTTTACTGCTTGCAAAAACTGTGGCCATAAGATACTCTTAAACCCTCTCAAAGTGTTATATGTTTCAAAATTAAATCTGATTTATTTGCATTCTTATTCTAACATTCATGATTTTCATTGAAAAACCAAACTATTACAACCACAGAAGTCTTGAATCAGTTAATCCTGGTGCTAGAAGAAAAACGAAGCCAAAAATTTCCTGTCTCCAGTTTTCAGGCCAGCTCTATTCTTTAAAATTAAATCTTCCATGAACAAGCACTGTCATCTGTCACACCATAAGCACATCCCCTTTGACATTCAAAGCTTTTTTAAAAGGACTCTTTTTCAAAAGTCTCCCAGCAGTACACCACACTTCTTTTGTTGCAGACATTTCAAAAAACACTTGAAAAGATGGAGGAGGATCTAAAATGAAATTGCAACATATGAAGTGCAAGTACTGCACGCATGCATACCCATCTGTAGGCCAAACTTTGAAGTCCCTGTTTGGCAAAACTCAAGCTTCTTATCCTTATTTCTTCAAATACTCGAGAGAAAAACCACTTCTTTGAAGCCATTCCTGGCAGCAAAAACATCTTTTCCAAAACAACCACACAGCAAGTGATTTAACATGTTCCAGGACGAATTTGAAAAGGGGAAAGCATGGTTTTAAGAGATATTTTGCAGTGGGGAAGCACTTCTGAAATTATTGATGCACTCGTTTTTCAAATATATTTTTAGCTTGGTAATCCCACTTTTATCATGAAGGTAGATTTTTTTTTTTCTGTACAGTATCTCTTATACAGTTTTGGCAGCACAAGGACAGCAGTATCAATATGAATTAAATTACTTATCTGAAGATATAAATATCCTTCGAAAATTAATACCTTTTCTCCATAGTCATATTTTGGTTGTTGTCAGTCTCGTTCTATTTTGCTTTGTTTTCTTTGTTTTCAAGATAGTTAACAGACTATTAATATTAGTAGGTAAGGAAAAATACGATACATTAAATGAAACACTTCATAATTGGCAGATAAAAAATGAAATCAACTACCATATGCACATACATAAATGTAGCTTCTTTCCAGGTTGTCTTCTTCACTGAAGGAAAGCTGTTTGCTTTTTTTCCTTTTCTGAGTTTCCTGAAATCAGTGTTGCACCAAGAAAAGTCAAGCATTCTGAGTGATTGCCAGTGAGAGATGGACCAAAGTCTGTTCAGATCAGGGAACGTTTTCCATTGGGTTCAGCTGTCAGATTAAAAAGAGAAATATACTTGGAGCATGTATCTCTGTATATGTATAGAGGCATTTGCTGAAAACTAGTCAAACAAAAAAGTGAGTTATATCAGATCTACAGTGATATGTTTGGAACTCTTCCTCTGTAAAATACACACCTTCTGCTATTGTCACTTTACCAAACTGATGAAGTCAGATGAAGAGGATGCACATTAGAAACCTTCAGTAAGAAACTGCAATGTAAAGTACTGCAAATATAAGTGATTTTATTGTAAATTTATATAAGGTTCAATAACCAGAAACGTAGGATGAAGACAAAAAAGGTAAATTTTGAGAGTCTTTAATTCCATTTTTCCTTTTCACTCTTGATCTTTTCTGATTATTGCATTTTTTTTCTTATTATTTGAAAGTGACAGTTCATGTCTCAAATTCATAGATAGAAGTGCATGTCTGTCACTAGAACTTTCATAGCAACAAAATTATCATCCTTACCCCATAACAAACTTTGCAGAAATGCATAAAAACTATTAAATTAGTTCATTTTTTGAAGAAACCAATGCTTTATGAGCAAAGGAGACACTCCCAAACTTTTTGGTGTTTTAGGCCATAGTTTATAAGCTCAGTACAAGTATTTTTGCTCTGAACATCAAAAATTGTACATGACTGGTCTCTTTGATCTTCAGTGAATCATGCATTTACACCTCTCATGAACTTCTGGGAAACAGAACATTTTAAATTTTGCAAACTAAATGCTATTCAATTATTATGCTCCTTTTATTTCCCCTCAGTGTGTTTTCTTCAGAACAAAGAATGAGCTTTAAGGGTCTGTCTTGATGTAAACCAACCAACACTGAAACACAGCTGTTTGGAATCAACACAGTGGGGGAAAAATTTTTGAGAACACTCTTCTGTGTCACCTAACACTGAAGTCTATGTTAAAATTAGATAAATAAAACAGATGTAGGACAAATGGGATACATCAAGGTGAGAAGCACAAAAAGAGAGATTAAGTGGAATGCAAATATATTTTTAAAATTTATATTTTAATGTACCCTGGTTCACATTGCAGCTGTCCCTCTAAAGATCAGAGAGAAAAAAAATGGTTTGCTTTGAATAAGTTTGTGACTTCAGTAAGAAAAAATGGTACAATATAGTGCAGTCTAGATGCTGTAAAGCAAACTTTAGCTGAGTTGAGTGCCTTGTGAATACTTCTCAGAGGCCTTAATTAGGGAAGGTAGTTCCAAATTTCATTACCTTTTGGGAGCTTGCTTTGCTATTTCAGGCCTCTAAAGCAGGTTTTGGACTGAAATGTTGACTTGTCTTTCTTATGCTGTGGTGGATACTTACATTAGAAGAAAAAACAATAGAAATATAGTCTTGCCTTTAGGAACAAGATGGGAAATTATCTGGCAGAAAAGAGAAAGATGGAGGAAATCCCAGATTTTAACAATTATTTAGATTCAAAACTGAGGAAAGAGGAGCAACATTTCCTAGGGAGTTAAGTTGTATGGAGGGTGCATCTACCTACCTACATGTCCTATAAAAATACTCTGAGACTCCATTCTAAGCTGAAATTCCCTGATTTCTTCTGTGACAAGGTGATATCTACACTAGCATACAGGGAGGGCCAGTAGGAGTGGATCTGTAGAATGGAACAACTGGTGCTGAGGCACTGATGTCCACACTAGAAGTATTTAACTGATTTTTATTCTTCAAATTAGTTTATCTCCAGTGTCATGAGCTACATACATGTATGGCATTTTGGTATAGTCATGAATCACATTTTTCAGCTTCATTTGAAAGGAATTCAGTTCGAGAACTTGGGTACCATTCCATGATGCAAACTGAAGAAAAGTAACAGGGACAGCTGGGAGATTCATTCAAAACCTCACTCTGGATGAGTAGTGTAGATTGTCTTTGTGAGGATTCTACTGGCACATTATGGAAATAAAATAGCCAGGGTGCCCCATCTGCTCCCTCATGTAGTCTTTATGATGCCTGATCTGGACTTTTTCTATTCTGTGAAAGTATTCTCTGTGTCTGGGGAGACACAATAAAGAGGCTCTTACACCTGCTAGGTTCAGCACAAAGGAAGGAATAAGACCTTTATTGTTTACATTATCTTATTCTTATACACGTCCCAACTCCACAAGGGATTGGAGAGCATGTCACTTCCTTCTCCATCCCACTGGAGAAGAAAGGTGCTCATCAAAGCTCTCTTATCACAAAAGAAATGAAAAACAAAAAATACCATTAAGTAAACACTGGCTATTATTTACATGAAACTGTGTGAGAAAGAATTTGACTTCAAGGTTAAAAACAGAAGGCTTACAAAAACCAGGGCAACAATTCTCAAAAGGTGATCATAAAACTTCAGTTACATTTCCACTTGAAAAAAATCCAGAAACACTGAAAAATTATATTAGCAGTCACTAGTGCAGTGTCTTTACCCTTCCGACATACCCTTAAAAAAAACATAAAGGCTTTTTTCCTATGGTTAGTGGAATATTTTTATATTAATATTTGACTGTTAAGGGGGAAATAAAAAACACCAATTTTTTTATCTCTATCATGAGTCCAATTTTTTTTAAAGATGATATGCATAAAGAATTTGAAAGAGAAATTTATATAAAGGCAGAAACCAAATTATCTCAGAATTTTCTAGATTCCATTCCCCTTTCTTCCCTTATTTTTCTCCTCCTTATGGAATTATGTAAATCTATTTGACAACATAATACATAATTTCTTGTCTTCCAGAAGACTTCTACTACAGTCACTTTAATTCATGGATCTCAGAGTTATGAATAAGGTAATCTTACACTGCAGCATTCCGATTAAAGAAAAAAAGTTTCCATTAACTGATTAGTTATAATCTGTTATAATTATAAGCTTACTATTTACTGTTATGACAATGACAGACCCATGCTTATAATAATCAAGTTTAACTGCCATCTTTCAAGATAGCATATGATTTATTTTATAAAATATATTTCTTCTGACATAAGACATTATTTGTATTTATTTCCTTTTTTGTTCCTTTTCATAGAAAATAGAAATCTAATGTTCATGAGGTGTTAGTACTGTACTACTGCTAAGAGCATTACTTCAGTTATGATCCTCTTTTCACAAGTCACTGGGTCTCAATCACAAGGGTATCATTGGGACAACTCTTTTCTCTCTGGAAATCCAGTACAAAGTTTGTATCATGTGTATAGGACTTGAAACGCTCCTTTCCTCACCATTCCCTGTAGAACATAATGCAAGCTTATCATAGTTGCTTCATTATTCCTCTGTTTTCTCTATGAGAAATTCCTAGGTGTAAAAATATGCCCAGCGGCATCTGCTAGATTAATTTTGTTGTTAATTTAGAATTGGAATGTTTTACTGATATGAGCAGGCTTAAAAGGCTTCAGGAGGACTTAGACTAAGAATTACCAGGGAACTTCGGCCTCCCACCATATGTCTTTCCATCTTATATTCTCTTCTAGATCTGGCCACATCACAAATTCATCACATTTCAGCGGCTTTGGATAAATTGGATCTACAGGTTTACAGGGAAGCATTCATCCAGAGTATATTCATTTGCACAGGAGAAAATAAAATCCTATTCCAGCAAATGGAAAGGTATATTCCTGCTAATTTCTAATACTTCTTATTTCATTTTCTTCCCAAGGTAAAAATTTAGCTAAGTGGGAAAAGGTCAATAAAGTAAGAAACAAATTAAATAAATCCCTTAATTGTGAAAAATTGGGCTTCAGTCAAGGTGAGAGACTGATGTAACTTGTATTTTTTGATTATTTTATTTTTCCAGATTGTTATAATGAGTTCTGCCTTCTAAACAAGGCATAAAAACTATCAAAATAGGCTTATATTTCATAAGATCAGGGTCAGTTCTATGCTTCACCCACAATGCCCAGTGAAATATTCTTGAAGAATTAGTCTGGTGCAAGTCACAAAATTGTGAATGTCAAATGGCTTCACGACTGTTTCACATATGTTCCTTATAATGATATACTCATTAATTCCCCTCGTTTTGCTGTCACTCTAAAATTACTTTCACATCTGTTTTTGACAAATGGAACTGTGCCTTTACATTAGGCAGATGAAGCTAGAGTCAGATCCAAGAAAAAAATTGAAGCATACCATAGATTTCTCATATAGCTGATGGATTCAGTATTTACTAACAGGATACAATTGGCAGAAGACTGCATAGCAGGTAAATGTGAAATCATACTTAGCCAAATTAAATCTTCTTACAAAATCTCTTTTTGATAGGTTATTTCTTCTCAAATATATGGTTAGGGACAGAAGCTTATATAGACTGATAGTGTTAACTTTTTTGTTTTATTGGATGAAAGGTTTTGGATAAAGTAGGAAGATCCTTCAGTTCTCAGACTCAGTCACTAAAAACACTGTAATGACTTCAATTATTTCAACTAGGCAAGAGGTTGCTTCTGTTTCGTACTTCTTTTGCTTTGATTTTTTTATTTGCCAAGTTGATTCTGAAGTGAACTACATGTTAGGTGTCTTTCTGGATGCAGCATAATAGTGGGTTGGTTCGCATTTGTCCCTTCTGTGAGATCAGAATAGGGAGGAATTGCAAAGCAGGCACTACACTTAATGAGTACAATGAAGTGTATTACTAAAACTAAAAGTGAAAATAGAATAACAAGAAATTAAAGCAAAAACCCCCGTTCCCTCCAGCACCTCCCTGAATTTATCCAACACAAAGACACAAACTGAGAATCATTTCAGTCAGTTGACCACTCTATAACAGTCTTTCATCAGTCCATGTAAGGAGAGGAGTCTCTTTTGTTGCTATGGCATTTTACCACGAGGACAATCTTGGCATCAACAGCCACCCGGGGTGGGTTACTATTGGCAGGTGTGAGTCCCTTTCCCTCGATGACAGCTTTCCCACAACTGGTCTCGAGGGTNGTGCACCTCATGTTCTTCTGGTTCACCTCAACTATCCATTGTAGCACAAACAGCTGGAAAGCTCTTTTTCCCCCCCAAGCTTATCATGAAATTACAAGGGAAACTCTAGTATCTGAGTCCATTTACCATAGCTTACAAAAGAATTTCAGCTTCTAAGCATCTCCTCCATCTCTTCTCTCTAGGCCTCAGCCTTTTGTTCATCAGTGACTTAGGTGTCACTAATCATAATGTCTATTCTTGTGTCTTTGCCTTTCCCTTTCCCTCTAACCTGGGAAAGGATTGGTATTTGCAGGTTTCATTTCTCTGAGGAAGGAACTCACAGTACTGGAGGGGTTAATCTTCCCGTGCTGCTGGCAGCTGAAGCTTATCTGCTTCTCGTGTTCACCTGATCTCGGCTGGGCAGCAGCTGGGTGGAGTTTCTGCATGATCCCAGCCTCAGTCGGGGAGGCAGTTTCGGCCGTGCTGCTGCTGCTCCGGGGTGGTTGTTTCCCTACCGGCCCAGCCCTGAGCTGCCACTCCAGGGCCCGATCCAGCTGAGCCGCGATGGAGCAGGGTCATGGCCCGCTGGGCCGCATGGACAGCACTGAAGGGGGCTGCTTTAGCGGAGCAGGAGCGGCTGAAATCTTGCCAGGCCGTGCCGTGAGTTGTGGCCCGGCCTCCCCCGCAGGTTGCCGCTGGCAGGGCCCAACTGGGCCCCACCGGGGCCGGCCCAGCCCCACCGGGCTGAGCAGAGCCTCTGTTGCCTGTGCCGACCAGAAAAGCAAGAGAGCTATTCCCGCCTGTTTGTCTTTTAAAATGCTTTGTTCACAGGGCGTCAACCATTTCTGAGTGGTTCCACAAAGCTGTCAATATTCAAATCAATTAATTGATTGGTTCCATCAAATTCTAGAGGAAGTTGCACCAGAGCTTTGCAAAAAGCACATCACTTCCTTGGCTCTGTTTCTCTCCGAAGAAACAGTGCCGGGAGGAAAGCAAAAACACCTGAAAAGCAGGAGGGGTGCCTCCCGCGCTTATCAGCAGTAGCAGAACACAGAGCAGCCGTGACCTTGGAACACAGATTGCTGAGAATCCTCAACTAAAACTTCAAGGTGGGGTTAACCCATGAGAAGTGTTTAAATAAGAAATATTCATAAATAAGAATTTAATTAAATATTATTAAATAGCAAATTTGTGTGGGATAACCTTAAAATTGTTCCTCAAGAGCAGTCCCATGCAGACATGGTCTTATAAGACACAATTTAAGCAACAGGTTACACTGGTCTAGCTGAAGAGGTATTAGTCCAGCCCTAATAGTACTAACCCTTAGAGTCTAAATTATCTAGAAAAAAACTTCACTTATAACAAAGTTTTAAGTTACAAAGGCACATGCAGACTCATACACACATAATCTCTCCTAACCTCCTCTCCTTTCCTTAATATAAGCTCATCTTTTAATGCGCTTTTGGGTCTTAGGGTCAAATCAATATTTACTAAGGCGGAAGTGGGGAGTATAAGTCTGAAAGGGTCATCAGCACCCCAGCTCCTCCACAAGGGCAGCTATAAGTTCAACAGGGGTGTTCATTCCTCCTCATTCTAAGGTTTAGTTTTATGCATTTTCTGAAATTTTTTAAACTTTTCATTCTTCACTGGTCTTCATTTCCATATAACATCCATATTTATAATCCTTAAAACCAGTTTTCTTTTCTCCCCGTGTTTTATCCCTTTAATTTTTAATAATTGACCGTTGGTGAGTTGTTCGCAGACATGTAGCCTCTGTCATCATCACCTCTACACACTTTCAAGGCCTTTCTTATAATGCCGTCAGTCATCTATACTGAGTTTTTCCCAAGGCTCACAATTTATTCTATATGTACTCATTTGAGTTTGTCATTTACTAGTTACAGACATCTATCAAAATTACTAGAAGAATAGGTGCAATGTCATAATGCTGTACAGAAGTAAACTAAATACAAAACAAATTAAGTAATAATCACTTGGATATTTGAGAACTGCTGTTACAGCTAAGTCAGATAAATAAAGCTCCAGAGAAGTCAGGACAAGTGTAGATGCAGAGGTTCTGCGAAATCAGAAAACCTCTGTTCTGAGGCCTTAGAGATTTTGGACAAAGCCTTTGGTTTTACAGTAGCAATGGCAGTACCATATTTGCTCATCTACAGGGCTACACAAATAGATACTAAGTTTGTTAATGTCTAAAATTCATATCTCATACTTAGGAAGGAAAGGGTTGAATGTGATAGGTTTTCTTTGTCTTTCTAAGAATTATTTTTATGCTTTAGCCAATACATATTTAATGTAAATTTAGAGAAATATTATTCAGTGCATGCAAACTACAGTTCCTAACAAATGCAAAAACATTTTGCCTGTAGAATCACAGTATCAGTTGTTGATCTAGTCAAGCCTTACATTTTCAAGGGAAAAAAAAAAACAAAGGAGAAATGCATAACTGCAAAATAAGAACAGAAGCTACTATGACTGCCGATAGCTCTTTGATTTTTGTTTTATTCTGGGCAGGTGTATGTGCTGAGAGGAAAATGAATTTAGGCAAGAGCTCTGTCTCCTAATTACTGTTTAATAAGGATGCAGAATCACCCAGATGGAAATACATTTTTGTCTTTCTTTGTGACAGAAAGGACATCAGAGAATGTCTTCAGGACAAATGTAAAATGTACAAGTGGTGTTTCTAAGTATCTGCTAAAGATGCAGATTATGCTCTTCTTTCATTTTTCTCCCCAAACTTCCTGTGTAGTTAACACCAAGTAACTTCTCACACTGTGAATATGATTTGTTTGAGATCTCCATGTGCAAGAGGAGCAGGTGTGTGGCCCAGGGGTCTGGAACCCAGGTTCCTAAAGGTTCGTCATTGCAAAACCTAGCATTATGTCACCTATATCCTCTTGGCTCTTTTCCCAAATTCCTCACAGTGCACAGAAAACAGAGGCAGGTGAAAGATTGTCTTTATAGTTCCACTCAGAGAGAGAAATGTACTCTTCAGCTTATTTTTATTACCCCTGAGCTGGCCTTAATCTTTAAACGGTGAGACCTGCAGAACTATCTTTCTTCTAATTTAATCTCTGTTCTGTATCAGTAGGTTTAGTGCAGTTAATAAGACTGTAATTGTGTAGGACAGTCTGTCAGGTGTGTAGTGGATAGCATCACTTAGGCTGGCATCACTAGGAATCCATGACAGAATTGCAAATTTAAATTCAGATTTTGATTTCAGATAATATTTCCCATTGTATTTGTTGGCAAAAATCCCAACAAACAAACACACTGGTGGATCCACCCTGTCATTTGGCAGAAACAAAGAGATACCCTAGGAAATAATATGTTAAATAGAATTAAAAACATGAAGAACCCCTCCTATCAATGAGAAAAGATTTTTTCTTTGTGATTAATGAGTCTTTTTAATATTATCTATTAAAAGGAAATATTTGCTTAAATGATCTGTGAAAAGTTTTCATTAAATTTTATGAGATAATTCTTTATAAGGCTGAAGATAAAAAAAAACATGTACTACACATAGAAGGCCTAAAAAAACCCCAAATTCAAATATATATACAAACCTACATATTCATTTCATTCATATTTTCATGTGTGGCCTGATCCAAAGTCAACTGAAATTTGGATTTGCTTTCCATTGACTTCAGTGAACCTCAAAGTGTAGTTCTTACTTTGTAACTTCATACTGTTTTAGTCCAAATGCATGAAATTATGCATTACTTAAGTGTTTCCAAACTGAAGTCCAAGGTTTTATACCAGCTACTCTGCAGTCCATAATGTGAAAATCAGAGATTGTATTAATGCTGATTTAAATCAAAAAATATATTTGCTATGGAAGTATAATCTGTGGCTTTCTCTCCATCTTATTTCACATTGTGTAAAATTGTCTTGGCTAAAGTTTGTTATTGGAAGTAGAGGAGGACAGTATCAGCACTATCTCTAAAAATAATTCACAGTTCATTTAAAGATTCTTGTCTTCTATCCAAATATACATTCAGATTAAAGAATGTGTTCCATAGAAATAGCTTTATATTTATGTTAATGCAAATATTCCCAGACAATTCTGTGCTATGTATTCGTAAAGAAAAAAAAAATGTTTGTGGTAGAAAAGAGATAAGAATCATCTGGATTTGGTTTATAATGGTGGGATAGTAAGCTATACGAACAATAAGAGTGCTTTTAATTTAGCTAAATCTAAACTGTTTATCCTTCCACTAGATGTCTTGAATTACTGCGTAATCATTTCAATGTTTCAACTTTTTATGAGTCAAATACAGTAGTAAAAGGAGAACAGTATTGTTTTAGTGCTTTAAACTTAGAGCATTTCTAAAAACATAAATTTCGTCTTAAAGCCAAGCCTCTATTCAACATTTTACCAATTTTGGTGAGAAAATAATAAAATGCCATCTTATTTAATAAAAAAGGTAACAGAGTAAAGTGGCAAAGTTACAAGATGCTTACTAGTGAAAAGGAGAATCAAGATTTCTGAAACCCATTTATGCTTTATGGTTAAAACATGCTGCCTTATAAGAACAGAAAGGAAACAGAGAATCAACGACCAAGTTCTGTTTTCATGAAAAACTTACTTTAGAAAAAAAAATGTCTAGATGAAATATTTTTAGAAATAGCAATGCATGCCATACCAGCTATCTAGGGAGTGTCAGACTGAACCCCAACTCATTCCTTTTTCAGTCTTCTTTAGTCTCACAGTGGTGAAACACTGGAAGATGGGAAAATAAGTAGAAAGTATTCATCCTTACTTTTTTTCCCTAGGTATGTTTATAGACCACATCTGCAGCTGATGGTTATGATCCATATAAGAAGTGCTGCCCATTCCACCACCTGTTCTGTATAACCTTCAGAAAGAGTAGCCAGAATGGTCCCATGATGCAGGCACAGAAATGATGGTCAGTTGTGGAGTCATGGAGGGGTCAGTCCCTGCCATGGTGGTCTCTGCTTTTCCCTTCGATGGGCAAGGGCTCAGGAAGGGCTTTAACAGAATGAACAACTGTATTTGCTACAGCTGAGGCCAGCAGTTTTTCCCTGTAGGGCAGGAAATGGGTGAGTTGACCTGTTTTCTTTTGGCTACTCTTCCCGTAGGTTTTCCCCTTATAAATTAGTGTAAATCATCTCTACAGGAATCTGGAGACAAATTGTTGTGGGAGTCAACTCTTGGATGAAACAGTGGAGGGGAAGGTGTTAGCAGGTGAAAAATGTAAAAATGAGGAATAACAGGTAGACACCACTCAAAGAATCCTGGATGCACCAAATGGTGTTCTACCTAGAGATGGTGCCAAAAAAAAGCAAATCTCACAGTTAGCAGGCTCCCTTTCTTTAATCTCTTCTTCCTGATGGAATGTGGTGGTTGTATAGGACTAGAACAAAGTTGGTTTTAATTGAAAAAATATTGATTAAAACTGCAGTGTCTTTCCACTTTTCTATCAGAATACAAAATGAAATATGATTTTTCTGAAACAGGAAGCACTCAAATCAGCTGAATCAGAGAAATTTGAAAACAAACCTTTTGCTACAGAAGTAGGGGTTCATCAATTATCAATTGAGTTCTTGATTGTAACACAATATAGCCTCCTTTTGGAAGCCTTCCTCCTATTTTTAAGATTTTTTCCCTATTTGTCATTACAAAGGAGTCTTCCTTCCTTTATCTACATTGCAGGCTCCCTGCATTTTATGCCTCATTGTGTACCTGTGATGCCTTGAGGTGGTCACCTAAAAACAGGTACAAGGCAGGAGTAAGAATAAAAGTAGGTATTTACTTGAAGGGCCTTCAAAGGTACACCCTGGGCTGTCAAAAGGCTACACTCAAGATGGACCCCGAGCCACAGGTTCTTCACACTTTTATAAGTTTGGTCCATTTGCATATCAGGGTTAATTCTCCAATTATAACCTCAGTTAACGATGTAATTACCCCAAGTTTTCCCTCTCCTGTAGAGGCTTTTAGTTTACAGATTTTGGGGCCTGGTGTCCTTGAAGAGCAAACCTAGAGAGTTCTGTTATGTCTAAGCAGCATGAGAGAACAGCAGCTAACAGGCCACATGAAACCTCAGGGTTACACACTAAGCAGTACAGGATTTGAAAACTATAAAAGTTAAAACCTAAGGCATCATTCCCCCACTTAGCACTCCAGGATATGCTACCAACAGAGTTTTCCTTAGTTACTCCAAAAAAAGAGAACAACCTTTTTATTTTGCCTTACTTAGTAACAACTCAAAGGCAAGATAAGCAGGTGGTTTTCACTTCTGGTTCACAGACTGATTAAAAAAAAAAAAAGAGGTGAGAGTCATTGCACATGTAGTAAACAGTGTAAAAAGAAATGAGTGTTATACCATCTATTGCACTGGACAAGTATGCAGTGAAAACAAAGAATTTCCCTGCAGAGGACTACAAAACCCCACAACACATGCTTTATATGGAATAGAAATGGATGTGAGTCCTCTTAAGAGAACTTCTAAAGGAAACTTCAATATGATACAGCGGGGTTATGCAGCCAAAGACAAGAAGAGTTACTAAGTAGGAAAAATCAAACATATACAATCTCAAACTTTTTTGTCACAAGAAGTACTCTCTAAATGAGCATCTATTTCCTCCTCAGATAAAACAGATCTTGAACTGTTCAAAGTAATATTAGACTGTACTGATTTTTTTTGAAGAGATGTATAAAAAGAAGGACATCCACTGTGAATTCTTATTCTTAAGAACCTGACAGGGGCACTAATGAGTTGACTTACTGAAGAAAATTGTTATCTAGTCTTGTTAGGCCTTGTTCACTCCTTAGTTTAACAACATTATAGAACCACAGAATCTTAGAATGATTTGAGTTGGAAGGGACTATAAGATCACACTGTTCCAACTCCCCTGCCATGGTCAGGGACACCTTTCACTACAGCAGGTATAGTATTTTTCTCTTCAGGAAAAATCATTATTTAATGCCAGTGTGACAGTTCTTTTTCCTATAAGAGATAATACTATCCTTTTCACAATATGTCACCAAACTAAATTCAGAAATTTTTCACCAAACCAAATTATTTCTCAAAACATGGTGCCTCCTCAGAAGTAAAATAAATTTGATATTATGAAAAATAAATCTAATCCTACAGTTACAAAAATGAAATTATTGGCCAGTAAGAAACCCTATGTAAAGCCGTGTTTGTTTAAGGGATAATTTAAGAACTTCTGGAGTATATGTGAAGTTTCATTTTTTTAAACTTTGGAACCAACCTTGACTTGTCAAAATTAAATCACTTAAGACAAACTTCTCTGCATGCAAAAGGTTCTGGCTGTCCTTTTTCACTTTCAGCATTCACAGTACGGAAGACTAAAAGAAACATTTTATTCTTGGGAATCTAATTAATCCTATCTTTATAAATAAATCTTCCTTCCTTTCCCAGCTCAGCATCTTTTTCTCCAGGGGATTTTGTGTCACTTTTGTTCCAAGATTTAAGTTTCCAACTTCTCCAGTTCCTCTCTGATCCAGGAAATCTCACAGAAGTTCTCCTCCCAATCTCACAGAAGCTCTAGCAGCTTTTTCCCAGTGCTTTCATTCCATTTTAGCCACAGAATGCTGAGGGTTGTAAGGGAGCTCTTGAACTCACCTAGGCCAACCCCCCTACTGAAACAGATTCCCCTAGAGCAAGTTGTACAGGATTGCACCTAGGAGGGTTTTGAATATTTCCAGAGATGGAGACTCCATAACCTCTCTGGGCAGCCTGTTCCAGTGCTCTATTGCCCTCATAGTACAGTTTTCCCTCTTATTCACAGATTTTCCTCTTATTCCTCTTTTTCAGTTTGTGCCCATTGCCCTTTTTCCTGTCACTGAGCACCACTCAAAAGGGTCTGTCCCAGTCCTCTTGACACACTCTCAAAATATTTGTAGACATTGATGAGATCCTCTCCTACCTGTCTCTTTTCTAGGCTGAACAGGCCCAGCTTCCTCAGCCCTTCACCACAAGAGGGATGCTTCCGTCCCCTAACTAATTTTATAGCCCTCTACAGGACCTTCTCCAGTAGTTCCTTGTCTTAAGCTGTGTCTATATTAGTAACTAAAATGAACCAGGGACCACTTGCTTATCCTGAGGCAAATTACAAAGCACAGTTAATGCCAAGACTGTAAACTCTTATCTCCCCTCACCATATACCCCTGAAAACATGTATATATATATATATATAATATACACACACATACACATATACACACACATATGTATAAAAACTGCACTGTTCTTGGTCCATGATGTCATCTAACAGTGGAAGAGCAATTGTCCAAAATCGCACCTGGGAACATCCTGACAAGGATTATGGCAAGACTATGTTTGTGTTCATAATTTAGCTGAGTTTTCACCTTACTCTCTTGACTTTTCTACTAGAGACATGCACAGTGACTTCAGGCTAGTCTTTCTTTTTCTTACTATATTGGAGAGTATCTGTGCAAAATTTACAGTTCTTTCATCTTTCAAGCTATATCACGTTCTGAAAAAAATCCCTGATTGCTACTTCCTGCTGGTTTCATAGCATAGCTCAGCAATTTTACGTCAGTAAAGCACTGAGGAAGAATTTCTTTATTCTGGGTGCACATTTCTTTATTCATGGGTGACCATGCACTGGAACAGATTTCCCAGAAAGGTTGTGGAGTCTCCCTCACTGGATATATTCAAGAAATGTCTGGACATAATCCTGTGCAATGTGCTCTAGGATGACCCTGGCTGAGCATGAAGGTTAGATCCAGACTCTAAAAGAATGTTATCTTTACTTTGGCAACAGACATTTTATTAAATGTAATGCTGTGTTTAGTGGAGTGCTATCAAGCTTACCAATTTGTAAGACTCAAAAGAGAGGAAATATGCATTACTCCTCAATAATGTAATTAAAAATAAGGAGAAGAAACTGTACAGAATTAGAGCCAATATGTAGCACTGCATGTGGTTTCAGAAGGAAAATGGAAGAGCTCTTATTGAAATGAGTTACTGTACCCTTTGTCAGTGTGAACACAGAATGAAATGAGCAGTTTGACCTGTAATTCGACACGATGTTTAAAAACAAAGTTTGAGGTTTTTGTATGGCGACTTTGAAAGGTATGTGCATGCCATTTAATATCTATCATGCACTTTAACTATCAGCAAGTTTCTGATACTTAAAAAGAGCTATAGCCATTAAGTTAACAGAACTAACTTCTACTTAAAAATTATGTTTCAAGAAATTATTTCTAACAATTCAAATAATGCAGAAGAAAATTTGAAAATAATTTGTAAATTAAATAACTGAAAACGGTATCTCTAATCAACTGGGGAAAACCAGAAGTACCTCAAGTAACCACAAACTTACATTTTAGTTTCTCAGTATGTCTAAGGAGTCATCTTACAGTTGGTAACACTTTAAAAAACTCCTTGAAACACTGTTAAAAATGTTAACCTGTACAACCAGGCAACCATGAAATAGAACCATGTTTCCCCTTGGACTTTGAACTAGCACTGCACCATGACTTGCTATTCTTTCAACATCATTCCATTGTCACATGAAAAGACTGAAAAGTCTGAAAGATCAACACTCTTTTTTTGCCAAGTAACAGGCGCAACTATATTAAGTGTAAGTGGAGATGATGCTTTAAAAAATCTCATCTTCATTTCGTTTCTGCTATCTGCAGCCATGGAGGGGTTATTTTTTAGATTCTTACTTTTTATGAGTATTATTTTTTATTGTTCCATTATGAAAAAGTCATTGAGGTCTCCTTGGAAGAAGAAACAATTCTTTCGAAGCTTAGCAACAGGGCTAATATGCTAACTAGATGTTTATAATGTTGGCATGATTTGAGCAATATGTCATTTCAATTATCTCTTCAAAATTGTTTCCCAGTTATTATTTAAGACCTCAAGAGCAGCTGTAACAGAATGTTTCTGAACTGATTTTCTACAGTGAGGTGGGTGCTCAGATAGCAAAACACAAGTTTTGAATTAAAAGCAGTGAACCAGTAAATAACAAATTAATAAGGTTTAACTGAATCAGAGTTGAGTTTAATTCATGAACTGAAGAGAAATATTGATAAAGGAAAGCAAATAGGGAATATGTTCTCGTATTCCAGGGCAGAACCCACTATGTTTTATTTTACATTTGCAACACTTTGTGCAGTTTAGCAATGTTGCTATTAATTACAGTACTGGTAAAAAGCATTTGCAAGATTACATCCCAATAAATTTCTATCGTCAAGATACCTTATCTTCCAATAAAAGTCAAGTGATTACGGTGTTTCTCTGGAGCTAGAAGTCCTTCTTCTTCTTTACTAGGTCTGAAAAAGATAGAGATAGCAAGAACATTTCAGCAATTTAAAGAGGAAAAAAGAGTATATTTTCTTTCTTTCCATCTCTTTATTTTTTTAAAGTTACAATCTTTGTGCTTAAATTATTTTTTTTTCCATCTATTTTCAACAATAGATCAAATAATAATATTTCACTTATAATTGTTGGAATTACAGTTGTCAATACTTGACTTTGAGAAGAAAAAAATTACTTAAATAAGAGGAACAGGAAGGAGGTCAAGCTGAAAAAAGTCCTAGTGCATCAAATGTAATAAAAACATATCTATATCTAAATGATACAGAATTTTTGAATGCTGTTCATACATTAAATTAATTGAACCAAATTAACTGATTAAGATTACTTCCGAACAATGAACAAGGCCCATGTTATATATATTCCTTATCTGAAATTACACAACTTATTTCAGATCTACCTCATTTGTGTTCGGGTTTTTTCTGTCCCACACACCCCTTATCACATGTTACTCCACACGACTGTAACTTAAAACCAACTTTAGGAACAACATAAATCAAGAAAATCTTTCACTTATTGTTCTTGTGCCGTTGTGTATTATCCAAATTTATTCCATTTTTGGTTTATTGATTTTCTGGTTTTACTGCTCCAGGCATGTCTCTATTTCTTATGATCTGTATTTCTTTCAATTCAATTCTCTCTTAGCTGCTAGTATTAATACACTCTTATTTAATTTATTTCTTCCAATTTTGACTTTTCATTTCTCATATGCCAAAAAAAACACCTTATTCTCATCATTGCAGGCTATTTTAACTATTCTTTACATGTTTTTACATGGAGTAGTCTTTCTACATACATAATCTTATACATATACACACATAGACCCACATAAACTGACACACACTAATTTGCCAAAATTAACACAGCAAAATTAAGTAACCGTGAATGCACCATAAAATTAAAGTGATGAGCAAACTTCAGTAAGATTCACTTTCAATATTTTTTGGTATATTTTTGTCTGAAATTTGGTTTTTTAGGGGATCATAAACTCCTTAAGATACCAAAGTATTTCTTTTTAACTAACTTGTACAGCAATTTGTGTGTTGAGCTGTATTTGACATTCTCTGATAATGAAACAAACAAGACAAACAAACAAGCAAAACCCCAAAGAGGGACCCTGTCACTCAGTTTTAGTTAATTCCACCCTTATTCCTTTTCTTCAGTTTATTAACATGTTGTTCAGTGGTTTAGACTGTTAAGATGCTGCAGTCAGCACAGCAGAGAATAACTTCTGAGCCAACAGCAATTGTTTTCTATAAGGTAAATTCTGGATAACTAAAAGAGAGTGCATCTTGTTTAATACATTTTAATTTATAATCACAAAAAGAAATTAATACTTTCGGAAAAAAAGCAAGATATTCTGTCAAATGGTCTGTTATAAGAGAATATAAAGTACCTTCAAGTACAGACTAAAACAATGGAAAAACTAATCTCAATTTTTTCAATTTTTACATTTTTTTATTTTACTCCTCACTTCTTCATAGGTATTATAATAATTAACAACTTTACATAAATCAGTGATAGATATATAACAGCCAGATGCATATGCCAAGGAAGTATTTACTATAAAATGCCATTTTTCTACAAAATCTCTGTACAATTCATTCTAATAATTTTAATAAACAAATTCAGATATGTCAGTGGCATAAATAATGAAACTTGAAATGTAGGCCTATAAATATTATAATTCCAATTTTTCTTCCTATGACATCTTATTCCTACACTAGACAGCTGTTTACAGATAGGCAGACCTCTGTTTCTCCTCAGAAAGTAAAAAAAGAAAAACACTAAATATGGCTGGGGAAATAGCCTAAATAAGTTATTTTAATTTTATCGGTATTGTAAGGAGCTGCAGCCTCCTGAAACCTTACTTAAAGATTAGCATGACATGGCAGGTATGATCTTTCATTTAAATTCCTTTTTTCATTTTAAAATGTTCCTAATCCCATGTCAGATTACAAGCAAGTAGCAGTTCTTTTCCTGTTAGCTTTCAGTGTTGAAAGAGTTGTGTAAAATACTTTTTGTTATCCTGTGCAAAACCCCAAGATTCTCTCGGATTAGGGACTGGTTCTTGAAATAACTACTCAGTCTATAACAAACTGTCCGCACAGAAAACTGTGATTTAATAATGAGAAGTAGCACCATTCACTAGCAAAGGTAGATGTCCAGAAAATCTCATGAGCTATTTGAGTCAATAAAACCATGTTCTCATGAAGGATGGTAGGAAGGTGATCTGAGATACAGCATGTTCAGTGACCCAGTGCTCTAAATTTCAGTATAATCAATCACCCAGCCACCAGTTCTTTCACTATATTTCTGATTTCTTAGTTTTGGAGGAGGTCAAAGAAGAAATATTCCTACTGCTGAAACTGTTTCTCATTTCCTAGGAAGAACAGGACAAGACAGTAATTGTCCTTCATCTGACAAGAAATTTTTGTTAATTTACAAGTAATGCTTTTTTTTCGCTTCACTTTCATAGAATTAAAGATTAGTTACAGTTTCAGAGCTCCAGAAAGATAAGTTTCCTATGTTGCAAAAAAGAGAAAAATCAGTATCTCTATTCCTAATGTCTTGGAAAATAGCTCTTTGTTTCACTTATTTTCATGCACACAGTAATTAACAATATAACAGCTTGTAGAGTCTAATTAAAGGTATGAATTATATTTTATTTTTTAAAATGTGTAATAAGAACTTTTAAAATTAATGAATACATGAACAGCTGCAGAGATAGTTGATTTTGTTTTCTGTAATGAGTCTCACCTTTCCTATCAGCTGCCTAAATATTATATTTAGCTTTTCTAAATATTACTAAAATTACTACTATTGAGATTGAGATGATATTACCAAACTCCCCTCTGGAATACATACACAGTACTTGTTTTCTGCTTTCAGTGACTTACTCTGTTCAAACTAGATAAGCAACCTTCAATCTTCTTTGAAAATATATTTTTAGATGTTCTCTTATGGATAAAAATAAAGGTATATTATAGAAAAAAGTAGGGCAATCCAAAACAATATTAAATGACTGTGTACATGCTTCAGTGTCATCATTTATATGTAAGTTTTGTATATTTTATTCATGAGGCCTCTATTTCCTTCTCCATTACATGTTAATTCTGCTTCACTCTGTTTGACAGCCAAGACAAGCTGTTTCAGATTCAGGGCAATTTGTAAGTCAGAGGAAAATCTAAGAAACAAACTCTGGAAAAAATACAGTTTTTACTTTTACAGTTTTGTCAGTGTCAGTTTAAATGGGCAAGACTTTGAGGTGTTGACGTGAATTAGCATTTTGGCAACTTGAGGAAAGTTCCACACTGAGCCAGAGACTGAAAAGCTCATCAGGTTAAAACATTGTGTTTTGACCTACAGCAGTGTTAAACTGATGAAGGCATTTCAAATAAAATCAAGCTTTGCATAGTGCTTCCTGTGATTTCTTTATAATAGACACTGTTGGGGAGTTAAAAAGAATTGGGATAGGAAATTAGGGTGATTATGGGGGAACCCAGTGGAACAAGAAAAATGAGATTTTAAAAAACTGAGAACAAAAATAAAATTAAAAGAAATAAAGTATGTTTAAAAGCACAGAGATCTGAAAATCCAAGGGAAGAATTTTTACTATATTTCAGTGTTAAATAAACTGTGGATAATGCTTTCCTTCATGGGAAGAAAAACAAAATAACTTCATTAAAAAGAGCTTTGATATGTACAATAAATGTATGACAATACGAATATGCAATGACTTCTTTTGGGAATTTTCCCTTGTTTCTATAAAAGATGCTTGACTAGTGCATAATTTTATATGTACAAGGCCTTTAATATTACTACCTCCTCACTTCACTGATTTCCTTCATGTTTTCTGGTCATGTGCTTTTTACTTTTAAGGGCATGTTTATACCAAGTCATTCTTATCTCTTCAAATCTTTGCTTCACATATGGCATATCACATTTCTTGGGCTTTCTTGTGCAGGGAGCTATCTGCCAGATGTTCCGGGGAACCTTTTCATTGTCTCTATTGATGTATTCTGTGCATTCATTTCAACAGACAGCTGAGGGTGTATACTATATGCAAGAATCATTAAACATATCTTCTTACAGATTCAAAAGAACATTTGAGTATTTGATGAACTAATAAAGAAATGTAAGCAATAAATGCACATAGAAATTCCCATTGGTTAGCTATACAATTTAAGCAAACTACACAAGAAGTTCTTTTCTTATTCAACAAAGTTTGTGCCTCTTGTGCTACATCTTGAACTACAGGTTGAAATAAGAGAGGACTGCTGATGTTGTTTAGCATAACTTGCTGATGTAGTTTAGTATAACTTGCGTTTAGTACAACTTGCATGTTGTTTAGTATAGTCTAATATCATAGGAACTTTGGAGGAGTGTGGACAATCTTTTCACATACATGTATTTAGGTTAGGAAAATTTTTATGGTAGTAAACAGTCGGTACACAGACTGCAGCCTGTGAAGTACTCCATGCCTCAGTAAGTGGATATGCCCTTAAGGAACCTGCAACCCATGGAGACCCCACACTGGAGCAGGCTGGAGCTGTGTCTTGCAGAGAGAAGCCCACACAGGAGCATGTTTTCCATCAGGACCTGTGAACCTGCAGGGGACCCGCACTGAAGCAGTCTGTTCCTAAAGGACTGCACGCCATGGAAAGGGCCCACGCTGGATCGGTTTGTGAAGAGCTGTTGCCCAGGGGAAGGACCCACACTGGTGAACTACATGCAGGACTGTCTTCACAGGTGGCTCCCCACGCTAGAGCAGAAGAGCAGGAGGAGGAAAGAACATCTGAGACAAATGGTTATTAACTGACCACAGCCCCCACTCGCCATCCCTGTGTGCTGCTCAGGGAGAGGAGGCANTGTTTTCCATCAGGACCTGTGAACCTGCAGGGGACCCGCACTGAAGCAGTCTGTTCCTAAAGGACTGCACGCCATGGAAAGGGCCCACGCTGGATCGGTTTGTGAAGAGCTGTTGCCCAGGGGAAGGACCCACACTGGTGAACTACATGCAGGACTGTCTTCACAGGTGGCTCCCCACGCTAGAGCAGAAGAGCAGGAGGAGGAAAGAACATCTGAGACAAATGGTTATTAACTGACCACAGCCCCCACTCGCCATCCCTGTGTGCTGCTCAGGGAGAGGAGGCAGAAAAATTGTGAGCGAGTTTGATGATGGGAAAAGCAGAGGGGTGGAGGGATAGTGTTATTTATTTTAACTTTTCTTGTTGCTTCTCATCATCCTATTCTATTAGTAATGGGGAAAAAAATTAAATTAATTTACCCCAAGTGGATTCTTTTCTTTTTCTGTGAAGGTAGCTGATGAATGATCTTGTCTTTATCTTGACTCACAAGTTTTTTCATCTAATTTTCTCCTCCTATCCTGTTGAGGAAGGGGAATGAGAGAGTGGCAAGATAAGGGCTTGGCAGCCAGCCAAGGTCAAACCCACCACAAGGGATTACACCTTTCCTACCGCTTTTTCTGGCCTTTTTCTTTAAAATAGTTTTAATTTCTCAGAAAAAAAGCCATTTCTTTATATACTGAAGCTCACATGCCCCATTTCAGGCTCATTTTTCAACATTATTAGCAGCACAAAATATACTGAGTATACTTGCACAAAATAGGGCCAATTACATATCCTGTTTATGAGTAATTCTATATTCCTAATTTCACAGCCTTTTGAGTTGTAACTGGCACAGGAAAAGAGATCAGCTAAAGAGCTTCAGTAAAGGAAACCCTGCATTGCCAGTGCAATATTACTATCGTGGTATGAGGGCAATGAGGTTGTTGCCAAAATAGAATGTATGTCAGGCTGACACCATACACTGCAATTAGGCAAAGAACACACTACTTTCTTTGGTCATGGGGATACAAGAGAACCACCAGGTCTAAAAGAGTGATATTCTGTTTCAGTGCACTCCTGAAATATTATGGAACAATCTCCTACTCAGACTTCCATCGCCACAGAGTAACATCTATTGTGTTCTGCTGGAGAGGAACATAACACGGATAGTGAAAAAATAGCTAATGATAAACTGCTTATGTCTTATTTAATCAAGTTGAAAAAGAAAATGTACTGAAAGGACATGTATTCTATATAGAGGTAATTATTTCCTGAATTGTGTGTGGGTTAAATTAGGCTACTCCAGAAAATAAGCAAACAAAATCCTTATTTGAAGGGTATTGCAGTTTGTATTCATTTTGCAATAACTTAAATCCGAGGAACTGACAAAATGAAGATAATTTTTAGAGAACTTTCATACCCACACACCACATGTTCCCTGACAGATTGAATAATTTTCAACAGCAACTTCAGTCTGCTTCTCCCAGATAAGGAAACACTGTATGTATATTCAGTCTCTTCCACTGTGTAAAACATTTCCTTAGCTGTGCTCCCATGCTTCATCTCCTGTCCCAAGTGCATATTGCATTGTTTCCTTAAGCTCTGTATATATAATAACAATGAAGACAAATTCTTAATTGAATAGACATAGATTTGAAAACTACATTTATGTTTTGTGGGTTTGTTTGGTTGTAGGTTTGTTTTGTTTTGTTTTTGTTTGTTGGGTTTTTCTTCAATTGGAGCTGGGTAGAGTTTGCAGTACTGCTGAAAGCTGCAAAATTAGAATTTGAATAGTTATATAATTTTATTTGTATAACTAGTTAACCCTATGAGCCTAAAATTAACCAGTTTAAGTAATTAAAAATAGGTCTCTCATATAAGCACTGACAGAACCTTGGCTACAGCAGATTTAAAATCACAGCATCCTCTTGCATACTACCTTCATTACCACATGTAATTTGCTTTGGCAGTCAATGAAAAAGAAAATTGTTGGTGGAACTTTAAGAACAGTAGAAGAAATATACCGGCTGTAAATTATACCTTTGTAAAAGAGAGATATTTACAGTTACCAATTCATACACTATTTAACTACCTATTGTTTTAAATATTAGTAAAACAAAAATTTATTCTGATGTACATTATGTTCCCTAAATAAAACTTTGTATCTTCTGTTTAGAATATCAAGTTGTATTAATTCACTATATATGCTTCAGAGCTTGAGTACTTGAAAGCACTATTAATAACATAGAAACTGTTTGTAGGTTCAGAAACAAAAAATTTGCAACTCATGCAGATGTGGTAACAATTAAATAGAAAAATGAAGTACTAGTTTGGAGTTATTTTCTTAAGTTGTTCATCACATGATGGGGGACTCTCACCAGCATTGAATGAAACATTTTACAGTCAAGGACAGAATTTTTCCCTAATGATATGTGACGTTTGCTTAAGTTATTCTGTCGATAGTGAAGCAGAGAGCTCTTTTTTACGCAGATTTCATTAATAAGCAGTAACTTATTTCTATGCTATTATTCATTTTTTTAATTTATATGTGGTGTCAATCTCACACATAGCATTGCACTTCCATTCGTGTAGTGAACTTGCAGTGTAATGCAACTTGTAGTCCAGTTTCATTTCATGCAGTTACTGTTTTCAATTTCGATTAGTGAAAATGTACTGTTCACTTAAACACCATCCAAGCAGGGTCTATAAAGAAAATTGTTGGGAAACCAACTGGAAAATATGCTATTCACTGAAGTCTTAAATGTTTGTTGTTGTTGGGGTTTTTTTTCTAAATGAGAGCTATTAAAATACAAGTTTATGTAGGACATCACTCATTCCTATTATTTTCCATGCTTTTTGGCAGGCATCAGAAAGATAACAACTGAAAAAATACTTTAAAGTTTAATGGGTACAAGTTCTTAGTGAAAAGATCTCATTATCTCAAATGAAATCAAATGGAAATTAAATAAAATTTGAGGAGCAGCAGCATATTGGTTATAACAATTTAAAAAATAGGTTTGGGAAATATGAAAACACTTATCACTACTATTATTTCATTTTACAGAATTATCAGAGAAACCAGTATAGAATTCAAATGGGGATACAACTGATTTTTTGCAATACATTTCAACTCCATCTTAAGCAATTTTTTAACTTATGTAGTAATATACGACCAACACTTCCAAATGACTGTAGAGATTGTTTTCTGCCATCTCCATGACAAAATTAACAGGATTTTAAAAAGAAAAGTTAACTTTATCAGTATTTTTTGTCATTAATCACATGCATAAAATGGATTGGAAGTGACAGAGAAACTTGCCATGTAGGTAAAGGAAGAATATTAACTAAATCCTTCTAGTGGAATGACTTTACATGTGTTATCAGTCAAGAATGACTGTTACGATATAATATTTGAAATTCCTGCTTTATTCTGATAAACATGAGGAGGCTAGTTAGCTGTGGATTTAACAGTTAGGGCTGTAGTGCATCACTACCATGAATGCAGTGTTAAGGCATGAGATCTGGTACATTAGGTATGTTCATAGCTGTTTTCCTCTCCCATTTAGGCTGAGGATGGCCTCATTCTTAGGAATCCATAAAGCAGTTTATATTTCCTGCTGACATTAAGAGACTCTTGACATGCAGGTCTACAAGCGTGAAACATCCTCTTAACACATCTTTAAATGTAGCCACCCAAATATTTTCTGCTTATGCTTTAACTTATACCATAACTGTAAATAAAAAAACAAAATATTCCTCCTAGTCCTTTCGGAGTCCTTCAACGCAGCTGAAAATCTTGGAAGCCTTTGAAAGTGACTCTCAGTGAGTGACTGGTGTTCATATTCTCCAGATTAAATCAAGAGAAATAATTCGAATTGTTCACTTTACAAGAGTAGGTATTTTTCTCCTTAAAAGTTTATTCACAACTCAAAACAAATATATCTATGATGTGTTATTGTATCAGCTTGACATCCTTTCACAAAAGCATTTTATTGCATAGAAATGCTCACTAGTTTTTACCCATTAGCCTTTAAACATTATGATTTCTTTTTCTTATCTTTTGAAATACCTGCTGAAGACCACTACAGTTCTGGAAATTCATCTCAAAAGAGAAATTTAAAGCATGTGTTTATTTCAAATAGCTGAAATAGTATCTCATACTATGTGTCTGATAGCTATAAATATAAACAGTGTCGCTATAAATAGGGTAATAATACACACTCTTTTAAGAACTAAAACATTAAATTATTAACTCTAAAAGGATGAATAAATAACGTATTATGTATAATTAGTAAAATATAGTATAATCCTTTATCAGCTAATTAATTTATATATTATTAATAGATATTGTGAAATATTATATTTTAGAAAAAATTGTTAGAAATTTAATATAGAAATATGTATTTTAAGTCTTATATTTACATGTTGATTATACTGTATATCATATTATCATATTTTCACTATATGTAATTGTATCATTATTGTACTATAATTCCAATACAATTATATAATATAATGTAATATTATAATATTAATATATGCAATATAATAATGTAATATAAAAAACTGATTTATTAAATGTTGACAGATGGTCAAGGGTGCTTCCTATTCCTTCTACATATCACTAAAAGCAACTGAGGCTTATCCATACACTGCTGTGAAAGTTTTTAGTTGTTCTGCTTGCATTTAGACTGGATTTTTAGTTAATGTCATTTTAATCTCTGGTAAAATCCTTTGTCAATTATGATAAGCCTGGAGCTCTTGTTGTTAAATATCCATTGCCTTTAAATTATGCTTGTTTCACATTTTCTTATCCATGTCAACATTTTAGTAACTGCCCTAAAATAGCAGTGAACTGCTAGTCCCCAGAGAACAGAGAAGCCTAGGGCGTTAAAAAAGAATATTATGGGTTGTAAGACTGTGGTCAAACCACCACAGAGACATGGTTCCTACCATCATTATGTGTCTCCACATGAGCAAACTTCTGTTAACTGCTGCTGTAGAGGGACACATGTCCTGAGATAAAGGGACAAGACACCTCCTAGAAACCCTATCAATCTCACAGACACACATGAAAATGGACTTGGACAATGTGTTAAATCATGCTACAAAAGCAAGGAAAACCTTTGTGTATGTGAGAAGAGAAGCAAAATAATAGAAAATTTCTTACAGTTTATATACAGTTCATGTTGTCACCCCAGAGCATTACAACTTTAAGGCACTTGGGTTAAGAGGACACTTTTCCCTTAGTGATGGTTTATTTCATAGGTTCATGAGGGGCAGGAAAAAAAGTGGTTTTTTAAAAAATGGTGAAAAGGAAAAACACTTGGAAGATTGGCAGGTGTGGGCAAAAGCCACTACCTTTGCTACCCTCCCACTAACATGCCATTTTCAGAGAAACAGAAGTCCTACATGATGGTATGGCTTGTTGCTAGGTGAGAGAGATGGAAATGGCACCTTTGCTTTCTTGGGAATATTATGCATGGAACACATCAAAGCACTCCAGAACTGTCAATAACAACAGATTTTCGAGTCCATGTTTTAGTAAAAGAGCAACTGCAACTTTAGGAATCCTGCTTCTATATGAAAATAAAACACAGCTAGATAAAAAATGTTGGCCTCATATAAGAAAAAATAAAATTAAAAATCCATGACTGCTCAGCTGGGTTCTTTTAGCAGCTGAACTTTTTGCCAGATGGCATTTTAAAAAGAATAATGCATCATCTGTCCTCTAGAGACAGAATAAATCTGGTATAACCATACATACAGCATGAGTAGACTTACGGTTTTTGCCTTGGTATCTTAGCAGAAGTGCATTTCTGGACATGCAGAATCAAGTTAACTGGTTCTGCTGAATAATCATGTCATGGACACATATAGTATAAATATTGTGGGATCATGGTCAGAACAGCATTCTTGAGTTTGTTCATGGAGCTGACAGAGTGTAATCCTCTTTGTCGTTGCTTCTGCTCCCTATTTGACATAAAGTTGCAAGTGACTAGGAAATACTCTTCTCTCTCCATCTTCCTTTTTAAAGTGACAGAAGAAGAAGAATTTTCTTGGATTGCCCCCCACATGTTTTTTATGAGAGATTAGAGAAGTTTCAAGGAAGCCTATGGCAAGAGAAAAATGTTTTACTTTGTCTATTTGATGTCTCAATCACTTGAAGTACAAGTCGATCTTTTTTTCTTGCAAAAGGAGCAAATTTGGCAATTCATCACCAGTACTTTATTCTTCTATTCATCTGGGGTGCTAGAGTCTCCTGGCCTTTCTGGTCTTTCTCTACCCAGAAGTTAAATACTAAACTAACATGGACAGGAATATGTGGAAGTCATCTGTCTTCTTTTATACCAGCACTCGTCTATTGACTGAAATAGAGATACTAAAAATTGCCACTTGTCTTACAGTGAAATGAGAATTAGAATTATTATCGCAAGAGCAGAACTAAAGTTACTTATCAAGAAAATTAATACTTACAGGTAATGCAGAAAAAGTCATAGCTAGAATGGCATTGTAAAAGTCACTCACATGACATTGTCTAAAATACAGCAGATGTTTCTGGTAGTTTGCCCTAAGAAATATGAGCTTATACTAGAATAAATTGATGCAAGGATTGCTAGAAAAATGAGATGAGAGGCTAATAGATCTTTGACTGTTTATGAGATATAACTGCAATCTATACATCTACAAATGATGGAAGATAGCTATCCAAACTAAGAGCAACCTTGACACATGAGTAAATTGATATAAACTGTGCATGAATACGTTCAGTCTGGAAAGGACATTTTCCATCTATCATGCAATGATATTCTATAGTAACTTCACTCTCAGTGAACTATGTTGCTACATTCGAGCAAATGTTTGATATATCATGAAAATAATTACACACTGTGATGATCTTCAAAGGCATGCAACTGACTCAGCAGTTCAAAAGTATTATTACTACTATAATTCTATATACCAGTTTTAAGATTTAACTGAGATTCCTGAAGCACAGAAGAAGCATTTTCCTGAAGATAGAAGGAAAAAAAAAATGAAAAAAAAGGAAGAAATAAGGAGAGATACCGGTTTCATTGAGAACAAAATTGCATATCTGTACAAAAACACACAGGCAAAATAATTATGAAAATAGTGTCTCTCAATCATCTCACTGAAAACTGAATTCTGACAATTTTCAGTGTATCATGAGAGTATCTGTAAACTAAAAGATTACTCCAGCTAGACAGACCGGAAGTTGCATTTGTACATGTACACGTGCATGTATGTGCATATAATCGCAAGCAATACAACATGATTGATATCTCTGCATCAGGGAAGCAACTATCCACAAGAAACTGATGAAATTCTGGTTAGATGCAATATGCTGACCTTTGTTTCATAGTAATACTCAAATAAGCTCAAATAAAAAAAAATTAATTTTCTCAGACAGAACTTTGTGTAAATAAATGAGACAATATGGATAGCCTTAAGAAATTCCATACTTCAGAAAAGGCTTATGGAGTAACCTCTTAAATATGAATAGAAATATTTATATCTGTGTGTATATATATCTATTCTGTCAGATTGCAGTCTTGACAAAACTTCAAACTTAAGAAAAAAAGAGGTAGATATACATTTATTTCCACAGGTGTTCTATATTATTACTGTTGACAAATATGTGTAATAAGAAAAAGTGGAGATGTTTAAGGGGAAGAGAATATATTTAGGGGTTTGCATCTTTCTGCAGTGTATTGATTGATTCTACATACAGTATTGTATTAGGGGTATTATAGAACATACTGTATTTGAGGAATTGGGGTTTGGTTTAGGGTTCAGAGAGCTGCAGAGCTTGCAGCTCCTGGGACACTGGCACTGGAAAAGGCAGTGCAAGGGCATCAGAGCAGGGTGCCATCATTGCCACACTTTTTTCAGGTAAGCCGTGCCTCTGGTGGACAGATAGAAGCAACATTCCTATGTGCCAAGGCAGGAAATTGAGTTTTGTTTGTTACACTAAATAAAATGTCGCCATGGTTTTAAAAGGAGTCTGAACCACTCCATGGATGACCATTTTGTGTAGTGTGCTTTTTCTGTCCACCACCTGTTGAAAGCTGCATGAAAGTGAGGTTCCCAACAACTGAGGGGCGGTAAGGGTTACTCATTATCCATATTTCTCTTTCTTTTTTTTTCTTCTTATTAAAACAGTTCTTTTTTTCTTGCATGTAATATTGAATCAGATGCTTAAAGTTCTTTTTCTCTAATAAGTAAGTTGCTGACACTCCACTTTATACATGTTATCCATTATTGTAATTGGAAACCACAGTAAATGAAGAATGAACTGCAGATCAAAAAGTTATTATGAAGAAAATAATTCAAAGTTCCATGCCAGCTAGGTAGACAAAATTCATAGCTGTTTTTTTTCTTTATTTATTTTGTTTGCATGCTTCTCCTTCTCTTTTTAGCTTACTGTTTATTCTAAGCATGTACTTTTCCTATATCCATACATCTTTCTTTTTTAATAATTAATCTTCCTGAATTCTCTTTTATAATCTCAGAAAGGTTTCTTTTTTATTCCTAATCTTTCCAACTAGATAAAATCAACATCAGTTATATGTGTACCAACAGATGAGCACAAATGAATGTGTTTGATACCTCTGTTTTGCCATATGGAGTTTAAGATTCCACATTTTAATTTTTCCATTTTCATCTGTCCAGGAAGGGAAGAAAACTAGTAAACTCAGATGTTTCAATATTAAAGCAAATATGGCAAAAATAGGGATATTAGATTAGTAATTTCATAACATGTCTTCATATATGTTAAAAAAATCTATATGTGCTGAGCCAGGAGTTCTAGGAAAGTCTGTGGGTCTACCTCACTCACAAACTTTCTGAGGCATTTATTGTAGGTATCAAGTTTTATCATCACTCCTAACAGAATAGATTTATAAAGACTGTAATATGGGGCTTGATTTACGAGCTAGAAGAGTACAGCATAAGCACGTATTTGTAAAGCTGAATATTGTTATCTAAAATTATGATCCTAATAGTGGTAGTGCATAAATTATCCAACAGCTTACATATTTACAATAAAGGCCATTGCAGTCCTAATTTTTGCTTGTTAGAATATTAGCCTAACTGTGATCATGCACTGGTTCATGGCATTTCACTACCAAACTTGTCTGCAGGATTTAATCTAGAGGAAAACTTAAAGAGCACCTGCATTCACCAAAGAAATTCTGTTCATGAAAATACACTGTTTCCCTCTCTTTTATGCTTACTCCCTTTATGTAAAATTAAAATATTTGCTTGAGATATAGACGACAGGATTCAAAGCTCTTGCTGCTTAACAAGATCTAGTGCATGTGCCCCTCCTTTTTTTATGTTGCTGAGTCTTGGTTCTGGATTAAGTATTTAATTTGGTTATAAGTTTAGTGAATAAATTTCAACTATCCTCAGCTCTACCATACTATAACCCTTTCCTTTGATTAGCCTATACAAAGGAAGAAATATTTCTTTTTCTTTTTCCCCTTTCTTTATTTCAGAGAATTCTACAGAAGCTATAAATGTAGATTATACACTATTCTTGATCTGGATTTTTGGTTTTGATTATATTGCATTACAATGGCCTTTTCTGCAACATTTACAAGTAAGGTTTCTATTATATTTATAGTGGGGAAAACAGTTAATTCTTATGCCTAATCAAATGTCTTATTTTCTATCTGTCTTTTTTTTTAAAATTTTTTTTCTAAACAGAGGAATTACACTTTCCCCTAGTGTTCTTTTTTACTTCTCCCTGAAAAGTCCACTGCATATCTTATATAGATGATAAAATGATGAGTTAAAATATATGTATTTTTCAAAATATAATTGTTTGTGTTTCTGAACATAAGCAAAATCATGAAACATAAAGAAACATTTCTAACTTACTGCATAAAGAAAACTTGGAGAAAGGGATGGAGTCTGTTTATGAAAACCATTCAGTCTTACAGATGTACAGCAGACACAAGTGGAGGTTTTAGTTGTTTCCACCTCTACCTATTTCTTAATCCCAGCCCATGCCTGTCTCACTTCTGGACGATTTTTTCTGCTTTTCTTACTGTGCTTTATTTTTTAACAACCAGAGTCAGACATTTTAGGTAGTTTCTCCTTTTTCCTGACTAATATGCCAGGCTATGTCACGGTGTATGAACAAGATCTCCAAGTAAAATTCATGGTGTTCATCAGTCTGCCTCTTTGAAGCCTGCTTTTATTACATTTGGTGCCTTGCCCATCAAGCAAACCAAGATAGAAAATTCCCTCTGTATTGTTTTATATGACCTTGAAAACGTCTTATATTCAGTTCCATTCTTTCTAACGACCTGCACTTGGCAATCATAACAAAACCTCACTATTCCATACCTTGGCCTGCTGCCAGAACTGGAGGGAAGAAGGTACAATGCCTGTCAATTATGATTTCCTCTGCATTTTGTTGATAAAACAACTCTCCAAACACTTTCTGAATCCATCCAATGAGATTATCTTTTTTGAATTCTCTTTATTCTTTTAATTCATACCTCTCCTTTGTGTAAGTTTTCAGTGCTGGCAGCTGGACTGGCTTTTTCTACAATACTTTTCTGTTTCATAGAGTATTCCAGATTCAGGCATCTTTTACTTTTTCCCCATTGGCAAAGATACGTGGAAAATATGTTTCTTCCGCATTTTTTTTGTCAATACTTTAGAGACAAAACCAGACCTTCTACGCCCCCAACACCCTGATTTTTTTACTTGGCAATTATCTTTGACATGCTCTTTTTTAAGAAATTTAAGTTTTTCTTCTTTTTTTTATTGTTGCAAGACTTAGGAAACAAGTTCTTTTCTCAGTTCCCAGCAGTTTTGATTCTGTAACAACCCTGCTAAGTTGTCTATCTATAAAAGATGGACAAAGTTAGGATCTGCTTCCTGACTTGGAATATATGAATAAACCACAGAGATACCATACACCTTTAAGAATCTTTGTGTAATCATGTAAACAGCCAACACATTTCCAAATCCTGAAGAGGCTCAACTTAAAAAAACCCCTAATAATTACAACAGAGAAGATAGAATTTAGTAGAATTTATCCTGTAGAGATTGGTACATTGGTTGCTTTAAAATCATTCTTCTAGTTTGAAGGACAGGCATGATAAGAAAATAGGGGGTTAGTGTTTATTTCTTCAGAACTTCAGGTATCCTGGTAAGGGAGCTGGGATTGTTTAGCCTGCAGAAAAGGAGGCTCAGGGAAGACCTTATCACTCTCTACAACTACCTGGAAGGAGGTTGTAGGCAGGTGGGAGTCAGTCTCTTCTCCCAGACAAGTAGTTACAGAGAGGACACAGTCTTAACCTGTGCCTGGAGAGGTTTGGGTTAGATATCAAGGAGATTTTCTTCATGGAAAGGATTGTTAGGCTTGCAATGGGCTGCCCAGGGAGGTGCTGGTATCACTGTCCCTATGGCTGGACATGGCACTCAGTGTCATGGTCTAGTTTACAAGGTAGTGTTCAGTCACAGGTTGGACTTGATGATTTTGAAAGTTTTTTTCCACCCTAAACAGTTCTGTGATTCTGTGAATCACAGATTCTGTGTTTTTTAAAATAGTATTTCCATTCTGGTGGACTGATGAAATATCTTGTTTTCAGCAAATTCTGTCTCTTATGGGTGATTTGATTTTATCACACACTCATCAGGTTTACTTTTCTACTGCAATACTAGACTCTAGCTTTTTATGATACTCCTCTTCTGTGTGGCACAGTTGCTATGATGCCTGAATGGTTATAGGTTGCAAATTATAGCTTGCAAAGCTAATATTTAGAAAAAATGATTATGAAAATTCTAGAGATGTTGGGCTTGACAGCAGAACTTGTGCAGCTAAAACCTTTTTGTTTTAATATACCTAAACAAGGAAACATGTTTTCATCGAGCAGGAAGGATAAAATATTGTTTTCTGAGGAACTACTGGTTTTTCAAATATAAAGTGATGACTGATCGTTATTCTGAATCTATTAAATTGCCCTATGTAATTTGTGAAAAACCTGTATAAAAACCATGCATATATATTCACATGCTTTGGGTTGGATTGAAATGATTAAAAAAAAACCTACTTGTTCTGGGGTTAAAGGCACTGCTTCAGTAAGTGAGGTATGAACTGAAGCTGTCCAGGTCAAAACTGTGCACTGGAAAAACAAATAATTGTTATGGACAAGATCACCAAAAACCTTGGTATTTATCTATGTACAGGAAACAAAAAATTTTAAAAGTACAAACTGATTCTTAATGTATTTACATTCTTATAACATGTTTGGGGAAGGAGACAAAACTGTAATTGTAAAGCAGTCAAAACCATCTAGTTTGCTTTTCTGGGGCGATGCGACCCATGAGCCTGCTGTCAGCATATGGCTACCATCTGAGTTGGAAAGTAAAAGAGCTAGGAAAACAACAGCCCCTTGGTGGGAATAAATGCACACACTATCAAAATCTTGAAGAAGGCTGAGTCTGAGGTTGAGCTGCTGTGGGTGATGGCCAGGCTCCCAGCCAAATCAGAGATGCTGATGTGTTGGAGAGAGCGTGCTTCTTCCTCAAACCTGTGGTGCTTGCCTGTCACAGCTGGACCACAGTGTTTTGTGCGAGTTTGTATTCCGTGCAGAAAGTGGATTTGTTGTAGGGTATCATGGAGTAGAAATCGTAATTTACCCACTATACTCATGTTTCATCATAAAAAATTTAAATAATAGAATCATAAAATCTTATGATTTTATCCGACTGTTATCTGACTGTTAAACTGACACTACCAAGTCCACCACTTAGTGGCATAGCTACAGGTCTTTTAAAGAACACCAGGGATGATGAGTTAACCATTTCCCTGGGCAGCCTGTTCCGATTCTTGACAACTGTTTTCATGAGGAATTTTTTCCTAATATCCAAAATAAAATCTAATGCATTTGGCTGTTGGGGTTCTGCCCTCATGGCTACCTCAAATTTCATTAATTTTCTCCTCAAACTACCTTAAATTTCTACACAACACATCTTCTTCATGATGTTCTTGTTAAGAAAAAAGGGGCATGTGAGCAGAACAGTTTGCAGTGATGTAGCACTGCAATACAGCATTGCCATAGCTAATGCTGGATGTCTGTAAGGCCTCAGGGCTGGGGTTTATCAGGCCTGCTCTGTCTGAACTTCTGTTGACCTGTCTGCAAATTTGTTTTGCTTGGTTTAGCAGTGACAGAAATTTCCTTATTTTATCAGGTGACTACAGATGATTTGCTCTACTTTTAGAGCAGCGCAACCATATTTGCAGTAATTGTTTGTTCTGAATAGATATACACAGCTCTAATAAAATGCCATTAAATGGAGAAATGCACATATGGTAGGACAGCAGTGACCTGGAGAAGTGAGTACACAGGACAGGGTGCAGAGGAGCTCAAGCACAGGGGTGGTAGGAGATCGAATAGAGACAGGGCACTGGAGACAACGCAGTGGTGAACAATTCACCCATGGTCCATTAAAGAAATTCTGTCATGGAGCTGGACAATATTGGTTTTAGGGGTAATAAGGAAAAAACCCGATATCTAGAGCACGTGAATACATAGTGCATTTGGATGTAAAGTGGAGGTTCAGACTAATGAAGAAAGAAGAAGTCTGTTAAAGTGTGTTGTTAAATGTGTCAATGTCACCCCAACTGGTCCCTTAGACAGAGGTAGGGAGATCCATCAACATGAATATCATAGTCCTTCCTGTAAAGAATTTCAGAAGTCCACAGCTCACAGCCAATCTCCTCGCCTGCCCCAGACCCATACAGAGCACAATGACACCACCAACCTCAGGGCCCACAGGAACATTGGTAGGGTGGGCATAATACTTGGAATAGGGGCTGAATCTGAAAGGTGTGTGCACAGTGTTTTTATCTCCATTCTTTTTTTTTCTGGTAACAGCTAGATCTGGACTAATGAAGATAAGATTCATTATTTCATTTATCCTAAAAGTGAAATCTTGGCTTTATTTACATATAAGAGACTCTTACTTTTTGGCTTTCAGCAAGCTTAAGTATCCTGTAATGTCTTCACATCACTTCATAACCATTATGCTATCAAGTAATTTGTGCAGTAAAATGTGCATCTTATTGTCACGAATTTTAAAGAATTTTACTTTGTTATTTTATGTGGCTTGGGAGAAAAAAATCAATATAAGCCTGTGAAAATAGTTTAATTGATAACTATATTCAATAAATTTTCAGCAAGAAGTTTCATTCTAAGGTCTACATAGACACTACTTGAAATGAGATAGTAAAAGGAAGAAAGGAAGGAAGGAAGGAAGGACAAACAGAACCAAACCAGCCAAAACCCAGCAAAACAAACAAACAAAAAGACCCATAACCCTTCATAAATATTGGTTATCAACATCTATATTAATGGCAATAATTGGGGATTGTAACAAAAATATATAAAACAATAAATACAATCAAAATAGTAATGTCTCTGATTTTCTTGTCTCCCTAAGGATATAATCGATCTTCATGTCCAGGATGAATAGGAGGCTTAAGCGCCACAATGGAGATTTTGACTGGAAGTGAGGAAAGTTGGAACAGGTTGCCCAAAGAATAATATGAGTCTCCAAGATGAAAGGCTTTTGAGGGCAGCCTGAAAATACACTTGACAGCCATGAGCTAGGTAAGTCTGATCATGCTATGAAGTAGAAGTGAATGCTCTATAGTTTTTTTCCAGATGGACTGTACAGCACTGCGCCATTTACTTTTGATCTGCTCAATGCTGGCCAGGGAATACCAATTTCGTGGGACAGCTTCAGCTTAGTTCATGAGAAATTCTATGTTTCTTTGTTTGCTTCGTATTTAATTTCAGCCTTTTTTGGAATAAATCCAGACTTTAGAAAGCTTCCCACGAAGTTTAAAACCTATTATTGAGTCAGATTTAGTGCAGAGATTATGTCTGACACCTTCTAGGGTACTGGCATTCCACAGTCTCATTACTTTTAGGTTTTAGAAACACTTCAGAAATCTTCCCAAAACCACAGTTGCCTTGGCACTATTTTCTCAGCAGCTACACAGCAAATAGAGCTCTTGTTTCCATTTAGGAATCCCAGAGATAATGTGACAGGAAATCAAGAAGTTTATGATTAACAAAAGGTCATCTTAGCCACAGAAAAGGACAAACGAAACAAACCAACAGCAAAAACAATCTTTAGGTATTAGAGAAGCAGTTTGCCAAGTTACATTAAAAAAAAAAAAAAATGAAAAGCAGCAGAAAAATACAGGACAATGTCACTCCAACTATAAGTTTGTCCTGTTCTTTGTTCTGTGAGTTAATGATGGCCTAGAAGCCCATGCTACAATCTTAGTTCTGGTAGTGATTCTTGTGTCACTGAACTGCTACTTTGTAAAAAAAAAGTAGTATCTTTAATTATTTTTAAGGGTTGTAATTCTTGATTATAATTAGAAAAAATAATCAATTTTTCTTTTTCTTTTTTTTTCCAAAATTCAGCTTTAAAGGCATTATAGAGTTGATCAAAATAAACATCAGTTAGTTACACCAATGGCTTTACATTGCTTCATTTAGACAAAATAAATCGAAGTAATGTGATATAGATTTTATATATAGTTCTCAGACTTCACAAGAGATGAAAAAGAGTTCAAAGAATAAACCTTGATGCTTGTTTGCAGATATGCTACTGATCCATCTCTCTTTTCACACAGGTAAAATTTGTAAACTGCTTACATTCCGTTTCTGTATATACAGATACATGTAGACACAGAGATGAGTCATGTGTTGTTCTAAGAAAACATTGATCTAGCATCTTTCAAAGGCTGGTGATGAATACCCATACGCCTAATGATAATGATGTGCACCCTGAATCAGGATGGCAGTTGTATACTTAGCTTTTAAATTCATCTTGTTTGTCTTATATACCTGTTTTTACCTTGGGGCCATTAATGCAAACATGTAAATAAATATAAATGATGGTTAAATGCAGCCTTCTATTCTAGAACAGAATGTTATTTCTTGATTCAAAATGTATAGCTCTACTAAATATAGTATAAAGCATGTGCAGTTAATATTAGGCAGAGAATATCTTTAAAAGCCTGTATCAAAGAATCCAGTGGCAAAAATATTTTCTCTGTTCTTTAGTTTTGGTCTCTGGAGGTGCCATAGGGACAGATACTATTCTGATCCTGCACATAATTATTTGAAAGGAGTGGAGTGAAAAAGCTAGTGAATTTTCCACCTTTATGGTATTTCCACCTTTATACTACTTCAGTTGTAAAAAGTAGGGTGTTCAGAAGCCAACAAGGAAAACTGCTTCTCTAAAAGCAGTTATTGTATTAGAGGGTGTGATGACATGAAGAGTTATCCAACCTACAAGTATGTATTACATACCTTTTTTTATACTTCATTACATAAAGACAAGGAGGCTTTATGCTCTGAGAAAGACCCAACCACCCTAAAACAGGTGGACAAATCAAACTGACCCCAGAAGTGGGCCCAGAGGGAGCCCAGGAAAATAACAGACATCAGTTTCACTTTAAAGATGATCCATATCACAGAGTTTGGAGTCACCCAGATGTGCCTGGTGAGGGTCCAAGGTCTCATAGAAAGCTCATGCAGATAAAACTGTCCTGTTTAAGAAAATAAAAGTATGTACAGCACAGGAAAGTCTCAGAAAGAGAGGCTCCACTTTGGATAAAAATTAAGTCTGTTTTTTATCAAAAAGCCGCAATAAAGCATAGAACATCAGAACATCACCATTTCAAACAGCCAGTAGGTGTTGTTAATTTCTATATTCCACCTGGTGCAGCCAAGTGATGATGATGCTTTCTGTTCTTTCAGATCAATTTTTAAAAAAATTGCTTTCCTGTTCTTGGAGATAGAACAGCCATATTCTAGTTAAATAAGTAGAAATATATTTATTTAACTAGAGCTTACACTCTTGATTCAGCTTGTATGACTCTGCATGCTTTGTCAGCTGAATATGGCGGGGGCATTCATTCCAACAGAGAAGACTTAAAATTTCAGCCTAACTGGAATTGTAGTTACCCTTATTAAAATTATATTGTAATGAGAAGACAAAAAATTATATTTTTTGTTATCTCAGCCTTGCTTCTGAAGCAAGAAAAATAACCATAACAAAAGTGGAGGGTTAGATTGTGCATAGCATAATACATGGCCTCGTGTATATAACTGCAGAGCAAAAAATGTGAATTGGAAAGAGAGTGAAGTAGCACACATAGTTTTGCATTACTGGAAGTCTGCCTGTATAGCTGCCAATAACTTCCTACCAAACAGGAAGAATATCGTATAGCTAAGCACACCATTAATATGCTTAAAATAACATTTAGATTCTCAGTGGTGTGCTTGCCCTCAATATATGTCGATATTTCATTTTCTCCAAACTTTGAATGAAAGGGCTTTTCAGAACCCTTTTCAGATTTGCTTTAAAATGTGTTTGTGTCTGAAATCTGCAATATCTTTCCCTCAAATGGAAATTCTAGGCTGTTAAATTATGCAAGAAAAGTTAAAAAGACTCTGTACTGCTACTGTTTGTCTTCCAAAAAAGGAAGACTACAAAAAGGAATAGTTAGTGATTAACAATGTAGGTTTGATCTTTCAGAGAAAAATTTTTACTTTTTTTTTTTAAATATGCTATCAGCAAGTCTTAGGACTGGTAGCTGTAGTAGTATTTCTTTAAAAGACAAAACTATAATGACAAGAAATCAAATTGATTGTCACTGGTCTGTGGAAGGAGTAAGGCCTTTTTCTCTCTGGAGAGTGGTAGATGTTACTACTAATGATGTCTGCTGCTTTGGATTGGGTTGTTTTTCATGTTTGGGTTTTGGGGGGTTTGGGGCTGTTTGTTTGGGGTGTTTTTCAGTTAATATTACCTGTGAAAAATTGTCTTAAATTGCATGTGAGTTTGATAATTTGCAGACAATGCTAATTTGGGTGGGTGAGTTGGTCTGCTGGAGGGTAAGAAGGTTCTGCAGAAGGATATAGACAGGATGGATCAATAGGCCAAGGCAAACTCTATGAGGTTCAACAGTGCCAGGTGCCAGGTTCTGCTCTTGGATCACAACAACGTCCGGCAGTGCTACAGGCTGGACGATGAGTGCCTGGAAAATGGCCCAGCAGAGAAGGACCTGGGGGTTCTGGTCAACAGCCTGCTGAATATGAGCCAGCAGTGTGCCCAGGTGGCCAAGAAGGCCAGTGGCACCCTGGCCTGTATGAGCAACAGTGTGGCCAGCAGGACCAGAGCAGTGATTGACCCCCCGTACTCTGCACTGGTGAGGCCACACCAGTGCTGTGTTCTGTTTTGAGCCCCTCGTCACAGGGAAGGCTCTGAGGTGCTGGAGGAGGACAATGGAGCTGGTGAAGGGCCTGGAGTACAAATCATGTGTGTCTGAGGGATCTGGGATTACTTACGCTGGAGAAAAGAAGGCTGAGGCGGGACCTTATTCCTCTCTACCACTACCTGAAAGGAACTGTAGCCAGGCGGGTGTTGGTCCCTTCTCCCAAGTAACAAGGCTAGAGGCAATAGCCTCAAGTTGCTCGAGGGGAAGTTTAGATGGGATGTTAGGAATAATTTCTTCAAGTTAAGTGTTGTCTTTTGGAATGGGCTGTACAGGGAAGTGGCTGAGTCACATCCCTGAGGTATTTTAAAAAATGGGTAGAGGTAGCACTTGGCAGGAGGACATGGCAGTGTCAGGTTAATATTTGGACTCAGTGATCTTAAAGGTCTTTTCCACCTTGAAGGATTCTATGATTCCTTCAGGTAATTCAAAAGCTGAATGTACTTGAAAAATTCCCAAATTATCTGACAAATTTTGCATATACTTGAACCTTTAAAAAGAAGCTGCAGTAGGCTGCATGTTATTCTCTGCATTTAATGAAGATCTCACCTCTCATGCATCAGTGTTTGGAGATCCATTACAAGATTATTCTCATCACTGATTCTCCAAGGACTGGAGGATGTATTTTTGGCATCAATAGAACTTATATCAGTGTTCTCTGAAGGTTAATTATTTGTGCAAATAACAATGATAGCATAATTTATTCTGGGCCTGGTTCCACCACTTTTCTGCCTTCAGAGCTGAAGCCAGAGAGAAGCCCTTGTAAATCAGTTAAGTCCCTTATAAATAACATAGTATTGACCTTGAATGAGAATGGAAAAATCAAGTTCCCTGCTGTCAAATTCCCTTATGACTGTTCTGATTTCACCCTTACTTTTTCCCCTAATTGTTCAATAGTGGCATTTTCCGTTGAAGATTCTACCAATACATTCATACTACAGTCCGATGGGATTGCTTATGAATGCTACAAATGAGAAATGCTAAAGCTTTTTCTCTTCTTTCTTATCAGAAAGAGCAATTTCAACATTCCAAAAGAAGATATTGTGAACTATGTTGTTTTCAGTTCCTTTGAAATGCTTGCATCTTATTCTGAGTCTCTTTAAGAAAATCAGATCAGAAAAAGAAAGGAAAAGGCAACAACTGCCTATTGTGTTTTATTAAAATAGCATCAGCTTTAAGTACAATTAAAAAGGACACAAACACTTCTGAATGGAAGTAGAGAAGATAAACAGCAAAAAACTTGAAAGAAGAAATTACTATAAGCCTTGTTTTTTGTTTCTGGTTTGTTCTTTTTCCCAAAGCAAAGTATTTCATATTTTATTTTCCTCTGGTTTCAACTGAAATAATTAAGTTGATGTCTTAAAGGTATTACTAAATCCTGCAATTCTAAACTATTATCAGGAAGCATTGGACATAATGAGACCCAGTTTTGGCTCTCAACACATCTACTGAAGCCTGTCAGCTGGAAGCTTGGGTTAGAATTTTAGGCTGCATTAACTACATTTATAATACTGATTTCATATTTTGTAAAATAGAATGTTTGTAGAACAGGAAGTAATACATTAGAAAAATTATTTTCAATGTGAATTCAAAGATGTTTTCATAATTTGGAATAGCATTATATGTATGCATATATACATATATATCTATTTTCACATACATACCTAGACAATTACAAAATTCCCACTTCCATCCTTCAGCAGTAATCTCTGAATTTAACTGTTTATATGCTGATGAAAATTCCAGTAGACATCTTTATTATATCATTGTTACTATCCATATCTCTTCAGCGTCACCAGAATCTACTGTTAACAGTTAGCATATTCTTAGTTTTGTCTGGTAAGTTTTCCTCTAAACCACTACAAGCAACCAACAGAGTGGTAAAGCTTTACCACCTCATGAAGCTCTAATTATTTCAGTTTCATTTAGTTTTTACTAAGGCAGATAGAGAGAAAACTAATTTATTTCATTTCAGTCTTTTCAGTTTGACACAACTTTAATTCATGCTTGTATTTGAAATAGCTTTTTTTTACTAAAGAGCCATTTTCATAGCAAAAGAACATTCATGCTCAGAAATAACAATCATGAGAGAAAGCCTTATTGCCTGTGATAAGTTTTACTTACAAGCTCTTTCTCCCAATTTCTAAGGTATGTTCAATTACTTTTAACAAGATACATAATGCTTAATATCTGTACTGGTATCATAAAGTCAGCAGATAAACTGTGGGCTACAAACTTAAGCAGAAGATCTCTGTGAAATTAGAAGTATTCATAGTAGTATTTCAACAACAAAAGAAAGCAGAAAGATCCTTCCTTTCCTAGAAATTCTGTCTTTCTGGAACACTGATAAATAAGATCTGAATTTAAGAAATTCTATTTCTATTCTGCTTCCAAATTTTTGTTGACATTGGAGAATGTAGAGCTACCTCTAATCCTCAGGACATGAGATTTATATGGATTGTGAGTGCTAAGAATCTAAACTGAGTATGACAAAAGTTGCTCCTAAGACAAAAGTGTGAACTCTTTTGTCTTAGGAGCAGCATATTCACATCAAATGGCACATCTGCTTCTGATACAGCCACACCCACTGTGATAGCAGCCTAAACAAGTGAAAGTCCTATAGGTAGTACTAAAGGTAGAGCAGGCGTAACTTGCTCAGTAATTAAAGAGTTCAAAATAAAGTCCTAAGTCAGTCTCACTTTGATATTGGGTAATCTATTACTTGAAATGAAGAAAGATTTCTGATTATTGAAATTACCACAACTTGAAAAAAATTTTATGAACTTTAAATTTAAATGTCAATATCAAATGCCTACCTTGTAGATATTGACAAGTGGAAAATCGTCCTGTGTACCCATCACAGTCGATGGAAAGCAGCAGACAATTCTGTGTCAAACATGACTTCTTTTAGCAAGGTAATTCTGCTATTTCAGAATTGATGTCAGCTACCATTTGAGATCCCCAAGGAGACTTCTGACATCCACACATGGTTTGCAGGTAAAGAAACCAAGACAAATGACTTACTTAATTGGCAGCTAAAGCTCAGGTGAGATATCATAGAGAACATTTAATATCATTAGATATCTATACAGAAGTAACTGAATTATCTTGAGGTGCCTATATGAGGATGAGATTGACTAAATCTTTCAATAGCTTTTCTTAGGGATTGCAAAGTGAGTCTGTGGTGATTAGCTCAAGTAAAGATATCTGCCATGTAGGTGTCTACATATGATTGGTAAATTACATCCTTTTTTACCCTGAAGGGGGAAAGATAGTGATTACTAGGAAATTAATACATAAAATGTAAAAATAACAGAGAGCTGGGGATGTGTAAATTTAAGGGTGGAATAAGTCTGAGAGTAAAAGAACTACATTTAGGTGTCTCTAGGTTAGTTAGGTTTGTAAACTCCCTATATAGTTGATGAATATCTAGTTACTGAAGTAAATGCAGTCTATACCATCAAGAATATTATTTAGTTAGCTTTGAAGTATACACCAAAAATACCATTCAGTTCCTGAAATATTTGCACCTAGAGCTCTTTAAATCTCACTCTAGACATCTGCATAAGTCTGGCACATGAAACAGGTTAACTGGAAACCATCACATTTCTGGAGCTGAGTACCAGAAATCTTATATTTATATAATTGCGTTCTGCCTAAAGCTGACTATACTGGCAAGTATAGAATTTAGTAGGGACAGACTGCTATTCTAAGGTAGTTGTAATTCAGCACTTAATTATTTACAAATTTTACTCATTTGTGTCTATATGGCACTACATGAATGTGATACAACACTATAAAGCCCAGGAGAATATCTGCTGGATAGGTGAATAGTATGCTAAATTTGGTGTCTGCAATTGTAACTTTTATACTGGTGTCTGTAAACATATAAGTAACTAATTATTAAAGAAAGTATTGGTTGAATAAATTTCAAAATTATACCAAAATACCTAAACCCTCAGTTAGCAAAGCCCAAAAGATGTGCTCTAAAGACTCCACATAGCTTGATTTTGCTCCAGATATCCCCTTTGACAATAATTGACATTAGCATATATGTTTGTTATGAAATGCTGTTTTTATCCTTCACATGTGCCCTCTTTATTACTTTAAATTTCTCTAGTATTTTCACAATGTATATACAACCTAGCTTTGAAATCTTTTTCACATTCAATAGCTAAGGCTTTTAGAAAATGGTGACACCACTAATGATGTTATAAAACTAGCCTGGTCTTGAAGGCCAGGACCTTAGTACTTATTTTTTTTGCAGTGGATGAATTGGAAAAACTGTTCCTCTTTGGTTAGCTTTATTGCTTATTCTCATTGTGTATTTCATCTGGAAATAACTTTAATCTGTGTATGCACTTAATGAAGAATCAATATCCTTAACTCTTCAGTAATTTTATCCTTTCAGGCAAGGCCTATAAGCTTTTAATCATCCATCCTTCCTGCTTTCCAGCAACTCACTTTTCATACTTAGTAGTATGAAACATACTTAACATACACTAAATTATACTCAACTAAATAAAATGTTTATGCTTTTCACAGAGACAGATAGAAAATCAAGTTTTCAAATGATCTTGTACTGCACTGCAATAGCACTGCAAAAAAAGCCCTATTAATAAGAATACTCGTTTGAGTTAAATGCAGCTTGCATCTTTTGGTCTGATCACTTTCGTTGCAAAATGGTTTTCTGCCTTTTGTCTATAGACTTACTGGAGACCTGGCAGGTGATAACAGGTGAATTTCATGCCAGAATTATAAATTGCATAGACAGATAACATGATTCTGGGAGAACCTACTAGTTTTTCTGGGCACATTAGGTACATATTTTTCTTATTTTTGTTTAGCTTTATTTATTATATTTGGTTTTATGTGTGTTGTGGTTTTGATTTTCACAATTTATTTTTTTTTTAATGCATTTGTGATAAATGTGATAATGCAAATGTGATAAAAATGACAGGTCTTTTTACTGCCTTGTAATTAAAATGCAGAGAGTAATCTGAAATATAAGATCTTTTAAACAGACTTTAAACACATTTTCTTTTCATTTCAGTGGTTTTCTGGTTCTTGGAGAGTCTCTTGACAACTGTCACTGAAGGATGAAGAGTGTTACTTATTTTTATTTTGTGATTATCTTAGCTGACATATCTTGTCATCTCAGGCATGGCCAGGAGTCGAAGAAAACAGGACAAAATGCACTTTTTCTCATTAGGCAAATCATTGTCCGTGGTGGGTTTAGAGCTTCTTAAATCATTGTACTTGATGCCTTAGGTTTTAGCTTTTCTATTTTTCAGATTCTGTACTACCTAGTTTGTAAGTCTGAAACTTCATATAGCCTGTTAGCTACTGTTCTCACATTTTGGTCAGATATAACAAACCCTCGCCGGGCCTCAACTAAAGGACACCTTGTTGTCCCAGGCCCTGCAATATGTAAACTGAGCCTCTGAACAGGGGGAGAAAACTTGGGGTAATTACATCATTACTTGAAACTATAATTGGAGAATTAACCCTGATATGCAAATGGACCAAACTTATAAAAGTGTGAAAAACCCGTGACCCAGCGTCCATCTTGGGTGGAGCCCCTCAGAGGCTTTTGACTGTCCAAGGTGTACCTTTGCAGGCCCTTCAAATAAATACTTGCTTTTATTCTCTTAATCTTGTATAGCCTCTGTTTTCAGGTAGCCACTTCAAGACATCAACCAGGGACTTTGGTGTAGAATGCATATATCAAGAAAAACACTCTACTGCAAGTGTTGGAGGGGAAAAAAATTTAAGATGTCACTTGAAAGTGTGACGAGCTCAATCTTACAATGACAAATTATGTCAACTCTGTATTTGCTATTGTCATCTTGATTTCCTTGACTTTGTGAAACATATCAGGCAGACTTTAAAATGTGGTTAAAATGCAATGAAGAGTCAACTTTGCCACATCCATCACCATGCACTGTGTCTGATGAAATCAGTCGGTCTCTCTGCTGCAGGACCTTAGGAGTTCTGCCAACAAATAGGAACACAAAAATAAATATTGCAATAAATAAAAAAGAAATACATGTTTGTGACTTCAGGAGCTGTAGCTGTTATTATGAATTAAAGCAATCTTGTCTGATAGCACATATATCTGTTTAATGAGAGATAGTTTAAACAACCATATAGAAATGCCAGAAGTCTTAAAATGGGAGGGGGACACAACTGTCCAAAGCAGTGTTTGTTGGAAGAAAATGTTTATAAGGCTGATTCCTACCTGTTGCAACAGGAAAATGTGTGACAGTTTTTAACTCAAGTTAGTTGCTTCTTTTCATAATATCCATCTTTCATAACTTTCATTTTACTACTGAAGGAACTCACCATCGGATATCAAATAACTATAGACAGAGCACAGATTAGCATCCATATATGCCATTTGTTTTATTAAATTGAGAAGATTCTGATTTTGAGGCTATATACTCGCAAAACTCTTCAGTAAGAGTGGCATTAATTTCACTTCTTTTTAAGTGTCTGTATTTGAACTGGTTGCCCAAACTAGCCATGTCAGATAAGGTAGGTCTACCTATGAATTACAGAATCACAGAATCAATTAGGTTGGAAAAGACCTTTGTGATCATCCAGTCCAGCTTATGGCCAAGCACCATCATGTCAACCAGACCATGGCTTTCAGGTAGTTGTAGAGAGCAATAATGTCACCCCTGAGCCTTCTCTGCTCCGGGCTAAACACCCCCAGATTCTTCAGCTGCTTCTCATTACCTCTATGTTCCAGACCCTTCAACAGCTTTGCTGCCCTTCTCTGGACCTGCTCTAACACCTCAATGGCCTCCCTGAATTGAGGGGCCCAGACCTGGATACAGCATTCGATGTGTGGCCTCACAGGTGCAGAGTACAGGGGGATGACCAGTTTCCTGATCTTGCTGGCCACACTATTGTTGATAGAGTCCAGGATGCCATTGGCCTTCTTGCCCACCTGGGCACACTTCTTTATCATCTTCAGTGGCTTCTTGATCATGTTCAGGTCCACCAAAACCCCCAGGACAATTTCCAACCAGTCATCATCCAGCCTGTGGCACTTTCTGGAGCTCTTGTGACTAAAGCGCAGGACCCAGCACTCGGTGTTGTTGAACCTGCTACCATTGTTCTCAGCCCCTCAACACAGCCTGTCCATGTTCCTCTGCTAAGCCTTACTACCCTCCAGCAGATCAACACTTTGACCCAACTTGTATAGTCTGTGAATTTGCTAATGGTAGACTCATTCCCCCTAGCAGATCATCAGTGAAGATATTAAACAGGACTAGGCCCAGCACTGACCCCTGGGGGACACCACTTGTGACTGGTTGTCTCCCACGGGATGTGGTACCATTCTCTGGGCCTGCCCATCCAACTAGTTCTTTACCCAGTGAAGTGTGCACCTGTCCAAGCCACGGGCTGAGAAATTTTGCAGGGATGTGCTACAAGAGACAGTGTCAAAGGCTTGGCTGAAGTCACTGAGTGTGAAGAAATGTAGTCATCTGCTTTAGGTGGTGATGACTTGCACTGTGAACTGAACTTTTCAAACAATATTATTAGGCTCTGCTCACTATAGAGCAATTGTAGTGACTATTAAGGGATACTTCACCACACCCTATTTGTGTAGGTCCTATTCAGGTAGAATTTCATATGTTTTTCTTATCTACTAGTTTCAACATCTTGATGATGTATAGCTTTTAGAAAATAATTTTTTTAGATTGCATGTAAGCTTAGCCTGGGTGTCTCCTGCTGTGTTTTTTGTGCAGTTATCAACCATATGTCACTAAATTATACATTTTTCCTTTGAGAGCAAACTGGTCATGATGTCAAAAGCATTCAGATGCACTGATGAGAAGCAGTGCTATAAAAAAGTGCAAGGAATACAGACAATTTCTAAGAAACGTTCTGTCAGAATTGTAAGATAACATTAATTTCTTACTAGTTTTCATACCAAAGTCAGGAAAGAACAGTGCTAACCCATATTTAATGTGATCTACAAGGACAGAAGAAGACACATGCGTGCTTGTCCAATTTAAACTTCTGGTTGGATGGATATGAGAGGTCTTTCCCTGTGAAGCTGTGCTCCCCTTTTGAGTGTTATAGGCAGCATTTAGACACATGTGCATAACTATATATGTCCATTTAGACAGATAAACCTTTTGTACTGATGAAGTCTTTAATGAGAAGATTGAATACTTTGGACCATGAGTTTACATATCATTCTAACTACAGAATGATATAAACTGTTGTAAACTTGGAGGACATGGACAGTCTTTTCATAGATATTTGATTGAAAATAGAATATGAAGTTCTCCAAAACCTGCCACCATCCATCAGACACATATTTAGAACTTTCTAAAAATTAAGAAAAAGGAACAAAGCTTTCATTTTACTTCATTTAAATTTGCGAGACAAGTGCTTAGACTTGCTCTCAGCTTTCATCAATCTCAATCTCACAATAAATTATTCTAAACCTGTTCCTGGATAAAAGCATCGTCACTCTCTTGATTCATATATTCAAGATATCCAACTTGCCCCACTTCAGTAGTACTGGGACACATTCTACCAAGACAAGTGACAGGTATCTTACCTCCAACTTTCCAGAGAAGTATCCATATACCTATGCATCTGTGAATGCATAGGCATAGAATAAATAAAATGTTTTTAAAATAAGAGCTAATGGGATAAATCAATTTTAAATGATGACAGAAAATAGTTAAATGAAAGTTAAATTTTGGTTTGGTATCCCCAACTCTACAAGGCTGTAGAACACATATCAACATATTGGTGGATTGCTTCAGGAGAACAAAGCAGAATTACGGAAAGTGGGGACACAAACAAGTTGGAAGATGCCTAAGGATGCATCCTGAGATGCCTGCCAAGGAGTCCCTGGTGAAAATCCTGTCCCATGCAAAGAAGATCCTAAACCTGTGAGCTGGTCAGAGAGGCCCTGGCAAGTAGAAGCAATTGTTACAACAAAAACTGATAATTAGGAAAGCTGGACTAATTTTGCATTGCTGAAAGCATCTAGTTGGCAAAGTTCTATGAGGAATGCAAGGACCTTTAAATACAAACTGCTTTTCTCAACCTGGTGAACCAGTGCCTGTTTCTCCCATTAGGTAGTAAATTACATCTTGGGAGGGACTTCCCTGTAACTGCAACCCTCTGCAGAGCATGATGCTGTTGAACACAATGAGGATGTTTCCCAGGGGGGTGTCTACATACTCCACTTCCAAACCTTAATGACTAATTTGAAAGCCCAGCTTTAGACCCCATCCTCAAAAATAGAAGAGGTGGTGAAGGAGACTGTCCAATGCCTTCTAAAGAGCATATTCAGCACTGGCAATGGCCTGTAGAGAGGTGATATGGAGAAGAGTACAAATCTCCTAGATGAGGGCAGGTAGCACTGTATGAAGCTTACAAAACACCTGAACGGGGTGTAGAGCAAATTTGTAACCATTTACATCAGTTGTTTGAACCTTGTGATTATGCGCAGTTCCATCCTGCAACTGTCCTCATTTGTGACTTTGTATGCTGCAAAGGCTTCAGGTTGGGTCAAGTCTGTCCTTCAAAATAAGAACAAACTGTATTTTGTTCAGACTTCGTGACTTAGTGCAAATATGCAAAATCCATTGGGGATGGGGTATGGAGATCCTGCGATCTATGCACAACCCAAAAATCATAGACAAAAACCAGTATCATTCAAGTGATTTAAATAACAGAAACAACCTCTGTTTTGTTGTCATAGAAATTATTAGAGGCATGGATCTGTAAAAGGCAGAATTGTTAAGAAAAATGGTGAACATTTTACTGGTTTAAAAATTTTTACAATGTATCGTCAGTTTGTACCTTCAGAGACTTGCGCCCCTTGCTCAAAGTTGCTTTAAAAGCACAAGCTTTTTCAGAACCTGTTTTATCTTTCAGTCCAATGGCAAAGAATATTTGACTGATATGATTATCACCTTTGAGTTGTACTTAACACTGTCATTATATCTGGGGAACTGTTGCACCTTGGCCACATCCGCCTCCTATTGTGTATCCATGTCTTCCACAGTCACCTCATTTCAGGTGCTTTCTTACTGCCCTGTGTAAGATGTAAGCATCCTGAATTGCAAGCTAAGTTGACATTTGGCATTAGCTCAGATGAGCAATTTGTCTTGTAGCAGCCTTGAAAAGGGATTTATGCCCCTAAAGCTTCCAACTTTTAATTTTAAGGTCTTCTCTATTTTTTATTTTTCTCTGCTGTGTAATCATTTAGCTTTCAATGACAACACAAGTGCATCATCTGTATTCAAGGAGCACTAAGTGTATTTTCTCCCTTTCTTCTTCTTTGGCATGCTAATCAGCTTCTATAGAATAGAAATGTGGCCAGAAATTCTAATTTGATGTCCCATACAAGTTCACTTCTCCTTTAAAGGAAAACTATGAATATCTCTATGTCTAATAATAAAAAATAAATTATTACATTAGATATGGCATGTGTTTCCAAACAAATAAAAGAGATCTAAAGTCTTGTAGAAAATATAACAAAATTAGTAAATCATACAGCCTGAAATCTAAGTTCTAAAATGGTTACATTAGACCATATCATAATTTGTCTGATGACTAACTCTTTTCATCTTTCTAATGAATGCAGATATTTGCTGGTGATGTAGGAATAGCCAGACTCTGGAAAGGACTTGGAGAAGCAGCAATGACTCCAAAGGGCATGCCACCCCTGTGTACTGATGCGACTGTAGCAGCTGTAGACACTGTGCTTGACTTGGCTGTCTTTATCCACTGGTCCGAGAGCTTGGTGGGTATAAACGGCCCTGAACAGAGAGGAATGATGCATTCATCATGGTCCCAGTCACTGATCAAGGCACTGCTGCCTAGTCATCTTGCTTTTCACTATGCTGGAAAAATCTGCAACATGAATTCAGATATCAGTAGAAGTATGCCATAAAATATATTACATTAAAGAGAGTTAGTGAGGCTATGGAGGAATGTGGGAAGTTTTATGAGAAGATTTCAGGAGAAAAGGGGCAGAATACCGAAAAATTGCTGTAATTTCATATCTAGAACACCAGTTTTTCTTAGTGCTTTTTATCAGTAAGTAAAAGAATTTTAAAATGGATGGTTCAGTGATAACCTGTTTAAAATCACTGGATGTTTTTGGAGAGCTTCACCTCCAGAAGATATTATTCACTAACTGGCTTAGGTGACTAATGTGGAAGAGATTCTGAGAGCAATCTTATTAGTTCTACTGGGAATAACATCTAATTTTATCATTTACTGTTATTGACAGAAAGCTACAAATTGTAAGGAAAATTTTCTGTGGAGAAACATCAATTGGCTTCAACAGTAAGAGCTGCAAGATAAATTAATATTCATAATTTCAGATGATGTTCATAATAGTTCTAAAAGTAAATTAAAGCAAAAACAACCTATGTGAGTCAGTGCCCCTAATTTGAGGCATCCTTCTTGTCTAAAAGATCAGACACCTGCAGGAAGTATTTTATTTTCTATATAGCCAATAAAGATAGGCTGAAAGAGGGAAATGCTCTCAGTTTAAATCAGGTGTGTCCCTCGAAAAATATCTGCTGTTCCTCATACACTGAACGAGAATCCCAAGCTGTACAGTAATAAGTAAAACAGAACCATTAATTACTTTCCAATAAACCAAGACAAACAAACTCTCACTGTTTTTGCCAATTTACCCCTAGAGAAAGCTGTCTTCATCATTCCTATGCCATTTGATATCCTCTTTGGTCAGGCAGTGTTCCTTTGCCCCCAGTTATGACTTTTTGTGGTGGTTGGGTGGGAGTTTTTTCCCGCTTGGACGTCTGAAACAATTTAGAATTTTAGGGCAATTTACTTGTATGTTGGCTTTATGCCATGACATTCTGAAAATGAAATAAACCTAGGAACTTGCCTGAGTGTTGTTTGGAGAAGGCTGGTTGGAGCTGCTCAAAACAGAGTCAAACTTGACCTAAGACCTAAGATTAGGCATACAGAGATTGATTTCTCTTTCTGTCCCTCTTTCATCAGGAGTACAGCTAATAGTATGCACTTTCTTGTTATAGCTTTTTTTCTCCACAGAAATTCAGCATTTAAATTAGCTGGAGTGCATCCCACATCCTAAATTTAAAAGAGAAATCCTCTGTTATCCCTTGCCTTGTTCTTATATAGTTTCTGAATTGATCCCTGTTCTTAAAGACAACAATTTGCCAACAATTTCAAGTACTTGGGACTATAGTTTTGAAACAGAGTTGTGCTGCATATTTAAATTCCATTTTGTTGTCCTTTGCTTGTGGTAAACTGCAGAACTTAATTTAGTGGCAAAATAATCTAACAAGCTGTTTTGGGAATGAAACTGTCTTAGGATAAATATGATGTTGAGGTCAATATTCCTTAGATGGAGTATTGAACAGCTGCCTAATCGAAAAAGAAATAATTAAAGGAGTGCACCACACAGATGCTATTTGGTGGGGTTGATTTAGAGCTTGTGGATCTACCCAAACACTCATCCATGCTCACACATCAAGTTTAAATGCACGTGAGCAGGTCTTCTGCATCATATTTTATCAACACAGCCTGCTTATCCAGTAGAGAACATCTGCGATGGTGGAGGAGAAGAGGAAATTAAGGAAGTATGCCATGTCCCCTCTATGTTTATTTACTTAGAAGTTTTTAGGAATCTTGTTCCACCAGAGAAAAGTCCAGTAGTCAAGAGTCTGCACTCTCCAGAATAGCCCAAGAGTAACCAATTCACTTTCATGGCTGCTAAAGTAAGTCTTGCATGGCCTACTGAAACATACAGCAGTTTCTGACCTTTGTATTCAGTAATCATGACAAGTCTATATAATTGCTTTAACTGAAGGCTTAAAAAAGTAAGTTCATTTTGCTCTGCATTGTCCATGGACACTAAAAAACCCCTAAATGCCACATAAAAGCCTTTATAGTTCAAATTTCTTCTACATTACATGTTTTAAAAATCTTGGGGTTTTGTTTGGTGCGCTCTCCTATGCAGGCAGGGAATGGGATGAATATACTGTCAATTTAGAGGACAGCATACAACTATGAAGAAAAATTTGAACTTGCCTCTCAGATATTATGTTGCTGAAGTTCTCAGCAAAATAATGCCATGGGGAAAAACCCAATTTTCAAAGCTATTTAAGTGTTTGTTCATGCTCCGGTGGCACAAGAAATCTATTTAAATGGAAATAATGAAATGCTAGAAGGCATGGCTATTGGCATTAAACTCATGCCAAGTAAAGGTAATAAAATTTTGAATGCCTGCATTTAAATAAAAATTATGGTATACCTTCATCTCACGTACTTGCTTATATTTTATGTTACATATTCATGGGTGTATGGGGTTTTTTGCATAAACACAAAACCATATATATATACATATATATATATACACTTTATCTTCTTATGATGTTTTTGGGTTTGTTTAGGTTTCTTTAAATAATTAGTTTTACCTACCCTCCATTCAAAACTCCTCAAGAATTAGTTTAATTGGTGTCAACATTAAACTGCATCAAGTCAGTAAAACTTCTTTTGCTAAATGCTTATATTTCATTGTGAACTTGAGTCAGGAAATTAGAGCAGTTATGTTTCTGAGTTCAAACACTTGTAAGGCCTTTAAACAAGTCAGGGTTAAATTCCAAGCACTCAGGAAGGACATTTTTCGATCTTGTAACTCTTATAAATAAGGAAATTCTCCTGTTGCCACATAATGAACTCTTACAAGCATCAGTGACTAGAGCATTAATTACATTAACTCTGGTAGGCATTCAAACTTAAAGCTTTATTCCCTTGTCTAGGACTGTCAGGGAGAATATTAGTGTCAGTTTATTAAACGTTTCGTTTAGGCCTGTCTCTGCTGTCTTCTCTCTATTCAGCCATTTCTGTTCATACCCAGTAATCTTTCTGAATTGGAGATAGGCCAGAAAAGACATTATTCATCACTGGGTTTTAGTGTACCACTGGAACTGCAGTGCAAGGACAGATCGTTATTTCATATTTAATCGGTGAAGTGACCAAGACTTTATATTCCATAATGTGAGTATGGAGAAGCAAGCCTACAAATAAGGAGAATAGTTTGTGAGGAAAGAATACATAATAGTGTAGGAGAGATCCTCAATAAGGAGATAGGCACGGGGAAAATGATGATAAAAAAACCTGAAAGAAAGATAGAAAAATAAAGTTTGAAACAGAAGATGAAAGGTTGATAGACTTGATTTACGTAATGAGAAAGATAGAACCCTGATGGCAGTGATGCAAAATATGCAAGAGATATAGAGAGGTTTAACAGGGAGAAATAAATATCATAAGAGAGATTTTAAATGAAGATTTCCTGAAACCAAAGAATTCAGCTCACTAAATGGGATCTAAAAGACTATGTTTTTATTTCTAAATAAGATGGCCAAGCACTGACTTCTTGTTTGAGATCAAGTGCTACCAACTGGTTTTTATGTACAGTGTTTAGGGCTAGTGGACTTTATATCAGATTTTTCTCAAGGATATTTGGAGAGGTCCAAAATGGAACTGCTTAAGCAACACGGACAATTAAGTCTACATTGTTCAGCCTCACTTATTATTTAACAAGATAGACTTCCCCAAAAGATGTAGAAGGAATATAAAACATGCTAGAGGGAAAAAAGCCCCTATAAAACCCAAACAACCCCCCATCAAACAAACAAACAAAAAATTAAAATAAAACAAAAAAAACAAATTCAAAGGTAAAAGAAAGCAGAAACTGTAAAATCAAAAGCCAAATCTAAAATAATAGAGTTCAACAGAAGCAGATGAAGGCTTTCAAAAATAATTACAAGTACGCTGGGAAATTTGCTGCCATATGGTGAAACTCATGGTATGTTTGCCTCTGTTCTGACATTTGAATGCAAATTGGTAAAGGATGAAACAGAGTTTCAGCCAGTTCAGATTTTGGGACAGGTATCTCTCCATGATATCTCACTATCAGTTGACATAACCTTATTTTATTGTCTGTCACCTCTTATCATGCAGGCAGCCAGGGCAGAATGGGATATTCTGTACTTTTATGCATGCACGTCTCCTTTTGATACATTTTCTTTGGGAGATGCACTTAACTCATGTAGCTCCATTTGATTCTGTAAACTATAATGGTTAATTGACTTTATAAAAAGACACCTGAATATCAGCCCTTGTAGAAATTAAGACCACTGATACCCTGAAAAGCTTTGTGAAGCTGTGGCGTGCTCGCAGGTATGAGGCAGAAAAACAAAAGAACAAGATATGCTGACATTGAACATTAAAACCTTACCCACCAAAAAAATGAAAACAAACAAACAAAAAAGTAATGTTATCTTTCTGACTTTTGCTTGAATAATTTGGAAGCATAGAAATGACTCAGTACAGCTTATTTTTATATTGACCAAAGCCTCTCCGTGGCCATTTGTTAGGCTTTAAAACACCTTATTCAAGTGCTTGAAGGATCTGACAAGGACACTGAACTCTTAATCTTCAGGTGAGATAGTGTCAAAGAATCACCCTGATTCTGAACAAATCTTCACTTTATGACACTGCAGAGTAAGAAGAGAACGAGAGAGTTGCATAAGAATCAGCTACAGGCTAGCTGACTGCTGTCACTATTTTAGATATGCAGGCTGCTGCTTTTCCTGAAGGCAAGGCTACAGTCTCCTCTGTCTTTCCTGCTGTAGTTAGATACCCAAAACAAGCAGATGGGTGAAAATAGTTCCATCTGCTTTTTTCTGTCATAAACTGGAAAAGGTATTTGGATTTAAGTAGAAGACTTATGACCTTAAGTCAAGAATTAAGGAAAACTAGAAAAAAAACGATTTTGCTTTTTGTATCTTGTTTCTCTCAGACGTTGTGTACCTCTCAATGTATTGAGAAATTTTAATTAGGTAACCCAAGTTTTGTGTTTATTAAACACACTTGGTATGGTATTAGTTGCTACTTAGAACTGTTACATTTTGAAGTTGCAGCATTGATACATTTTCTTCCTACAAAACCCACACAACTATTATTGCTCAAAAATTTGTGTAAATATGAGGAAAAGGTATATTTACTATAAAATTAAGAAATTCAACAAGTAAGTTGCATTTTTTTCTCATCTCTAAAGAACTGGATATGGCAAAAGTATTTGATCATTTTACACGGTTATTAAAAATTAAGCATCACATATTATTATGGTAGCTTGGCACTTCTTACATGTTAGTACTTTCCAAGCAACAGATTCTTAACTGTTGAATCCTCAGTGAGGTCTCAGTAAGGGGCTTAGACTTTAGTTCATGCAAAAGTTTATGCAAAACATGGCCCTGAATTAGATCTTCTCACTCTTAACACAGAGGAGGGAATTAAGTAACTAAGTAGGTATTTACAAAAAACAAATCCACAAAATCATCAGGTTGAACACAAATTATTTTCAGTGTAAATATGTTGGAAGTTCTACCTCTCTTACCTAGGACACCTGACCGGAGCTGACCAAAGTGATATTCCATACCATGTTATGTCATGCTCAGTACATAAACACTGGAGACAGCTGTCTGGAGACCAGTGCTCAGGACTGGCTGGGCAGGTGATAAGCTAGTGCACTGTGCACCCCTTGTTCTGTATATTACATCAACCCTTACCCTAAACAATTTACATCATGCCTAGATCCCATACTTTTCAATATATCCCCATTAGTCACCATGATTTTCCCTCTCTTTTGACATACACACACACAGATAGTTTACCCCTTTAAAATTTCTGTTGACTTCATTTAGTCAATGACTTTGGACTCCGTCTATAATAGTAGTCCTTCAGGGCAGGAGAGATAGTGTGTGGCGGTGAATTGTTGTATGCTGAAGCCAGTTCTGGTTCTGTCACCACTGTGCTTCTCTGGTTCTATCTCTACTGTGGTTGCTCTATGTTGCTCATCAGCAGTATCAAAGTAAAAATCACCCATATTAATAAAAAACAAATTTTGATGAAACTGTGCATTAAAATGCCTGGCTAGTCCACTTGGTAGAGCATGAGAGTTTAATCTCAGGGTCATGGGCTCATGCCCCATGTTGGGTGGTAAAAAGGGATGGTGTGCTTTACTCTATCAAGCAGCTAAACACCACACAGCCATTTGCTCATGCTGCCACCAGCACTGGGACCAGAAAGAGAATGGGAAAAAGAAAAAAAAAATGTTTTGGTTGAGACAAAGGCTGTTTAGCAGAATAGAAAATAATGGGTAAATAATAATAATTGTTATTGTTAAATTATAACATACAAAACAAGTGACGTACAATGCAATTTCTCAAGGCCTACTGACTGATGTCCACATGGTTCCTGAACAGTGGTCCCTAGATAGCTCTCCCACCACTTTATGTACTGAGCATGATTTCATATGGCATGGAATATTCCTTTGGTCACTTGGGGTCAGTTGTCCTGGCTGCGTCTCCTCCCAGCTTCTTGTACTATCAAGCCTCCTCTCTAGCAGAGCAGCATGAGAAGCTGAAGAGTCCTTGACCTCTGGTCGGCAACAACAGAAGCAACATCAGGGTGTTATCAACATTATTCTCAACTAAATCCAAAACACAGCACTGTACCAGCTTCAGGGAAGAAAGTTAACTCTATCCCAGCTCAACAATGGCAAAAGTAAAAGGACAATGTTGCATACTTTTTTCACACTGCTGTGAAAGTGAAACATTTCACACACTGTGCAAAAAAAAAAGGAGCTCATACTGACTCCATGAAAGTAAGCTTTGGAAATAATAGCAGAATAGAACACAGCTTTAACACAGCAGGATGACCTGGAAGACTGCAAGGCTGGAACCTGAGAGCCAGTTCAGGAGCACATTTATACTCAGAATCATTTTCCTTATGCATTTTCATCTGAGCCCTAGTCATATTCTTGTAAAGACTTGGAAACTTAAAAAATTTATTATAAGCAGCCATATTTCCTTTATTCTTCCCTGCTCCCCAAAAAAACCAACCTGAAAGTCAGGACAATAGACTCAGGAGGCAAGGTACATAAAATGAAATAGTCCTATACATGTGCAAGTCCTTGTCCCATTCGAGTCTAACAGAATGTCATGACTCATTTCAGTTTAACTAAAGTTGCATCTAAGATTTCTCCCACAGGTAGGTGTAGTGTCTCTGAACTCCCTAAGAAGCTGGCATATACAGTTTACCCCATCTGAAGGTGCTGTGTACACTTAGAATATCAGAGATGGGTTTAGTAAGAACACTGTTGTTTGTACTTGTAATAGGTTGAACCTGAATTGATTGACGGGTTTTTTAGGCCAATTGTGCTTTTGCAATTTTACATATAAAAGCCTGTGCAAGTGCGGGAGATTTCTCTTTGTTTTCTGGCCTCAAGAGCCGAGGGGTGGCTGGCGGACCCGGGCTCGTGCCTGGGCTGGGCCCACCTCGACCCCTCAGCGTGGCGGCGGCGCGGGGCCAGCTCTCGCCTTCCTGGGAGGGCTGTCCCCGCTCGGCCAACAGCGTGTAACTGAGGCCACGTGGCCAAGATGATCTGAGGCCACCGAAACCCCACATGGGACCAGCAGGGCCAGCGGGCTATCCTTGCATCCAGCACAACTCTCACAAAAATTGAAGAAACACCACACACCACAGCTAACAAAGACACCCTTTCTTTCAAGTCAGCAAGGAAGGAAGAGAAAGTAAAGTCACACGGGACGAAGCTGAACCTGGTGGCCCCAAGGTCAGAAAGAGAGGGGAAGGGATGACACCACATGGGAAGGCAGCTAGANGGTGCAACTTTGACCAAAATGCCATGTTCTTGTTTTGTTTTCACTTGTGAAAGGTTTGTGGTAAAGGAGAAAGCAGTGGGAAAGAAAAGTGTTTAAAAATTTGCTTTAATTCTTTATAATGTTTTTTTTTTTTCATTCTGTTAGTAATAAACTTTCCTTTATATTGCAACTGTTTAAGTGTGGATCTTGTTTTGCCCTGAATTTTCTTTACATTTTCTGCAATAAATCCATATTCCCATTATGCACATAATTGGATTTCGTGTGTTTGGCATTTAAACCAGCGCCAAACCATGACAGTACTGCAGTTACTTGTGTTAGAAGAAAGTGATGAGCTGAACTAGATAACAAGGATGCTTCTTTTTTTCTTTGCAGAATAACCATTTTACAATTTGATTTTTTCACTATTTTCTAATTACACAATCTTCTTTAGATTAAGCACACTTAGTTTAATGTGATTAAGGTGGAGAATTTAAAGATCCTTGGTAATTTTGATTTTTTTAATTGCTCTTACGACAGTGTTTTAGACCTTTGCCTTTTAAAGGTTTTTCAAGTAAGATCAAAACTAAGTTGTACCAAAATGTCACAGAACAGCTGGCATCCTTAAGTTGCAGATGACTGGCACTAAAGATTGTCATAGATATGGGAAATGCCATTCTCCCATTAAAAAAGCTCTTGATGTCACATCATTTAAGATTTTATAATGCCAAATTGCAGCATGTCATTACATTTGAACAAGCAAAGTTTAATTGCTCAACCAATTTTTTTCTTTTCATATGTTGTATCATGCCACTGTTCTTAAGATAAAGAGCCTTCTGCTGTGTATTGTAGATGATATTTTTAAAATCAAAGAAATTATATCTGTCCAGAATGATACTGACAAAATATCTTTTTTAATGGATAATTGAGATAATTGCAAATTTGGAAGGGGTTGCAGAGTTACCCTAAACTCATTTACAAATATGAATGCAAATCAATGGGCTTCACATTTTCTGAACAGTATTGAGAGGAAATTAGACTTCTGCTGTACTAGTTCTCCAAAGAATGTCTCACTTTCATGAGTTTGATGTCAAAAGTGGGCAAAGTCCTAATGAGTCTCAACTCCTACTGCTAAGTAAGCCAAGGAACAGAGACCTCAGCACACCAGAGAAAACTAGGAAATATGATCCTTGTAGGAGTCAGATACAGACAATAATTTTTAACTGTGATTATACCAGATCTTGCTTTTAAGATGGAGCATTTTCATATTCTAACAGATCTTAATAAGCCTTCCAGCATAAATTCTCCATGATTCAGTATTTAATCTTACTGGCCTTTTTCCCTTCCTTCCTTCCATGGAAAGTAATGAAGTAAATAAAAAAACCAAAAACCCCCAAACCCCAAAACAAAACAACAAAAAAACAAATACAAATTTTGCTTTAAAAATTGACACTACTAAATGCAATAGAAATAAAAACATTTTCTTCATATTTATGGATATATTTCATGTGCTAAAACAAGTTTTCCATTTTCAATGTACATATAAATTTCATGACTGTTTCGGATTCATTTGACATAATGTTTCATAACTTCATACTTTGATGGTTGATACAATATTTTAGTATTGGCATCCATTGTATTTCAGGCTTTGGAGTTGGCGTTTTGAAGAACACTTTTCTACACTTTTTTAGACAGGTAACTATAACTGTATATGGTATGAAAAGAAAAACTGAGTTATCTCAAAGGGTAAAAAAATAAAGAAGAAAATTTTTCTGATCTTCTGTCAGCTCTTTAAACTACGTTTATAACTTCCTTGCAGACTGTCACGTATAGAGCTGTCTGTGTCAGTTTTTGTAGATTCTTCTGATAGTCTGTGCAGTGATTGACCCAAACCTTGTTCCCACTCAGTTTTTGTTAAGACTAAAATCACTTGTGAGACAGGTTCTTTTAATAATCTTGAAAGATCTGGATCATAAATCATGTGGCACTCAAAGGAAGCACAAAAATTCTATAGCCTACAGTATAACACAATTGCAACACACAAAAAATTATTATCAAATTTAAAGAGAAAGAGTGCAAGTCAGTCTGCCTTGGGCAGTGTTTTTATAACAAGTTTATGTTCTTTTTCCAAATTATAAATATCATAATGTTATAAAGTACTAACATGAAAGTATTTCAAAATAGTTTGACACAATGAATGCCTATAACATCATGAAAAAATGTGCAAAGGTAATTCAAGGTGAAAAAACATTGGAATTTAGCAAATGTAATGTAATTTTTTTCAAAGTTACAGCTACTGTTTAGAAACCAAGAAGTAAAGAATAGATAATGCCCTTAATTTTCCATGTAAAATAGATGATGAAATAACTTTTCATCATTTCATCATGTTTCTAGTACTTACTCTTCTGCTGCTGTATATTAATTTTGCAAACTGGTGGAGTGCAATACACTAACTTATGGACTTACAGGGACGTCCACTGGAGCAGATATCCATCTGCAGCCCATGGAGCACCCCATGCTGGAGCAAGTGGATGGGCCCAAAGGAGTCTGTGACTTCATGAGAAATCCATGCTGCAGCAGGCCTTGGAAGTCTGGCCCCATGAAGAGAGAAGCCCATGCTGGAGCAGGTTTGCTGGCAGGACTCGTCACCTCCTGGGGGACCCACACTGGAACAGTGTTCCAGAGGAACTGAGGGCCATGGAACAGACCCATGCTAGAGCAGTTCATAAAGGACTGTCTCCCATGGGTGGGACCCTATGCTAGTGCACAAGATTTTTTTTTTTTTTACATTTGTCTACAATGGAAGCAGAGTCCTGGCAGCATGGAATATTTCAAAGTAAGTTTTGTAGGGTTTTTTTTCTCCTTTGAAGTAGTTTTATAACTCAGCTGATAAAGAGTTACAAATTGTATAATAATAAAGTCTCTGTAGCCTTGCAACTGTAAGCAATTACAATCTACCCTGAAAAGAGGCATACAAGACAATCAAATTAGAATGTTATCACATATAAGAAATGTGCTGTGTTTTTCTGAACATTTATTTAAATTCTGTTTATTTTCCAGTAGCAGAATAATTGTTAAGGTTTTTATTTTCAGCAGGTTTTTTTTACATAAAGAATATTTCTTTTTCAGATGAATTATAATATTTAATTTTCCCTATTTTTGGTATAATTGCAATGGAAGAACCTTCTAGGACTTCAGAAGACCATTATTTATCACTACCACATTATGATAAAACTGAAATTTTCAGAGATGAGAAAGCTTAAAATATAAAAAAGCCATAACCCTAATTGTGCATCGTTTATTTTACATGAGACAAATTGGCTTTCTGGGTAATTTAGGTCATTGGTCCACTCAGACTAATGTTTTGATTCTGTTTCCGATTAGAAGAAAAATAAAAATAGATTGTGATTCACATATTTATGTTACAATCATTTTATTCACCAAGACAAAGGAAAAAAAGAAATTTTTAAAACCATATTCGCTTAGGCTTATTACGCAATTTTAGCTGTCGTAGGTAGCGATCATCTGTTCATGAGATTACAGCTGTCTTTATTAGATTTAATTTCTATAAGGATATACCATCTCCAAAATGTTTCTTGGACAGTAGCAGTGAGTGACTAAATGCAGCTGTCTTGAGTTTTGAAATTCTTAGAGGTAAACTGGTATTTCCTCATCCAATATGTGCATATCTGACTTAGAGTGCAAACACAACATCAGACTAGTTCGGAACACAGTTTACAGTTTGCATGCAGTGAATTTGCACTGCATTAACATTAAATGTGATGCACAAAAGTGAAATATGAAATTATGAAGGATATAAACTACCAGTTAGTCTCTGTTGCAGCTTTTCATCACAAACTGTTCCGTTGTGGTAGGACAGAAGTGTCCAATCCATAAAATAAACAGGAGAACTAGTTGTAGCTTAATAACTCTGGATCTTCCTATGCAATTTTTCTATTATCTGCCAGTAGAAATGGTGTTCCTAAATTATCTCGTTACTTGAAAACTCCACCCTTAGAGGATTATCTCACCGAAGAACTTATTTTAAAGTTTCCTTTTGTGGACATCCGCCCTCTCTCATGGCTTGGGCATTGGAAGAGATAACTCAGGCCAGACTAACAGCCCTGAATACACATCTTAGTCTGGAGCCAGAGAGCTTACCATAAGGTCCGAGAGCTCAGCTGGAGGTCACCTCCAGGCTCCTGAGGGTCTGAGACCAAGCCCTGAGTACACATCTTAGCAAATGTGGGAGGACATGAAAGAAATATTCTTGACCAAAAGACACGGTTCTTATGCCTATGAAAGCCCACACAATGATCACAGAGGCAGAAGTCTCTTACACACTCCGTGGAGATGTGTGAGAAGATTTCTCCCTGGGGCCTTGGACCAACTCCAGGTTACTTTTCCGGAAATTGAGGGAAAGGACTTTGATGTGGAACCCATCAAGATAATTGGACAGTAAGAAACATTGAATCCTAAGTTATATGATGTCTCATCTAGCTGTAATTTTAATGGTACCTTTAATTCCATGCATAAATACTAGTATGCCTTTTTCTTTACTTTTTATCTTATTCCTGTATAGTAATAGTCTGTTTTAAGTCTTATGTCTGTTAATTTTGTGTCTATAAATAAATAATTCATTTTATAATAGACTGAATCAGCCATTATTAAAGAACCTGCGAATGGTAGTGGATTTTGGGGTGCTGGCCACCTCAATAATGCAACTGCCTGCTGCCAGAGGCCTGGGCACCAGATAGGAGCTGATTTAAACCCACATCATCCACTCTTAACTGTCCTAATAAGGACTTTTAATTGAGTAACTTGATTATGAATAACATAATAAAGTGTGTAATGTTGGTCTAAAAACCTTGACTACGTTTAAGTCTGTGGGATGCTTCCTTTGATTGTAAAACCTCAAAGATCATAGGCCTAGCATGCATGTTTTTCTTTCCCTCTTCTTTCCTGTGATGTCAATCAAAGGTATACCCAAGAACAACAGCACTGACATGAAATTCCACCTCCATGGTTTGCAGAACTGGATAAATACAGCTGATCAAATATTTATAACAAATTATTGTTTTAAAAAAACCCTCAAAAATATTGCTTGAAGAATGTCTCTGCTGATGTTTGATGTCAGTAATGGTGAGAAGGTGGCCTAAAACCACTCTCTGTATTCCTATTTTTAAAGCTTTACTGATTGTATGTTATTTTCGGAAAGTTCAAACACAGATATTTGCATCACTCAAGATACATTTTTAATCTTATTAATAATGAGATACCCATGCTTGACATATGGTAAGCATCTGATTGTAATACATTTCACTCAAAAACACAGCATGCTAGTCCATTTACTTAAGCTAGAGTGCTGCAAGAGCTGGGAAACTGGAATAGAGATTAGTTTTGTGCATTAGCTAACAGTCTGTGAGACGATTTGTTGCTGTTATTATTTTCCAAAGACAAGGTGCTTTAGAGGACATAAAACCAGCCATAATGGAATGTGTTTGGAGCACAGTAGAAAATCTGAGTCTAGGGTACTTTGATGTTTGTTTGCTTTTATTTCCCTGAATGATGCTTCACGTGGCAAATTCGCACTAATATTTTCTGACTTAACACTACTTCCACTTTCTGATTTTAAACATCTGATGTAAGTTTATTTTCATTTCATTTAGTAGCCCCAGGACAAACTGAAATCTTGCTGCTGCTTATAAAGAGAGAAAGAGAGGAGAACCTGTCCAACAGACTAATGCTAACATGTCATGAAATCCATAGACACTCTTGCTCCCTGAGGAATAGGTGTGGTGCTAGTATCATGTTGCTGAAATATTTTTCTTGAATAAAATTGACAGATATGGTTTGAGCATTACAAGACATTGGGAATGGACTGAGGCAATATTAGATTTGCTGACATTAGGGACGATGAAACACTGGAATGTTCTTTTTTTTGGTAGGTCTGAGTACTGCAGTAAAAATAAATGAATAAAGGACAAGCAGTGTTCTCCATTAAAAAAATAATTTTCCTTCAGAATTTGTCTCCTACCTACTATTAATTTGCTTCATAACATTTCCATGTAAGTCGTCTGGATGACTGCTTTTCTTTGGCTCTGATTAGTACAGGTTTTGTTCTCTGTGTTCAATCGTAATCCATCTTGAGCAAAACCACCTTGAGTAAAATCACTTTGTGACTCTATCATGCATGAGAGAAAAAATAGCTCTTGAGTAAAAGTCTTGAATAAAATCTGACCCTGTAGATTCTGCCATCCTTTTGGAATCGATATTCCACCTAAGCTTGTTTTTCAGTAATTGCCATTTAATTATTCTTTTTATTTCTAGGGAAAACTGAATGTCCAGTCTCAGAAACTGAAGGCTTTGGTAGTTCAGCATAATACGTCGATCATTTGTGGTTTTGATAAAACTGCCATTATTTTCACCTCTGTATGTGTATGCCTGTGGAACTATTCTCACTTTTCCTTAAAAGAAAGTCATCTAAAACTTGTCCTTCACCCTCATAAGGGAAAAAAAACATTTTCATGACAATAAAATTCTATTTTTTATCTCAGTTTTGTCTTCACTTTCATCTAAGTCGCGTTTATTTCATAAAAAGTTTGCAGTTTCTGTACAACAGCTCCAAGATATCCACTGATTAGTGCCATGCTAGTCAGGCCGCTACCAGTCAATGCCAGTAGCAAATACTTCATAGAGAAATCAAACTTTAGCCCATTGTTGTGAAGGTCATCACACTGCACAGAGTTATAACCACCCAGCAGGCCTGTTCGTATGTCAGCCCGAGGTAAAGCTATCTGAAAGAAATGTATCCTTCTCATTCTGGCACTGATGCACCCATCCCTGCCAGACGCACTGCCAACAGAGAAACCACATCTCCTATACTCAGCACCAGTCTGTCATCCCTCATTCAATCTTTCCAGACTAGTCTATTTTACATATGGGTCTTCTTTGTCTTCTTTTTCTGGAGAGTTAAAATTCCATTCTCATGCAAAAAAGAATGCTCATATATTTTAAGGGCCATCCACTTTATTGTGTCCCAAATGTAGACAATAATAACACCTTGGCTCCTAGGTAGGAGGGTCCACATTGTGACGTTACTGAGAGGACCTTCTGCTAGGAGTGTTACGTTTAATTTGGAGGGGAGAATAGGACAGCCGTGTCCCTTATTTGGAAAGAGTATGACTGAAAGCTCTAGTGAAGACATCCTCTGTAGACCAGAAGGCTCCAATTCAAAACATTTGTCACATCAGTTTTGGCTTGGCCACCTTGTGTTATGTACCCAGCCTTGATATTTCCCTTCATACCTATCATTCAGAACCTTGGCATGGGCATGGACATAAACATGGGAGGTTTGATCTGGTCTGGTTTTGTCCTAACACAGTTCCCAACACACCTAGTCATGACAGGATGCAGCAGCTGCATGTGGTATGGTAGAAAGTGCTGAAAGGGTCTCTGTGAATGTGCAAGAAGGTTTTCTCAGGATTCTCCCTACATCTGTCAAAGGACATATGATTGTAATATTCATAGACCTTGCAAAAGACCTCCAGAATGGATACAGGATAGGAGTCTAGTGACTTCCATGGAAACTCTCTAACTTCAGGGTATAAAGTCTTTTCTGAATATCTATGGAACTTAGCAATCAGTCTTCTGAGACATTTGATAATTCCATCAAATCACTTCACCACTTTTCCAATAGTGGCCTTGCTGAGAAAAAGGGTGCTTCAGTTAGTCATTAGGTAGAAGATGGTAGCCACAATTTCTTAGGAATTTAATAATTGCAAACATAGAATAGATCACTGCTGGAAACTGAGATTACAGCCCCTAAGCGCCTTCTGGATTTAAATTATATTTTCTTTCTTTAATTTTAAAAGGGGAGCTTTTGTTGTTGTTTTGAATTTCTTTCTGTTTTCTTGTTGGTTTGTTTTGCCAGAAATGGTGGTACTCAATACCTTATACATAATTATTGGTTTTATATTGCTGGAGCTGAGATATTATTTCAGAAACTGAAAGAAACAGAGGAGAAGGAGCAGAATTTGAGACTCCTGCTTTCAAAGTAAATGGGCCACTCACTGGGCTATAAAATGAATGAATCTTCAATCCAACAGTTGCATCAAAGTAACTGAAAGAGTACAGAGAATGCCTCCAGGCTGGTTATTAAGACACGTACATGGCAGGTGCAGGAGAGAATGAAGGGAAAACTGAGCCAAGGCACTACATATGGGTATCTTATTGTGTAAAACCTGTGCAGAATTAGCACCATTATAAATGATATTGCCTGAGCCTGTTATTGGCAGGTATTAGGCATTTTTAAAACTGCTGTGAGAAAAGAGTGAAAGAATATTTATTCAGACCTGTGATGTGCTGATATCAAAATTGCGATCCTGCACATGCTGAGAACTGGAACCCTAGAGAGCCGCCTTCATTTTTCAGGTGCTTGAATATCTAACAGGTTGCAAGAGTATGATGATCCAGGACAACAGAATAACACAAATGCCACTCAAAACCTTTGCAGTATCTCAGCGGAAGCCACTGCATCAAGTATTTGTTTACTGTTGTAGGAACTGTCAATGGAAGAGAAAATATTAATTACTAAAACTGAATATCACTTTAAGATTCCACATGAAATAGGAGATTGAATATCTGATTTTTACATAATAGAAAGTCCTGTAAGTAGTAAATACCATTTAAATGGCACGAGAGATTCCATTAGCAAAATGACTAGAAAATTAAATTATATCTAAATGTTTCTCTCATTTAATTATACTTCATAAACAGTTGCAACAAGCTTGGTTTTGTGGAGAGACTTCATGTTTAGATTTTTTGTTACAGATGTTGTAACCGACTTCAGGTTAAACTTAATGTAAAGTATTTTCTAAAAAGAAAAGTAAAAAGAGAAGACTTTTGTGACCTGAATGTGCTCGTACAAAGAACACTGGTTTTACAAACTGATTTAAATTAGTTGTGTGACCAAAGCTGAACTAGAGTTTCACATCTAAATACATGTTTTTAGAAAAGGTAACTTCACTAATATTACTTTTCTCAGCAGCAGATCACCTTTTCCTGTTTTTTGCCAACAAAAATACCTTTAAGTTCCTTCCATTTTTGAAGACTAAATATGTCAGATGAAACCTCTTGCTCTTTTCCCTCTCAAAACATAGGGCTGCTGGTTAGGTGCTACAAGAAGCTGCTCTAATTATGGTCTACAAGTGTACCATTAGCCTGGGAACAGCTAACTGCCTTTAATTGCTGGAAACAGCTGGGTAATTAATGCTACCCAATTAGTATAAACACTTTATAATCTTCTTTGAATCCTCCTGTGACCCTCTTGGGTATCATACCTCACAATTTTAAAACAGAACTGGAGAAGAAATTATGAAATCTACTATTAAAGGTAGAAAATTTAATTTCTGGCTGGCAGAAATTTATACATCCTTCATCAAAGTCACTCCCAGTGCTTACTATTATGATTATTTATATAGTTGTAGTTATCATCCATTGTGTCATGTTTGTACATTGCTCAGAACAAGTAGCTTGTGTCCAAAAACGCTTAGAATATAAGACTTTGATTATAGTCCATAAATCCAGTGATTGGTCCATAAATCTGTTTGCCTGTCTGTAGTAAACCTCTGTGGAGATATCTCCAGGAGAGATACAGGCAGCTCAGGCTGCAGGAGGAAAGGGAATGTATGAAGAATGGGGAAGACTTGAGGAAAACCTTGTGGGGGTTTTTTTCTGCCCTAGCTATGAAGGAAATAAACAAATTAAATACAACACTGTCCATAAAGTTAGGGTTTACTTTGTAGACTAGATTTCTACTGATGGTCTCCCAACTTTTCCTCGGGGTTGTCTGCACTGAATAGTACAGTAACAGAGTAAAGTTACCTAAGTTTTTCGAAAATAGTATAAGATAGTGACTACTGTCCAGATGGAATAGTAGGTCAGGCTGTGATAACCCAAGAAACTGCCCACACCAGTCTTTTTCTTTCCTAAGACTAGCTCATGCAAAGCTAAATCCATTCTAGCTGAAATAACTCTGTAGTCTGAGCTGTGTATGGTTGGACCACACAACGTGCTCATGGCCAAAACACTGAACCAGAAATCAGAAAAACTGTCCTTTCCTGCATATGTCTTATGCTCCTTCAAAAACATAAGGACAACATTGAATGCTTCACCAGACTTCAGTCTAGCATTTGCTGGGGATACCAGTGTATGTACATAAATATCTGAAAATTATTCAGTTACTCTGGGACTTTTTATATCTACCCGAATACTGATATGCTTCTTTGCATATGTACAATGGAATGACTGCACTGGTAGGTGAGAATGAAAGTGATTTAAAAATTGTTTAGGGGTTACACATTAGAATGAAAATTAATGAAATTCACAATAATAAGAAAACCAGGAAGCAAACTTAACTTCCATAATCGATAACTGGTTAGACTGCTACTGACACATAGAATGGGCTGCACTTATTTTTTCAGTGCACAATTATGTTTGAAGAGGAATCTCCTAGTAGAAAACAAGACATGAATTTTAAGGGCCCCTCAAACTTTAAAAAGCTTAGAAATGTAAACAGGATGTTGTTGGCTTTCGATTTTTAAATATGTTTCTCTGAAATTCCAATCATTTGTGTAACACATGCTTGAGAATATATCTGTGAATTGTGCCAAGTTTATTTCTAAAACATTTTTTTACTTCTTTTATAGCCTGACAGTACTGGCCATTAGCTTACCTCTTTTGTTTTGCTTTAAGCTACCTTGTCTTGTAAATCCAAGCCTATATTAGGTGAAGAACTTAAAAATATAAACACATAAAATGTTCAGAGACAACCATATAGAACTGTATTAATTTGTCAAGAATGCACTACCTCACAAATCATGCACTTATTTTGTGAAAAAAATAATGATTTTAACATGTAATTTAAGTGCTGAAGCAAAAAATGTAAAACTAAGGAAGAGATAAATTGTGCCATTCTGAGATTAACAAAGCAGGTGAAGTGGCAGAAAGCACCTTAATGGTATAAATAAGTCTATTGAGTAACAGATAGATATAAGGTACTTGTTTACAAACCTGTAAATTTTACTGTGTTGTAGTTTTCAACAATGTGAACAGGTAAGATTTATGAGCAATCTAAATTTATTAGACTAACAAAAGTTTTCTGTAATGATATCCTAAGCCAACATGAAGAATAAAGTTATGTAAATCTACTAACTCTAAGACAAATTCTCAAGAGAATTTACCAATAAAAAGGATGACAAACACCTATTCAAAATCTTCTAAATATAGTTATTGTTTCTAATTTATTGAATATACCACAGAAAAATATTTTTGTGACTCAAAACAAGTTCTTTATTACTCTGACAATTAAAATGGCTAACATTATCTCTGAACTTAGTTTCTTTACTTTTTATTGAAAAAAAAACTACTAAAAGAACTGGTCTTAGCCGAATTTACTGTAAGTTAAGTAATTCATCATTTTATATCACTACTTGCCATTATACAAGAACAAGTGTTGTGGTGAACGTCACATGTACTGAACATGTGCAAACCTCTAAAGAAATACTGTATATTTCCAAGAAGACTGATCATTTTTTCTGGATTGTAATGTCATTATATGTTGCATGCTTTTGTGCTAAAAGAAATTTATCAATGACACTCTTATTTTGATGGATGGGTGGAGAACAAATACATAGAATGCACCACAAGGCAAAATTAAAAAAAAAAAAAAAAAGAAGCAACAACCCTATGTGTTGAAAGAATGAATATCTAAATTTTCCCTGCAAGCTCTGTTTTATTTTTAATAAAATTTTGGCCACTATAGTTTAGTCAGCTGATGTCTTTTAACTTCATTGAACTGGGATACTAAGACATATGCAAATATTCTTATGATAATAATAATAAAAATAGTAAATATATTATCTTCCATTATAATCAGATCAACCTAAAGCAATAAGCTCGTTAACAGCCAAGACACCAGTTTTCAGACACAGTCTAAACAACAGAAACAACTTTCTGATACTTGCCTTAGTGAGAAGTGAATAGTTCTCCTTTCGGTCTTTATACTAAAATGACCACTTTCTCCTTCCTTCAGGCCATTCCTTGTCCATGTTTATCCTACTCCATCACTGTAGTACATAATACATGGCTCTTTGACATGTACAGGTAGGCCTAAATAGATAAGAAAGCTGAAAGGAGCTAATATCTGGACACTGGATTAAATCCTACATTTTCACTAACGGTGATGGGAACTTTAACATATAGACCATCTAAGGAAGACACCTACATTTAGTTGTTTTAATATGTCCTAATCTGAATGTGAAATCTATGTTCTTTCTCTCCCTTTGTTTTTCCCTATTGTCTAGGTTCGCTGTAGGAAATATGTGGCACTTACTCGCCCATTCTTTCCCTTGAAATGGAGCATCTGTCAAACAAGGAGAAGCTGAGAACTGAGACTGTTGAGGCTGAGAAGAAAAGGCTCAGGGGAGAGTTTATCAAAATGTATAAACATCTGATGGGTGGAACAAGGATGAAGCCATCCTCGTCTCAGTAGTATCCAGTAACAGGCAGTTACACTCCTGTGAGAGGCAATGGTCACAAATACAAAATAAATTCCACCTAAATGTAAAAAGCCCTACTTTACTGTGAGAATGATTGAAAACTGGTAAAGATTTCACAGACAGGTTATGGAATTTCCATTCTTAGAATTATCCAAATCCCAACCAGACAAGGCCCAGGAGAAACCTGTTCCAGGTGACCTAGCTTTGAACAGAGAGATTGGACTAGACAACCTTCACCAGTTCCTTGGACCTCCACTGCTCTGTGATTGAAAGTAGTACACTACTTTAGCAGAAATGAAAAATGTAACTTGCTAAGGCTCATATTGATTTTCAACTGTCCTTTAGGAAGGACAAATATCTTTTAACTGCTATGAATCACAGAGAGTCAAATGAATTACGGCTTTGTGATTTGGTTTTGGAGTTTTGTGGACTCTCTTCTTGATTGGTTGATTTCATTTGGTTCAAATCTATAATGTCAGACAATCCAAAGGAATGATATGTTGGTTAGCTATAGATACTTTAGAGGGGAGGGGGCAGATGAGGAAAAAAATCCCCTGTATAAGCAGTATTATCAAGCCTGTCTTGTCTTAATGTGAATACATATTTACTTATGCACTCAATTATTCAATTTGGAGACTGAGAAGTTATAAACAATCTTTAAACTGTTATTTTTTTGTGGTAGTATCTGTTGGAAACCTAATATAAAGATTTGAAAGGGCAGCTGAATAAACAGGAAAGTTTAAGATAAACCTGTATATAAGAAAATGTGGATAATTCTATTGCCTTGTGATAGACTTAGTCTGTGACTTTTCATATGTAGTTGAAAGTATTACGGAATTATAGAATTGAAACAGATCCCCTCATATTCTCTTAGTTCAACATTTGCCATTCTGCTTAAAAACTGATTGGAAAACTTTTATACCCTTAATGTTGAAACGGATTTTTCTTTCAATCTGATTAATTTTGAAGTTGTCCACTTCATAGTCCATCCAAAAATCATTATCTCAGTCACAAGCAGATAGTAATTCCCTCTTGTACCCAATTAATTGCTGTCATTGTCCTTTGAGTCAGACAAATGCTACCAGAATGTTAATCTGTGTTTAGTAGCACAAGGGGCTATCTCAAGACAGACTTCTAATTTTTTACTTAGGCAATTGACCAATTGTCCCTTTAAGGAATTCTGATCATATCCTTATTCCTGCATACCAAATATATACGTCATGTGTATTACATGAAAGTTCAAATCATCAGAACCTGTGTTGGAAAAGTTTGTCTGTCTGTACCTTGCACAGTTTTTCATTAATCCTGGTACCATTCAATCTGTCTGTCCCATCAGTGGTTAGTGGGAGCACATTAGAGAGAATTTCACCTTAGAACACACACATCTGATGTTTCATCCTTGCTTTATTTTGCTTGAGAATCACAGCGCTATTAAACATCTGCAAATCACTAGCCATAGAAACTTCTATAATGGTGGTACAAAGTCAAATGCAGAAAGCACTTCTGATTCTGCTGCAAAGCTAGATTTCAAAAACGAACCTTTACTCTTCAGCCTATTGAAGTCAGAACAATAAAACTTCATCTGTGAATAGTGTAGACCTATTACTCACTGATGGCTTAGGGTGTGTGCATGTTTGTTGTTGTTCTAGTCATAGTTCCTTTGAAGTGTCTCTGTTTTTAAATGACAGACAGTTACTGAATTTTGTAGGTGATGCCTCAGCTGGCCGGAACTTTACTATGTGCTTAATTCGTGTGGTTTTGTACCTGAAAAGACAAACTGAATCCCAACCACAGCTTTGTGATTTTGGTTAGAAAGATTCTCTTACAGGACAAAGAATTGTGTGTTGAATACTCATCCATTTAGAGGAGATGAAGTAAAAAAAATCACAGCTGCTCTTGTTTTAGAAGTTTTAATCTATTGCAGATGTACTTCTCAAGCTATTCTTTCATGTGCTTCACCTATCCCTACTTCCTGTGATGACTTAGTTATTCAGGGCCTTTTTAGGTTTACAACCCAAAATAGCATTTGATTTCACCTCCAAAACAGTTTAATCCTTTCTTGCTTTGATTAATATAAGGAATTTAAAAGTTTCTCTGTGCTATTAGTTCTCTCATCACATGTAATACATAATTAAAAAACAAAGCTTAAACCAAAAATTTCAATACATTTTTAAATTCACACTCTTTGTATATTCTTTCTAACCTAGATCTCAAACAAAAAAGTGATAAAACAAAGACTAATGTTTTTCCTGCCTGAAAGTACAAGTTCGAATTCTCATCTTTCAACTTAGCACTGGGTGTGAACTCATAGCACTCATGCTTGAGACAGTCACTTTCCACTGGTCCTGGTAAAGCTGTGATACTGCATGGAAGAAGTCAAGATCCACAAAAGCAGAGAAAAAGTATGACTTCACACTGAAGTGACTAAGATATTCACCCAACAATAAGTATTGCCATTTTCATACATTTGTCCCCAGTATGCCTTCTGCATCTGCTATGTATAGGTTTAGTTTTTAATGATTTCAATTTGCTCTGACTCGTTTAGTCTTGGGAAGTAGTCAGCACAAGATATGGAGGAATAACCTCCCATCCAGAGCAAAACATGAGAGGCAAGTATTTAATTTTTTTTTAAAGTAGAGTTTACAATTTGGGGCATTTTGCCATTCTGTGTAATTCTTTTGGGTCTTAGAATCATCTTGTTATTGTTGTCCATGCTGACCTGGGAGTTTCCCCTCAACTCCTGATTGTGCCAATTTGTCCAAGCACTGGGAGAGCCTGAAGGTGCATTCTGAGCTCTGAAGTACTCAGCTATGAGGGTGAAAGCTTTGTAATACACTACTCTTGACTGCCTTAAACCAAAACTGAACAAACTAAAGAGCCCTGTCTCCCCTGCTTTATTGTGTCTGTTTTCTTCACATGATTTTAAAAAAAAAAAAAAGTGTAGTGTATAAATGTATAAAGTACCTACAAACTTCAGCACTTGTGGTTTATTTAGACCTCAATCATATATCTCATTTTTGTGTTAAGAAATGTTCCAGTTGAGAATATAATAGTAAGTTACTTATTTTTTCTAGGGCTTCATGTGGCAGAAGCACACTATGTAACAATTAGACTAAGGACTCAGCAAGGACTCAATTTTACATAGCAGCAAAATAATTATTTCATAAAGCAAAGTCATTTTCATTCTCTCATTTCCCTTATCTCTCAGAGACAAAAAAAGGAAGCAAATACAACAGATCCAGCAAGTTGTATTAGGTGGTTACCTAACAGCCCAACCCAAAAAGTTAGAAAAGTAGGTTGTTTTAAGAAGCCAGATTTCAAGAATCAATGAAAAGACAATATTTATAGGAGAAAATGTGAGCCAATAGTCATGCGAACTTGCTGATTTTTATGCACCATGGATAGTACAATACTGCGCTTTACTTTTTCTCCCACCCTTCTCTCCTGTGGACCAGAGTGGGTTTTTTGGATTTTTTTTTTTCAATGGTAGCTGGTATCTGTGATAGTATTATTTTCCCTTGCATTGTTGCTACAGAAACTTTCCAAGAATATAATGTTTTATGTCATTCTGAACGAAAGACAAGTTCTTAGCTGTGTTAACCACTGTATAAAAAAAGATATAGAATGGTAAGATAGGTTTCTTTTCATTTATTTTTGATTTTTAGGGTCTATGAGTTCTCCATGAAACAAAATAGAACCCCCAAAACCCAGTAGCACCCTAAAACCGGGGAGGTCTCTAAACTCTCAGAGAAAGTTTCTATTAAACAAAACCTCTTTCTTTAGGAAGGCAGAGAGATAAAAAAGAAACCAATTAACAAACAAAAAACCAAGTAATTAATTTCTTGATTTCTGACTATTATTTTTGAGACTTAATTAAAAAGATATTGCTGTTAACAATCTTTCCTGAAAAAGCACTGAATGCCATGGTTTTATACATATATGCTAACTAAAGAAATTAATTTGACATTTACCATCTGTATTTTTTTACAATCTATCAGGTCATCTGTTATGCACAATTAAGGCAGATCAATAATTTGAATATGTCTTGAAGAATTTATTTTTTAGGAACTTTATGAATTATTATTTAATAAGACATCAGTGCAGAAGCATTATGGCACAGCTAACTAAAATGTGAACCATGACAAATCTGATATGTCTGTATATGCCACTAAACTGCAGGAGCAGCCCTTGTTAGGTTGACAGCTTCTCTGATTCTGTATTTAATCCTCTCATCATTCATGACAATTGTGTTTTTACATAAACAGTGAATATAAAGTGACAAAAAAAAATAAATTCTGTGCAGTTTCTGCCCCTCATTTTATAGCAACAGATATAGTAAACTGAGAATATTAAAACAAATTCCAAAATTACCATGATGAAGTATTCAAGGTAACTTGCAAGGATGTTTGACCTAGAGCGCCACCTAAAGAAACTTTCATGAAAAACAAGCACATGCGTTCACTCGCTTAAATCCCCGTCTTTAAAGTTTATGGGGTTGCTGTTGGACAGATATTAACATTTAGCTGCTCAAGCTGCTACAAGCTGGTGGCTTATTTGCATTTTAGAATGAATTTATTTTAATTATCATGGAACATTCCTTCACTTCTTTCCCCTGATGATTTAAGAAGGTGAATAGCCATGTTTAGTATGCTATCATTTTGAGACTGCTAAAGAATATACTGGTTTCATTTCTATACAGAAATTCTAAATAAACACCCCCCTCAAAAATAAAAGAATCTTTACTTTTCTATCCTATCTTCATCTTTTAAACTAGTAAGTGATGTCTTAGATAGATTTCATGTCTAACTATGGAAAAGGCTGTTCTCCAGTTAATATTAGACATCAGGCTGAATCATAATGTCATAATGTCATGTTTGCTGGGTTCTGAGGATGAGTAAGGCATGAATTTAAAACTGAGCTAATATTTAATTAATGATATTGTGATCAGAAACCTGTCAGAACTGGTAGTGAACTTCAGTAACAGCACAGATATGTTGGGAAAGAAAATGACAAAGAGACTAAGATGGGTGAAAGAAAAAAGAAAGTGCTTTTTGTATTTTTCACCTTACCCTTTTTGGTGCCTTATGGAAAAGAAGGGGAAAATAGTGTGTCTTATTTGCAAATACTGCACCAACCTGAGGAAAATGTGACAGTGATAGAAAGTGATTTATGCTAATTTGTAACCAAAAAAAGTTTACTGAAATGAGCATATTGGGGCAACATTAACGCTGGGAAAATACTCTCTTAAATATCAAATCACATTATAATTTTAATAGCATTTCACCAATGGATTTTTTTTTTCCAAATGGGCTGCAGACCACCATTAAAGACACAAGTTATAATATAATAGTACTTACCATAGCTCTCACCTTTCCAGATCCAGAGGTCAGATACATAAAAGAAAAAAATATTTAAACTCTTAAATAACTTTCTTTAATGCAGGGAAATAGCAGACTTCTGGTATTTTGAACACTGAATGAGAGAATGTCCTTCTGAGAAGGTAGGTTGGTGAAAATAATCTGTGAATATACACTGAAGAGCTTTATTTTTTGTATTTATACATACGAGAAGAGTGCTAAAATTTTTCAAGCTGATCTAAAACTTACTTTATAGCTTCCTTTGCACCTTTAAGAGTATACAACAATCTTTATTTTGTGAGTATTTTCCTATATTTTTGTTCTTTGCCTTAATTTCTTTAAAATACAAGATACAGCAACATGTACCTTTGAATTGTCCTGAATCATTATAGTTACATCAGAGGTTGGTATAGCTTGAAAGGGCTAATAGCTGAAGAAGCTTTCTTTTATGCCACAGTTTGACAACTCAGAGAATTGAGTGCTGAAAAAAGAATGTGGATCTGGGATTTCCTCTTACTGAGAATTCCCAAGTGTGGGAGAGGAGATGATAGTGGGTGTGTTAATGCTCTGTTTTGTTTCTCCATATCTTTCACATTGTGTAAAAGAGTAATTTGTGTGGGTGTGAGTACATATATTTGAGTTATTAAGAATGTGAATACAGCTAAAGGGCTTTTTGAGACTGGAAGCCTGAACTGCAGTGACAGTAAATCACATATATATAATTTTCACTCCCTACTGTAAGCCATAGATTTTGTTTGCCAGTTTATATATTTGCCAAAAATACATTTTATTGGAGGAAGGGGGAAAATAAGTTGAATAAAAAAAGCAAAAAACCGTACAGAATATCTCCCTTAGGTAAAGTCTGCTAGTGTATGGAACATTGTTGACCAGGGTGTATGGAGGGAATTTTTATGCATATTTACACATTTTAATCATTGTGCCTTCCTAAGGCTAGCATTCATAATTACCACCAAGTGGGCATTATAATCTCCAGCAGAAAATAACTGGCAGTTTTAGGGAAGGAGCACATTCAGTAAAAAGGCAAAGTCACAACTCTAACAAAAAAAGATCTTCCTTTGAGCAATAGCATTGAATGCTTCACATGCTCTGCCACTTGCAGCCAGGTTTTTAAGCTTTGGAATACTTTTTGCAACTCAGACACTTTCCCTGAAATGATGGCTTGGTGAATGTGATTATGTTGCATGTGTTGCAGCTGACCTGTTTGTGCTGTAGGAGTCTGATGCATTTAATTAATGTGCCCTGGGGAAAGGCAAGCTGTATCCTGGGGGCAGTGAGGTGAGTAAAGGTAATAAATAATGGAAAACAGATTTGGAAATTACGTTAGTGGACATCTAGTTAATCCCCTTCCTCACAGTAAATTGCATAAGTGTATTGTTCCTAGCTCCCATAGGAGAAAGTTCTGCTCTTACTAGAGCACAAGAATTGTAATCTTGCATGCTATCCCTACACTGTCCTCTAAAAAACAGATTTTCACTCTTAAGGTACAGGTAGTTGTCTGTAATTTAACAAGACCAAACGTGAAGTCCTGCACATGGATCAGGGCAAGCCCAAACACAAATACCGGATAGAGGATGAAGGGGCTAAGAGTATTCATGAGGAAAAGGACTCAAGGGTGCTGGTGGGTGAGAGGCTGGGCATGACCCATCATTGTGCACTTGCAGCTCAGAAGGCCAAACGTGTCCTGGGCTGCCTCCAAAGCAACGTGGCCAGCAGGGCAAGGGAGGGGATCCTGATCCTCTGCTCCACTCTGGTGAGACCCCACCCGGAGTGTTGCATCCAGCTCCAGAGGCCCTAACATAGGAAGGATGTGGACCTGCTGGAGTGAGTCCAGAGGAGAACCATTAAATTAACCACAGAGATGGAGCACCTCTCCTATGAAGACAGTCTGAGAGAACTGAGGCTGTTCAGCTTGGAGAAGAGAAGGCTCGAGGGACACCTTACCAGCAGCCTTCCAGTACATAAAAGGGGCTGGAGAGGGATGTTTTACAGGGGCATGTAGGGATGGGACAAGGGGGAATGGCTTTAAACTGAAAGCCATTCAGTTTAATCTATTGGATTAGATTGGATATTAGGAAGAAATTCTTTACTGCGAGGGTGGTGAGGCACTGGAACAAGTTGCTCAGAGAACCTGTAAATGTGACTCTCTGGCAGTGTTCAAGGCCAGGCCAGATGGGATTTCGAGGAACATGGTCTAGTGGAAGGTATCCCTGCCCAGAATGGGGTGATTGGAACTTGATGATCGTCGAGGTTTCTTTCTAACCCAAACCATTCTGTGATTCTGTGGTAACACATTGGAATTATACTGAAGTTTCTGGAATTACTGTTTCTGCTGTAAGAGTATTGAGCCTAATACTGAGCCAAGGGAGCTGGGGGAAAGGATTGGAGGGAAAGAGAACAAGAGATTTAAATATGATGAAAAATGGGCTAGGCTTATCAATACCAATGAAAAATGCTACACACGAGGAGCTGTGGAGTTACTTTTTCAGTTGAAATTACAGGCAAATACCAGTAGATTTTTTTTTGTCTCATCTCTCTAGATTTGCTTCTATTTTTATAGGGTTCTGTAAGATGCCAATGAACTCAAATAACATTATCTTCTCTTTCTTAAAGTGTGAAATGCACTTGGTGCTGCCACTAAGTATTCTGAATATAAATGAAAATGAATGTGAGAAAGATGTGTAAAATCAGTTTTTACATATGGGTGGTCCCTATGCCTTAGTGTTTTTTGAGCTAAGAAGCATTTTTTACATTCCTCTCTTTACTAACATTGAAATCATTGATTTTCTTCATTTCTTTCCCCTTTTTTCTGAAATAGTGTATAGGTTGGGTCTCTGCAAATACATTGCTGTCAAAGTGTTCTCTCACTGGGAGTGTAATTAATAGAGCTTCTGTTGGATGCATCTTAAAATGTACTTGTGTTAATACGCTCTTGGAATCCACAGAGTATTGAGTACCTACCTGATCACGCACTGGGTACACTCCCAGCTGTCTGGATCCTGAAATTCACAACACTTTTCTTACTCTGTCAGGGTACAAGGGAAGTTACATCACGTCTGTGGTTTGGATTCAAATATCTGACAAATTTAACCTTTTTAGAGGCATGGTGAATAAATACAAATATTTGTTCACAAGTCTCCTTCATCAAAAATTCTTACAGTAGGTCAGACATCTAGTCTGAAAAAAAATTAAATATGAGAAAGATCTTCCTGATATCTTATTATTAATTGCTATTGAATATTCTGTATTTACCATTTACTTCTTGAGAGCCACAGACCCCAATAACTTTTATGAAGTAAGGAAGTAGAAAGCATTAGTAAAGATTAAAAGAATCTTTAGAGTATAACCAGAAGTAGTCCTGATTCTGAAAACCCATAGTAAGAACCAGCATCTTTACTGGAAAGAGAAAATTTGCCTATCCCAAAGATAGACATGCAACAACATGTAATGAGATGCATGTAATTTCCCTGGAGAGGTTAGTTTCACACAAGTTAACTCATCGCAGGTACAGTCACTATTAAAATTTCTACAGATAAGCCTGATTTAAATGGTACTTTCTAAGAATATGCTAATATCAGGTTTACACTTTTCTGTATAAAATGGTATCTCCTTTTATTTATAGACATGAGTATCTGAAATCGTGTCATGCAACATCCTTACCTACAATATCAGCAAAATCCTACATAGATTATGTTTTGCCCAGTCTTACACATTATATGAACTTCTCAATGATGATTCCAATGATATTCAGAAAGACAAATGGGTTGAAATTTCTGCAACTGTTTTCATTTATAAATGCAACGAAAATAATAAGAAGAAATCTTCCATTAATTCTAGTACTTTTGTTTATCTCCTGTTACACTAAATGTAATATCCAGATATCAGAGTAATGTTAATATATCTGCTACAAGAAAAAAAAAAACAAACAGTGGGAAAAGGAATGCTGTGCAGCTTGTATCAAGTAAAAAATATTTACAGGCTACTCAACAAAGTGCTTTGTTGGGTCTCACTTTCTTGTTCTCCCATTCTGCAAAGATTCCTTGATGTTTCGATTCTTCTGTAGACTTGTTTTCCTTGAACTTTTGCACATGTAGTAAAATGGATGGATGTATTTTCTCTCATATTCTTCATTGTAACATTCTTTCGTAAAATACATTGAACCTGTAAGCTGGAAGATGGCAGATAGGGGTTTGCATTTCCTCAGTCAGAAGAAGGAATTTAAAGCAAGACTCCCTCATTTGTTCAAAAACTAAGGTAAAGTAATGCTACAATGTGTAGGCTAAATATAATACCCAATCTACCTTATTTAGAACTAGCTAATTCATCATTATTTTTTCAGTTTCCATGAATTCACGGCTGCCTAACACAAGGATAAACTGGAATTTAATTTCAAACAAGCTTATTCAGGTAGCACCTAAATTATATATGTCTTAGTTTTTGCCTGAGTTCCACAATAACTGAAAAGCTTTCTTTACACCTTCCAAGAAACACATAAATTTTGACAGGGTCTTGGCACCTGTCTCCCAAATATCTCTGAGAATGATCTAGAAAAGTGATGCAGTCCAACGCCTAATTGTTCTGCACAGCTTGATCTAACAGGCATGTTCTACAAACAATTGGAGATTCAAGTTCTACACAAATATTGTAGTAAACAATATTGCCTGTAAAACAAATGGCTAAGTGAAGATGGGAGTGTCACATCATAAATATGGAAAAATCAAGCATCTCAGTATTTACAGAATCACAGAATATTCTGAGTTGGAAGGGACCCACATGGATCATTGAGTCCAACTCTTAAGTTAATGACCTATATGGGGATTGAATCCACAACTTTGGTGTTATTAACACCATGCTCTAAACAGCTGAGCTAATCTTGGTATTCTCAGAGCCTAAAATTGTTAGAGTGAACTTCTGAAGTTGTTTTAGAACACGTTATTTACGGTCAGAGCAACAACACTGGAGGACTCACAATGGGAAAACATTCTTATTGTGCCTTGTACTCTCTTACATTACTTTTTAATTCATATTACAATAGTGTCCCATAAAACAATCAATCAGTCAAGCCTAAGATGTTTAAAGGCTAGACATAAAAAATAAGTAAAAAGATAAACCCTTCCACCACCACTATCAGTGCTGTTTCCCAAAGCAAATTTTTTTGTGCAGATTGCAAAGACTACCTGAGACGATTAGCAGCTATAGGAACATCACAGCATAAAGACTTGTTGAAATATGCTGCTCAGGCTTCATGACTGAAGACATGAGTTTTGTCCGAATATTAATTTTAAGCCACTCTAGTGCCTGAGATAAGCTACATTCTTCAGGGGTTTTTGTGAACTGTGATAAGGCAACACATATGGTGTTCTTGGCTTTAGGAAGTGGGTGACCTTCTGTACATAATTAAAAAGCTCACAAAAGATTTTGTGGTAAAATCCTGAAAATCCCACAGGGGAACTGTAAAGGCTTTAAATTGTATTTGGAGACAGAAGCACATGCAGTTGAAAAAGTCACCTTCATCCAAAAAGGTCGTCCAGTCCAAGAAACTTCTTCATTCATGTAGAATATAATTATGCATAATATATTTTTTCTAGAGAAAAGAAATCCCTTTTTCCCCCCCAAATATCCTGTGTCCAGGGTTTATAAACAGTAGAATAAAACTGAGGATTAAATTAATTAATATTGTCCCTAATAATGATTCATCCAATAGCAAAGATATTAGAAGAAAAGACAAACGATAAGTAGGCCCAAAAAATGCTTAAGTTTTGTGGGAAAATGACTGGGGGTCAAATTAGACTTAAGAGAAAATTTGAGCATGTTGCAGTAGATTATCTGGCAGGATTGTCCTATAACCAGTTGGGAGACACTTAACACATTAGATTTCCTTCTTAGCGAAAGTCTGATAGATAATGCGATAAACTGTATAGTAGAAGTGGACGTGCTCCCACATCACCATCATATAAAAGTATCTTTCACAGTCATAAGTATTAATAATGGAATTGAACTTCTTTGTCTGCTTTTGTAAACACAGGACAGTGAAGGAATCTTAAAATGGCGTAGTTTTATTTGCAAACAAGTTAAATGTTTGTATTTATTTTTTAACTTTTACTTCTATAAACCCTTTCTTTAACTTTTGAGTGGCAAATGGAATGTTTGTCCACTCTTTAAAAAATAAAATGCAACCAATCACGCCCAAAAAAATCCAAACAGACAAAACCAAAAAGCAAGATAAACCTAACTCTGCTCTGTCCAAAACAACAAAAATATTTAACTTTTTCTGAATCTGTTTCAAAGTTTGCAACACTGCTGATACTTTTGAGTGAAAATGCAGGATTATAAATGGCAGTGCCAGTCATAATAACAGTTAAAATAATAATAAAAACAAAAGTAAAGGGAAAGAGTCTGAGTGTTAACACAGAATAGGTTAATGAACACAGTGTTTCTCATCTCTGTCATTTATATTTAGCCCACCAAGATGACACAGAAGCTTTCAAGTGCTGCTGTTTTCCAGAAAGGTCTTAAGTACTGAGAAGTCATCTCAGCAGAAATAATTTCAGAGGGTAATTATGTAGATTTTTTGTAGGCCTGCAGTATACAACGCCTGAGAAAGGGAAAGGAAAAGAACAAAGAGGGAGTTCACTTACTAAGATGAGACAGCAAGTAAAAAAATAGAAATATGAATTTCAGAGTGTGTAAAAGTCCCAAGATTTCTGTTCTTTACAGTAAGTACATGCCATCTGGACAACAAAAAGTGTTTTATTAGATAAGAAGAATTGGTTCTATTGCAAAGTATTTCCAATGCTAAACAAAAAAGTAAGTGAAAAGAATATAGAATATTCGCGCTTCTCAAAATCAACGTATCTTCAACCTCACGCAGTGATTATTTATTACTGAGGGGGTTTGGAGATTTCTGATACATGTGTTCATTAAATTAATCACATTTAATAAAATTAGCTATTACATATATACTTTTATTTTGATTACTCTCAATAATATTGCTTAACTCTATGAAAACTGCATTTCTTACCATAAAAACCAAAAAGAAATGAAAGGCAAATAAATCCTTTCCCTTTTTCTTTAAGTTAACAAGAATACTTTGAAATATTATGTGATTATGGTTCCTTACAGGCTTATGCAACTCTTTAAACCAAGTGTTTTGTAAACAAAGTAAAGAAAGATAGCAAAAATTAGCCACCAACTTTTTTTTTTAATTACATATTCTTTAAGTTAACAAGAATACTTTGAAATATTATGTGATTATGGTTCCTTACACACTTAGGCAATTCTTTAAACCAAGTGTTTTGTAAACAAAGAAACAAGTAAAGAAAGATACCAAAGATTAGCCACCACCTTTTTTTTAATTACATTTAAAACACACTCACTGCAGAATGCCTACTTTTTCATTTCATGAATAGAAATACCAACTCTTGTTAGTCCAGAGCTAATTGTTCCAAGAGAAGAACTCCAAACATTTAAAATTCATTTATCCACACTTGGCCTCTAGCCCTGTCCCTGCTGCTCTGCTCCCCCTCTTCTGCTCCTCTGAACCTTAAGGCTGGTGGCTTCATTCTCATGTATGTGGAGAGGGAGGGGAGAGGGTAACATTGAGCATCTGCATTTCTTCACCCAGGGAGGTGTGCTGGTTATGTCAACAGTTCCTTCTTTTTCAGTCCTGGGATTATTCTTCTTCTCTTTAATATCTTTCTGCACCTTGGCTTTTCACCACTGGTCTAAAGCTCTTTGTTAATCCAAATTAACAATTTGTAGTGTCTTTTACATATGTCAGACACTTTGCTTTTGTTCACTTTTGGACTCCTGAAACCATTTTTGACCAGCTCCTTGTCAGAATTTCTGTATGGGTGAATTGCTCACACTTGTGATGTCTCCTGTGCTCCATCTTTTATCACCACCCCATGCCTGTGCACCGCATTCTGAGATCCATCTCTGATGTGCATATACTTGAAATTTGTGCTTTGGTACCTGGTATACATCCATGCTCCTTACAGTCTGGAGCAAAATTATGTTTTAAGAAATAAAATTACCTTCATGAATATTACTTCTTCATTAACCAGAAAGCAGGCTTTAAAAATGCATGACTTAAACACTTTATGCTTTTTTAAAATTACGGTTAGTTTCAGCTGAGTGTCCATTATTGTCACAGTAAAATAAACACTTGTTCACTTGGTGAACAGAATCAAGATTTTGAAATTCTTAAAGGCTAAATTAATGTCAATAAAGCATATAGTTCCATTCTTAAACAAATTCCACTAAAACAGGAAATTTCAGCCCTCTGCTGAAAACTCATTAAATCTTACCTTATAATAAATACAGGAACGTACATTAATACTCACTTAAGTGACTTTCAAAAGTAACTGTGTGTTGCCCTGGTTTTTGCTAAAGCCTTCTGTTTTGGCTTTGGAGTCAGAATCCTTTCTCAGACAGTTTCATGTAAATAATAGCCAATGTTTACTTAACGGTTTTTTCTGTTTTTCATTCCTTTTGTGATAAGAGAACTTTGATGAGCATCTTTTTTCTCCAGTGGGATTGAGAAGGAAGTGACATGTCCTCCAATCCCTTGTGCAGTTAAGAATTGTATAAGACGTGACATATGTAAATAGAGGGTCTTCCCCCTCCTTTCTGCTGAACCTAGCAGGTGTGAGAGTGTCTTTATTGTGTTTTCCCAGACACAACTGTGGACCTCTTACAGGAAAGACCTCTCAGCATGACTTTATAAAGATCTCATTTCATTTGTTAAACCTACAGATTATAAAAGCGAAGTAAAAAGTTCCTCATTTTCTCCTACATTTGATGTTCACTTACTTATGAGGAAAGCTTATATGTTGAAGTGTTCAGTATATATACCAGAGGACTTAAACACATAAACAGGATTTTATACTGACAGCAAACATTTCTCATAAAAATTATAATGTTGAAATTTTAGGAAAAAAAACCCTCTCACTATTATTACAGAATAAGACATATGAATATTTGTTATGTATTATTTATTACCACTTATTTATTCATTCCAGTCCAACTGATAAGCTTGTCATAAAGGAATGACATTTCTATTTTCAACAACCTTGAATAATATTTCTTTGCATTCTTTGTGGACTTCTTTCTTTCATTTCAAATAGATTCAGTCCATGCATAATCCCCTTGTGTTTCTACTCTCCTTTTCAACATGAAGGGTTTGTTTGTTAGTTTTCCGACAGCATCTTAATTTCTTGTGTTTGTATTCAATTAACTCTGTTGTGCTTTTCAACTGCAGCATTTTCAAAACTTCATGCATATATTATTTATACCATTTCACCAATGCTTTTGAGATGTCTTTCTATTTTTTAAGAGTAAACACTGGTTAATGTAAGTTAAATTGGGTTAGAAGGAACAGTTAGAAGACGGAACTGAAAAGATGTGCTCATCAGGTTCAGAGGACATAAATAACCACTGGACCAGAACACACACTTTTTAGTCAAGGATAATTAATATTTGGTCAGAGTATTTTGAAGGATTTTTGGATACCAGTAGGAATTTGGTCTCCTGTGCTTACTTTAATTAGTTTTGTGAAGATCAATGTGTTCTGCAAAGAGTGGTCTTGTGGTCAGTATAGGAGGTCCAAGGCACATGGTATACACTGATTTACTGCGTATGTTCTCTAAGTGTAGGACATCCAAGAATATTGCTTGAGCTCATTCCCCTGCACTTTCTTATTTAGCAGTGTGTGCTAAATACATGTCACGTATTCTACATGGGCACAGGCAGCGATGCTTGTGCAACTGAGGCTGTCTAGTTACAGACTATGAAAGCTTTCTGTAGTCAACGCCTGTTATATTGTTCAGTGTGGCTAATATTTGATTGGAGAGGTTCTTTCTCTACCTCTTTGGTCTCAGGCTCTTTCCATCTCTGTATTACATTAACCTTGAAATGTTCTGATACAGTAATTAGTAACTAATCAGCCAGAGGAATATGAAATAAGATTTTGTTTAAGCATTACAGGACTGCACTTCTGATCTCAAAACTTTGATTCTGACTAGTCATTTTTTATGAGTAGTATCTTAGAAAATAATTTTAATGGAGATTTTGGTAAATTTAATTTTGGAATTTATGGGGCAAATTTTCCTTAAGGGAATCTCAGTTACGTATATAATACTTTCTTTTTTTTCCTTCATTGTATAGACAAAACATTAGATTTACTTTGCTTTTTACTTCTGGTGAAAATATAGAGGCCTAAATTGATGCTCTAGATTCATTGCTTCATGATGAATCTGGGTTAAAGCAGAGATTTATGAAATGTACACACTCTTTCCTTCAAATGAATTAGAAACTCAGAGCAGACAAAATTTTAGAAATAGGTAAAGATATTGTATGCCATCCCTACTCTGGGGCCATGTTGCAATAGTCTTCTGTATAGAATTTTAAAGAGCATCTTACTGAGAAAAGAAAAAAGACAGATGTCACCTTCCTTGTATGCTTAAAGTACAGTGTGTTCATCATCTGCTCATAAATACATTGTTTAGATGTGAAGAGTTGTGTTTAGATGGCAAAATTACAAGAAGCCTCAAAAATGGAATTACATTTATTTGGACAGTGTGTGATAGGAGCTGGTTAAACACATTCTGTTGCTCCCTCAGCACTTTGCTGTGGGGAACTACTGTTATTTTCAAGCTTCTGGCATGAGAACAGCTGACTGAGTACAGATCTTTCTAGTATTATGAATCATCATCTGAAGAATTAGAGAGGAGGAATCCCATCCTCAGTGTTTTCCAAAAAAAAGCCAGTGCACATGTAAATTTACTGCTTCACACATTTTAGGAGGCACATGAAGTCATAAATGCCTACGCAGTTGCTAAAAGGCTTTTGACCATCTGAATCAATGTTTTTATGAGTGATAACAGATCACTAGAAAAAGAAACAAACTAAACAAACAGCTGAACACAAATACTCAAACTTTCCCAGAACAGTGCCATTCATTCTCATTCAGTACTCCCCTGGAAATTCCTAGGAGGTAATTTTTCGTGTGTCTTCTTGTTGCACTCCAGGCCATGCAATGTATCCTGTTTCCTGGTATAAACATGCTTCTCTGATAAACTGAGACACTGCCTTCCAGTCTTTCAGATGTTTTGAATGCAAGAAACCTAACAAATTGCCCCTTACTCTCAGAAGGCCACTATGTGGACTTCAGGAGAAAAGGAAGGACAAATAACAGATGACTTGACTTGGCTGACCTGCTGTAGGGGTAAAATGTTTACTGACATTACAATGCTTGTTTTCAAATAAGTATAAATTGATTACATGATATACATATTTTGTAAAAATAAATTGTTTAAAATGTAATCAACAAAAGCTTGACAATTCATTAAAAATATTAATTCTGAATAATTTTTTAATAAACAAGTAAATTCTAGGATATTCAAATCACTCTGATATATTAATGAAAAATTTTAAATTAACATTTTAGTTTCCCAAAGGAGAAACCAAAATATTAATCTGGTTATAAAAAACACTGTCGAAATGTCTGCCATCCCTCTTACCATTAAGCTTTATGTTTCCATTGAATATGTTTTTGTTTATCCAAGTTTTTCTCTGTACTTCTAACACACTCGGTTTTTCTTCTAGATCAAATGTTAAAACGAGGATCTCAATAAACTGAAGAAATTGAACAGGAGTTCAGGACAGGTATAAATCTTCCTTAATATCTAATATAATGTAGTATGTGTCTTACTAAATGTATGTTATCCTAAACTGAAACAATTTATGAAATCCCCAAATCAATAAATGTCATAATAAAAATGGTCATAAGTGTATATCTAGAAGCATTGAAAGCAGGTATGAAATTGAATAAAGAAAGAAACCACAACACACAGACACACACACACACACAGAAGGGTATGGAGAGATTAGAACAGATTTGTGGTCTTTATCAAATAGAGTGGATGAAATACTAGAAATTTTATTGTTTAATACAATCAGTGATAGAATGGGAAGAAAAGAACATCACTATTTGCCTCTGTATCTTCCTTTTGTTTTATAAATTATTGAAATGACCTTGAGGTTTCTCAGTAAGATACTAAAAATTGTTTTCCATTGGAAAACCAACAAATAAACCCCATTATTCAGGGGATCATGAGAGGATGGGTGGGGGTTTTTGGTGAAAAAGCTCTGTGATTATTTTATAACACGAAAAAAGTGAACCATCAAGCACTGACTACTTTAACTTTTTGTCAGGTAATGGATTATACTCTTCTGTATTAGATAATGGAAAACAAATTTATGGAACTTCATGGTATTGTTACTCTTGCCACAAAGCATGCTAGTTTCTTATTTTTCTGTTACACAGTGGTTTAAGTATTCTAGACAATTTCCATCATGCCATATGCAAAGTTCTTACATATCTGTAAGCTTTACTATTTATTATATATCATTATATTTTACGAAGTTCAGGATATTTTGTTTACTTAATGCCAAACCCTCTTGTAACATAAAATGCTGTATAATTAAATCCTCAGGGAAAGCCAGTATGATACAAGGACTTCTATAGTGCAAATAAATCTTACAAAGGCTAGTCTGCACAAAGAGAATTTAAGTATACAAACATGGCAAAAAGTTCTTGTATTCATATGGGAAGACTGAATGCCAACATTTTTATTCCCCGTGTTCCAGCATCATTATGTTTGAATCCATCATTCAAAGCAACTTACATGACATAGAGGCTCCACAGAGCATTGTAGAGTTAAGAGGAAGCCCCTATGACGATTAATTTTGTTTCATTTTCTAATAGTTGAGTCTTTGGATATATGTGCAGCAATTTCAAAGCAACACAGCTGCAGACCTAGTCAAATTGAAAAGAAAATTCTCCAAGTGGAAAAAAAAATCTCAGGGAGCCTCCTAGGCAAGGGAATAAATGCATTTGCTTTAGTGATTTCTGTAATTTTATTGTGGAAAATAACAAACAACCATCATAAGTAAAGCTTCTCTTGCTTCATATATTTCCATTAGAATTAAAAACCTGGATTTTAAGGACTGCTAGAAAAAAGGGTAATATTTTCTTTAAAATAATCTTATTTGATATATATTAAAACACTGAATGTGTATAAGAGACAATTTTTAATGGTCTGAAGGCTCATACATATGTGCATAGCAAAAATTTGAAAGATTTTTGTGGGATTTTTTCACTGTATTTCTTTATGTGTGTATTTATTATTTAAGTAGCTATTTTTTTTTTTTTTAAATTTAACAACTGGAATGCTCTAATCTATGGCCTTTCTAAGAGTCCTACCTACCCAATGGCCAGGTTAGTAAAATACAGTGTCTTTCAGTTTAGGCACAGATAGCACAAAAACTATCTTCAGGCTGAGCAAGCTAACCTCATTCTCTGAGTGACAAGCACTCCCTCCTTGCATCATTCGTACCAGGTAAATTTGTCATCCTCATCAACTGACTTGTAGACAGGAATCTCCTTATAAACAGCAGTGTGGTTAGCTGGAGGTTAGTTTCCAGTGAATCCCTTGGAAGTTTGTTTTCACCTCACACATACACACACACTCCTCTCCAAGAGCCTCATAGTAATGATCGAAAAAGCTTGTTACATAAGGAAGTTTTATTGACAAATGTAAATATTCCAGACAGCAATTCTTTTAAGACAGCCTCTCTTACTGCAATGTAAATCAGGTTAGGGCAACAAAGTGAGGAATACTTCTGGATTTAAATTGGAATTAGATGAGAAAGGTGTTAAGATTCAGGCTTGCCCAAACTCATGCATGGTCAGAGGTAGAATTGTCTCAGGAGCTAGGGAACCTCTAATTCAATGGGGAAAGATGTAAGAAGTCTAAGTATTTCCAGGATTTGCTGGCAGCTACCCAAGGGAATTTTTTGTTTGCTTAGAATTGCAGTATTAGTATGCACAGCTGTTGAGGCAATGATGTTCTAATTGTCTGTACTCAGTTTTGCTCTGCTCATCATAAGACAGTAATATATGCCAGCCATTTTTTATCCCTCTGAATTTATTATAAATAAACATTAGAAAAACATTATTGGGAAACATCACTAGTAATTAATTAGATGTACAGTATCACACCAGAAATAAAGAGCTTATAAAAAGAAAACTAGAACTGAAATCAGAATCAGTGCCACATGAGAATTGTATGAACTTTTGTTTGCTTGCTACTGCAGTGAAACTAGCAATATCAACTAAGGCTCAACAGACACAGTAATCAAAGGACCAAGAAAGTAGAGAACATTATGTAGATTAATATCATATGATCTGGATTAATTTTTTCTGTGTTTTAGGCTGGATATTTTAAATTTTTAATAGGAACTCACAAACTTTGGAACAAGTGCATTAATAAAAAACATCAGAGAAAGCTATCAGCAAAGTTGACTTGAAACCACTTTTTGTATCAACAAATAAGAAGGAATAAATAGCTTTGAGAGGAATGTATACAATTGAAAGATATACAATCTGCTTGAATACTCCTTAAGGTCTTCAATTTTATCAGACTGCATAATTAAAACTTTTGTAGAGTCATAGAATCACAAAATAGTTTGGATTGGAAGGAGACTTTAAGATCATCTAGTTCCAAACCCCCTGCCATGGTAAGGGACACCTTCAACTAGACTAGATTGCTCAGAGCCCCAGCCAGCCTGTCCTTGAACACTCCCAGGGATGGGGCACTCACATGTTCCCTGGGCAACCTGTTCCAGTGCCTCATCACCAAGAATTCTTTTCTAGTATCTAACCTAAACTTATTCTCTTTTAGTCTGAACCCATTCCCCCTTGTCCTGTCACTACATGCTCTTGTGAAGAGTCCACTTGTCACTGCTGTCCAACAGGACGCTGAGCCATTGACCACTAGCCTTTGGATGTGTCCATCCAACCTAATCCCCCTAACAGTCCGCCTGTCAAATCCATCACTCTCCAGTTTGGAGGGAAGGATGTTGTGGAGGACTGTGTCAATGTTTTGTGTAAGTCTGGGTAAATGACTTTTGTAGCTCTTCTATCATCCACATACGTAGTTGCTCCATCATAGGAAGCCACTAGGTTGGACAGACAGGATTTTCCCTCAGTGAATCTGTGCTGGCTGCCTCAAATCACATCCCTATCCCCCATGTGCCTTAGCATAGCTTCTTGGAGGATCTGTTCCATGAAGGATGCTGATACAAGAAAACAACGATTCTAAATGAAGAGGAAAAGAAAGGATAAATTAAAGACTTTAACATGTACATAAAGACAGTATTTCACTGTGAATTTTAGGCCAAAGACAGAACAATTCATTATCTTGGATTTCAGTATAACAGAACTAATTGTTTTACCTGTTTTTCATCCACATAGTTTTTTTAAACTGATGTTTCTTAATATAAATCAGCTAACTAATGAGAAGCTCAGTAAGAATCAAGTACAAGTCAAGAATTTTTTGTGCTGTGGAAGATTTTACCCCCTACAGATTTCATGTACATTTCTTCAACATTTTTGTAACAGAATGAGATCACAGATCTCAGTTATTGCGATATAGCAGATGTGTGAAAACACAAGAAAGGATTTAATGCACGTAGGATGTTGTATTGCACTAGGTATAGCTAGTTTGTTTACATTATGATTTTGCACTGGGTGAAACTTAAAAATTGCACTAATGTATGGTATGGTCTGTCTCACTAACCCTAAATGGTGATGGTTTATTCCTGTTATCCCTGCCTCCTACCCCTCCACGTCACCTGGATCCCATTGGTTGTAACCCCTTCCCCACCTCTCCCACCCAGGGGTTTCAAAACGAACACCACGAGGCTGGGAATTCCTCTTTGTCTCCCGGACCCAGGATTAAAAGGATACATACCCCAGGGACATGGTCCTGGGGAGGAAGAGTGCCTTTGTCTTTTGCCTTTGTTCTTGTCACTTAACCCCTGACCGGGGTTCTCGAGCTAGCCAGGAAGGACCCCAGCAAAGGGTTAAGTGACAATAGGAGGACCCCTTCCCAAAAAAAAAGCTTCCACATGTGCCTGTTGATGTTCACAGAACCATAAAACAGCCCAGATTGGACAGGACCTTGAAAGAATGACTGATTCAAACTTTCAGAGTAGAGATGAGATTGAAAAAACCTGGATGGGATTATCTAGTTCCACCATGTCCAGTTTAATTTTATTTCATAGCAACTTTTATCTCATCAGCTACAAACACTTAGCATTAATGTAGTTAGCTGGCAGATGTGATCCTGGTATATCCTACAATGTCTTCTTTATGAAGAGAAAAATTTGCCCCTATGTATATGAATGTCCAAATTCTTTTACTCTTTTTCTTTTTTTTTTTTAATCAGCTTGCCAGAGTATTAAAGAGAATATTCTCAGCCAGGTACAAGAAATAGGACACTGATTATGTGGTTGATTAATCATGATCTGCCAATCTGTAGCTAAATATTGTGAATGCCGTATCTAAATAACAGCTCTGCTCATTTATTACAATGGATTATAGTGTCATCAGGTCTTGGTCCCTCCTGTTGAATCACGAGGTTCAGTGAGAAACTCTTGCTTTCTAAACTTCTCAGAGAAGTCTTGGTGTAGCTTGCGCTACTTAGTTTCAGAGTGAATCAACAGTTTATGTCTAAAGGGTTATAAAATAAAAATTATACCTACTTTTTGACCTACTTTTTGGAAGTTGTACCTACATCCAATCCCCACTGCAGAAAAAATCTTTGTAAAGAGCAGAAATACCTCAACTGATTCACAAATACATTTATTTTCTGAATGAACAGTAGGATCTTTTTCCTACTTTTGCATTTGGAGTGGCTTTATGACCAAGGGGAATTTCTAAATGTGGGAATATTATAAATAGCAACTATAAGAAGTACTGGCACATATGACACAAGACATTTAATCAGCTATTAAATTCAGTGCTGCATTTTCAATTTCTCTCTTCAAGTAAAATATTATTTGTTTTAGTGCTTGAAACTCCACAGCTGTGGAGCTCCATCCTATATATGATGTCAATTTATTTTGCTCAGGAAAACACATTAAATTAACTGAATTAATACTTTAGGATGCATATTTTTTATGTTATTTAAGTACTTTTATAATCTTAATAAAGTATATGATAGCTAACTTGACCTGCCCATAGGTATCATGAAGTAACATATAATGTAATGAATCCTGGAAAAAATTCTCTTCACTGGTTATTTGCTGCCATCTGCAGACGAAATGTGAAAAATGGTTTCCTAGAAATAAAATTCTGACATTTAATATTCAGTGTCCTTCCCACCCTGAAACTTGTTATAATTATATAATTATTAACTGAATGACAGAGATGGCTACAACAATCAACTAGAAAAAATTCCTGAGAAATCTCTTGACCATTTAATATTCATTTTGGGTAGCTTTTTTTTTTTTAATTGGGATTTTTAAAAGTAAATATTGCATAGATTCTTATAGCTTTTTATTTGATTGTGAAGCGCTTTTTTTTAACGTAAAAAAATTCATCTAACAAGGTTTCTGTAACAGAAATTAGTGCACCTTGAAGCATAAACTTTGAATTTGGCAGGACCTGCAAATTTTAGTAATACAAATTTCCCACAGCTTCCCAGTGCAAAAGACTTGCCTTGCTGTTCTGTATAGTTTTCATAGACACAACTATTGACATTGTTTTTCTCTCCTATCGCTCTCAACTCTGAAGAGCTTGTTTCACATAATCTGTTGATATCCTATTTCTAATTCATCGAGAAATACTTAGCTATTACATTTTTATCTCAAATTCCTCTTAAAAAGAAATTTTTATTTATAGGGTACTTAAAGAATTTTTCCTTGTAGAAAATGAGATGGAATTTTATACAATTTTTATTCATAATACTTAAAGTAAACATTGGAAGTTTAAAAAAATAAATCATGTAATACTCTAAAGGGGATGATTTGGAAAAATGATTGAGCACAGGATCTATAGACAAAAATTCCAGCAGAACATAAATGTAGGTAAATTATTTGCTGTAGCATAAATCTGGCTCCATTCAAACACATTTACATAATTATACAAAGCTTCTTTTTTTTCCTGGGTTGTTCCGAAGAGCTCAGAACTTTGTTGAAGTCTGTCATTGTAGATCATCCCGGCATAGACAGGAGTAAAGAACAAATCATTTAAATAGTTTTGGTCACATTTTTGTTTTTAAATTACTAGTGAGACCTTCAATATTGCCCAAAACCAGCAAAAAACCATGAGGCAAATATTTAATGAAAACATATATCAAAGAAACTTTTAGCTATTCACTGTTATTTTTACAGAATTTCATATAGTATTTCATTTTTTCTTCAATATAATTTTCAGATAATATGCACTCTATTTCACTTTCAGAAATAACTATTATTTGTGAAGACAAGTTTTTAGGTTGTATTGATTGATATTGTCCATTTTATATTGAGCCTTTCACAATAATAAAAAAATGGTTTACAACAATACAATAAATCATGTAGGTCACATTTATAATACATGTTATTATAATCTTTTTTTCTTTCTTTCTTCTATTTTTTCAATGAGGCGATGAGGGTCATAGAACAGTTTGTTTTGGAGAGCACCTTTAAAGGTCATCTAGCACCAAGCCCGCTGCTGTAAGCAGGGACACCTTCCACTACCAGTTTGCTCAAAGCCCCATCAGTCTGGTCTTGAGCACCTCTAGGGATGGGGCATCCACAGATTCTCTGGGAAACATGTTCCAATGCCTCACCACCCTCGCTGTAAAAAAATTTTTCCTTATGTTCCCCTTATAATCTCCTTTAATTATTGAAAGGGTGCAGTAATGTCTACAAAGCAAAGGTGGAGATGGAAGCAAGAGCACGCTTTTTTAATTTTAGCATAATTTTTTAGCATAATTTTGAGACAATTTTATTTTCTGTTAAGTTGATGCAAGTGAGAAATAATTCTTCTGAAGTCAGTAAGATTATTTTTCATAAATCTGGCATGCAGTTAAGAGTCTCAGATCATGTTTTTAAGAAGATTTCATATCTAAATCATTGCAGTTTATTTATTTAGAAAAGTCCTCTGGTCACAGAGCCCTCTTTGGAGCTAGAGTTGAGAAAATGCAAAAGTGACTAATATTTCTGTATTTAGTCCTTCTGCCCTCCCCCTTTCTTTTCCCAAACCACACCCCTCAAAGAAAAAAAAAAATTAAAGGACGAAAAAAGAATTTAAAAAGGGCAAAAAAAAAACCCCAACAAAAACTCAACAAAAGGTTTTCCAAATTGGGTACTACATGTAAATCTTTGTTTTGAAATGCTAAACTACTGAGCTGCACAGTTTAATAATTCAGTGGGGTGTTCATCTCTCAGAAACATGTGATGCTACTTATTATGCCAAAATGTATTTTTAAAATTGAAATTATATTTGGGTGTGCAGTGAGTTCCTTTCAATTAATTCAGCTGCAGTGTGTGTCTTGCTTTCTGTCATCTGCATTACAATAGGAGTGACTTCCTTGCTTCTGTGGGCAGTCAGCCAGAAAGACAGAGTAACCCCAGTGTCTCCCTGTGCTTTCACTGCCACTTCAATGGACTATGGCTGTCAGCAGTAAAAATACAATAAATGGAGGCTCTTTCTTCAGTAGAAATCCTAAGACAGAATTAAGGCATACTTCAACATTTTACAAGAGACTGAGACCATCTGTTAAGATCCAGCTGGATGGCTCTTGGTCTAACAGAGTGGAAATGGATCTTGTGACTACCTCTTTGGGTGGTTTCTTCAGCTGTCTTTCCCATTGTTAATCTTTCAGTAATCACATTCTGTGTCATTGAGCGGTCAGAGCAATTTCCTCCCTCAGGTCAAACCTCATGGCTTATGCTTTTAATTTATTTAATTAATTACCAACTTGCTGAGTTCAAGCCCTGTTAAGCTTTACACAGGGGGAAGAAAAAGAGGGAAGAAAAACGGGGAAGGAAAAGAAGAGGAATATATGAATGGAGAAAGCATTTCTATTTTAAAGGGCAAATTTAAGAGTCAGATGCCTTACTAGCTAAGTAAAGAGCAACAGAAAGGGTGGGAGATACTGAAAGTTAATCTTTCCATGATATTTTGTGATGCCTAAAGGTGGACTCCTACTCACTAAACTGCAAAGAAGTATTTTACAGTATCTGTAAATCTTTAACACAGGCTTCAGTAAGGCTCATCCTACTTTTTTTTTCGTTTTTTTTTTTTTTTATTTTATTTTACATATCAGAAGTATTGCCAAAGATAGTAGGAAATACCTGTCCACTTTCAAGTCAATGGAGTTGACATCCTGGTGGGCATTTATCTTCTCATGAATTAACTCAGGGAATTAAAGACTGAATCACATTCTGCTTTGTACTAAGAGACATCACATGTATGATCCCTATGGTCTCTTCCAGCTTCCAATTGAACATCCTCTGACTTTTAACCTAGTTTTCACGGTAAAATATCTCAGCAACTGTAGCTGCTGAACCGCATCCTGCACTGTATAGACAGGTGCATATGAAGACAGGCTGAGAGAGCTAGGTTTGCTCAGCCTGGAGAAGACTCTAGGGAAACCCGATTGTGGCCATTCAATGCATCAAGGAGACATAAACAAGGTGCAGAGAGACTTTTTACCAAGGCCTGTAGTGGCAGGGCACAGTGGCTTGAAGCTGAAGGAGGATAGATTTAGACTAGACATAAAGAAGACATTTTTTAGGGTGGTGAGAGAACAGGTTGTCCAGAGAGATGGAAGGTGCCCCATTCCTGGAAGTGTTCAAGACCAGTTTGGCTGGGGCCCTGAACAACCGGATCTAGTGGAAGATTTCCCAGTCCATGAACTAGATGATTTTTAAGGTCCCTTCCGAATCAAACTATTGTGTGATTCTACCATGCAGAATGCATTTGGAGAACAGTTGGAGGCAGAAGAAGAGAAGTAGAAAGAATCTTAAAATTCTTTTTTTTTTCTTAAAAAAACCCCAAAGCATAAAACCCCTGTATTTTAGATAACTTCTCTTGCTGATACTCTCTTATCAAAACTTTAAAAAGGTATCTTAATAGAATGCATTAGTAACTAATTTTTCACATTTGGAAGAAAAGACAAAATTGTGTACCAGTCTTTCTTAAAAGAACAGATATGAAAACTGACAGAATTGAAGTAATATATAGCATTATACCTATATTGTACTCATTATATCATTAAGTCTTATTTCAGGTGACACAAAAGTGTAGTGTATTCATTAGAGTTCATACTTTGCATGTGCAAGCTTTTCACTTTGAGAAAATTTGCAGTTTAAAATGACAAATTGTTTGCAACTTCATCATATTTTCAAGTTTTAGTAATTTTTTTTCACTTTTGGAAAATCTCCTACTCAGACAGAAAAAGGACAAATTGCTTGCAACTTTTACTTAGCTGGAATAGAACAAAATAGCTTTTGAAAAATCTACAGATTAATGTACAGTCTCACACAAGATGTTTTGTGCAAGTCAAATTATATATAAAAGACAATGTTGAAAGCTAGGTCATATCAATGAGCACTTTGGAGGACGGATAAGTAATGCCTCACTCAATCATTCTGTGTCCTTCTTAGAAAGGTAATAATGTCACAGACACCAGGGGATTTTGTGTTCTCACACTCACATCATGTAGACTCTATATACAATTTCAGTATTTGGGGGTTTGTTTTGGCTTAAGGGTTTATTGTTGTTGTTTTTGTTGTTGTTGTTATTGTTGTTATTATTATTATTAAGATTTTGATTGGGTGGTTTTTTGGGTGTTTTTGTTTTGGTTTGGGCTTTTTTTCTTTATTTTTTTTCTGTTTGTGCCTTGTTAATTTAATAGACACAAACTGCCAAATCCACACAAACTTTCTGGAGGCAGATTAATTAAGTTAAATCTAATTTAATTAATCTAATTAAAATCCAGTTAAAGACCAGGTGTAGTTATTTTAGTTAAATGGACAGGATGCATTCTATAGGAATTAAAAGCAGAATTCAGCTCCTACATATTCAGAATTTCGTGATCACAACACAAAATCCAGTAAATCTGTGACAGTTTAAATCTGAATTTGAAATTTACTGGTAGAAAATAATTTAACAGAACTATCAGACTGTCTTATTTTCAAAATCCATGTTTTATCAGTGTTATTCAGGTACTTAACAAGTAGTTGTATATGTAAGGAAGACATTTTAAAGGATTGTGGTAAGTGTCTAGACAATACTGTCAGGCCAATAACCATGCATAGTGAGGGTAAGTTCCTGTCCAAGAAAGTTTATTAAATCAAAAGAATTTATATAGTTAGTGAGAAAATATAGAACCCAAGCGATTTCCAGACAGTCAGGTGACTGGTGAAAAATGGATTTGAGTGACTTGACTTTAGTGTCAGTGTTCTAACCCGGTCTCCTTTGCCTTAGAGGTATTTCAGAATCACTTATCTTGTGTCCATTACAACCCAGGGATAGTTTGAAAAGTTAATGTCAAAGACTACTTCATAAAAGGAAGTTTGACTAAATTTAATACCTTTTTCAAATGACTGTTGTGAAATTGACCTCCCCATTATCTCTTCTAATGACTTTTAATATTTCATGTGGATTAACCGGATAATGAAATCACTGAAGGATAAGTTTATGTTTCTTAAATGATATGTCAAAGGTTATAGAAAAAAAAAAATATGTTGGCTCTGAACTGTGTTGGAGGACAAAATAGTTTTGTAATAATGTGTGTTCTAAATGGAGACTAAAAGAAATCATATTCCTGTCAGTATACTACTTCCAGTTACAACTAATGCTGTTGTTCTCTTCAAGGCATTATTTGGGAGTAAGAATCTGGTTGTTTTAATATTCTTATTTTTGGAGGATCCTTCAGTGATCATCCCTCTATTATTTTTTTTCATGTTACACAACATTGCTTTCTCATCAAAGTACTCAAAGTTAAACTGCATTGAAAATTGAGTAAATTTCTAACAAAATATTGCTTCAGCAAGGAATGTATAATAATAATAATAATAATAAATAAATAAACTAAGAAATTAATGTTTAAATTTTAATTTGGAAGTAAGTGAGTTTTTTTACACTCAGGATAGAAAATAATTTAAACACCAAGCTAGGTGGAGGCATAGTTTGCTCTATTTAACTGGTCAGAATAAAACATGCTCATCTTTGACCTTTTCCGCATCAGTTAAAGTCCTTGTTAATCTTTTAACTGTGTTCAGAGAATCTTTATTTTGTCCCATGGTATAATACAAGTTTCAGAATGCCATGAACTTATTCCTGCAACAAATCCAGTTGTCACTTTTTAAAGTTTTTTTCTACAAACACATGATAAATACATAATCTGATTTCAAAAATAATTTCAATTCTGCTAAAATTCTAGAGTTATAATATATGATTACTTGTGGGAGCCAAAGATTTCCTTTGAATTTTTGAGCTGATAAATTCTTATGGTTGAATGCTCAGCACACGTAATGCAACTCAGATTCATTAAAGCCAGTGGAAGTAGGGAAATTTATGTGGACTGAGGATCTGTTCCTTAATCTTTAATCTAGTTTCCATACTGGTTTTTCTAATTGCTTTCTATATTCAGCTTTAGGGATATCTGGGAGTTACAATGGGATGGCTATCAAATATTTAACTAATAGCTATAATTTATTTCAAAATATTTCCTAACATTTTAAAACAATTTGTTCAGTATTGAAAATTGAGACTCTAGAGGGCCCAGCTTCTTGACATTTACCAGTTAGTATCATTCTGTGAAACTAAGTGAATTATATTACTTCCAAGTACACTCCTGGTTTGAATAAAGAGAACAAATAATTTCTAGCCTTTCTTCCCACAGTCATTGTTTTTTTGTTAATATTTTTATTGTTTCCAGATAACTTCAGTGCCAAAATCAATCCTTTGTGAGAATTTTCAAAATTGCTTTTTTGTAGTCAGTGGTTCTTTGTTCATTTTGCCTCCACCAAGGAAAAAAAGTTACAGACATTTATGATTGTTTTAATTGGACTTGAGAATAGGATTGAAGAATCTATATCATTTAGGTAAGACTCTGGAGGCAGAGCTGTTCTAATACTAAAAGAAAAGCAAACTAATAAAAATTCCTGTTAACACATTACTTCATAACCAGAATTTTCTGTGTATTTGGATACAGAATGGGTAAAATGATTCATCGTGGTGTTTCAATGTTACCACAGGCTTTCATTGTGTATGATGAGTGCTTTTGTCCATGTAGTAGGCTCTCATTTATCAATAATGACATGAAAGTAAGTTTGACCTGAAAAAGGATATCTAAATTTTTTTTTTTTAATTTTTTTTTACTGGAAGAAAAGCTCAGATAAAAATCAGATCTTTGAAAGCAGTTAGAAAGCCTCGAAGAAACTAATTAATAGCAAAGAAACATAAATGATAATTATTAGTTTAACACTCAATGCACAGTCCGGCATTCTTGGATAAAGTTTAAATAGATTGTCTAGACTTGGTGACGATGAAGTTCAATAAAATAACAGATCAAAGTCAATGGAAATAAAATGAACTGACGCACTGCTGCGGATTAATTGAGAGATGAGCTAAGCCCCATGCAGCCACTTAACTTGCTGCCACACAGGAAAATGGGGAAGATAAAGACAATTTAATAAGTAAAAGAGAAAAATGAAGGAGAAGAAATTAAGAAAAAAAAAATATCTAATGCAAATGCAGTAGCTCACCACTAGCAAACTCACGCCTAGTCACTTCCTGAGCAGTGGTAACCATTGGAAAACTGTCCCTCAGCTCTTATTTCTGAGCACACGGTATGGGGTATCCCTTCAGTCAGCTGGAGTCAACCGTCCTGACTGTGTCCTCTCCCACCTTCTTCTTCACTCCCAGGCTACTCTTCTTTGGTGGGAGGGACAGCAGCGTGAAAAACAGAACAGGCCTTAGTGCTGTATAAACATTGCTCAGCAAGTTCTAAAGCATTGGTGACTTATCAAAACTGTTTCGATCAAGGACAAAACAGACTCATCTTGGGGAAGCTTTTTTTTCTTTGTCTTTTCTAAAATGCACTTTTTAAAGATATCTATTCAGTTTTTTCCCCCCATGGTTCTTCTAGTCTGCACCCAGAGTCAGGATATCAAACAGTCTGTGGTGGTTTGTACCTGAGTTGATGGACAGTCATTTAGGCAATAATGCTTCTCGAAATTTACATATTTAAACTGTGTGGAGATGTGGGAACTTCCCTTTTGTGTTTGAACCTCCTGCAAGAATGGGGCGGGCTGGGGAGAGATGGGTCCCGGGCTCCACCTCTTGGAGCGGCCTCGGGCCTCCCCTTCCCCGGCGCCAGGGCACAGGCCTTGGGTAGCTGCGGGGGAACCCCTCAGAGTCTCAGGCAGCTATGAAACAACCATTAAGCTGCTGCATAGCCGATACCACCCAGAGCAGCTTTTTTCTAAGGACTGGAGAAGAGCCTCCCCCCTCCCCCTCAAGCAGCCCTACCCAGACCCAGCGGGAGCCAACAGAGCTTTTTGCAACCAACGTAGCTAGAGTCGAGCTGAAGAGAAATGTGTCTGGGAAGACACACTAAAGATGTTCTTACACCTGCCAGGTTCAGCAGAAAGGAGGGAATGAATGTTTATTATTTACAATCTCACATTCATATACACGTCCCAACTCCACAAGGGATTGGAGAGCATGTCACTTCCTTCTCAAGCCCACTGGAGAAGAAAGGTGCTCATCAAAGTTCTCTTATTACAAAAGGAATGAAAAACAGAAAATACCGTTAAGTAAACACTGCTTATTATTTACATGAATCTGTGTGAAAGAATCTGACTCCAAGGTTAAAAACAGAAGCCTTTAGCAAAAACCAGGGCAACAGAGAAAGAGACCTTTTTTCCAACATAAAGCCTGAAGAAAATCAGGGCAACTTCAAGGTCAGAGGGAAAGAGAGAGCAAGTCATGGGAGATGGAGCTGAAGATAGTGACGGAAAAAGAGGGCAGTCGCGCCCAGCGCGGAGCTTAAAAATACTTTTTGCAGGCCGTGGTAAAAACTGTAACATCACCAACTGTCCTTTACTCTTTAGTCCACTCTAAGACATGGGGGGGATGAGAATTTTGTGTGTAGCCTGTGGAAAAAAGAAATGTGACCATGCCAGGTCACCTTGGAGCTATAAGAGACTTTTAAAGACTTTGTGAAGAAGACAGTAGTTGCTTTTAAGCTAGAATTTGCTTATCCTTAAAAAAGATACATCCCATGTGTGGCCCATGCTGACAGCTGTGGGAAGACTGCAAGATTCATGGGACAGATATTTTTCATGGCAGCAGAATTTCTGGGCGGGTCTGTTGCCCTTTGAGCAGTTTGGAAACCACGTGAAGCAAAAGAAAACCTTTTTTCCTTAAATAGTGGAGAGACTTTCAAGAACTATTAATACTGACCAAAATTGTAGTTTGTTATCCTTTGTGCAAGTTGGGTAAAAAGGGGAGGTGCTGGAGGAAAAAGGGGGTTTTGCTTTACTTCCTTGTTATTTCTTTTTACTTTTAACTCTGTTAGTAATAAAGTTTGGAGCCTGCTTTGCATTCCTCTTAATTCTTATCTCACAGAAGATAAAAAATGCGAAAAAAACCACTACGCAGTCCGAGATCTCTTAGTTTCTGGATGGGTATTGTAATCTCTGGTTGATTATTTCTTTTCAGTCTAGCCAATAATTGATGGTTTATACAAATTAAAACATCATTAGCAGGATATTAGTGAGGACTTCTTTCAATGAGAAGCATTCCAGTTGATGAATTCATCTGAGCTGGGAACATACTGCTCTAAATCCTTAATTTAACTTGGGGATTAACACTGAGTTGTATCAGACATAGATTTTCACTGATACTTGAGGAAGATTTTTTTCTTCCTAATGAATGCATTTCATCCACATTGTGCTATGGGATTCAATAACCATTTCAATTAAGGATAACTATTTTTTTCTAAATGAAAAAGAACTGATAAAAGAAATTGTGTGAGAGCACTTTAGGAACAGAAATCCTGAAATTTTGAAAACACTTTCGTGAATGTCTATTAGATCAACTTTTTTATTAGTTTTGTTTCAGTTGCTAATTGTTTGAAAATTAATTCTTAATTTTCTTGTAACTGACCTGCATTGAGTAAAGCAAAACACCAAAGCATGGATGCTCTAATGAGATGGGTTCCTTCAGACCAAGGAGGTTTCATTCCATGGAATCTTTACCAAGAGAAAAGCCACAAGAAAAAAGAAAGATTTCAAAGTGTCTCTATTCTCCAGGGCTAAATCCTTAAATTTTTTCAGCAGCCACATTTACTAGGTGACTCTGAAAAAGTCTCAGGAAATAATATACACTATCACTATACACACTATCACTAGTTTAGAAGGATCAGAGAAGAAAATTATTCCTGAAATATACAGATGAGGTTGTCACATGGGGAAGACAGGATTCTTTCACTCAAGTCTTTTTTCCAATAACGACATTTTTACTTTGGGCCTTAGCTCTGTGATGGGTTTTTTTCAGTTTTGGACAGTTTTTTGACTTCTATATCTCCCCATAGTTAATCTCCTAAATCATTAATCAGTCTGTAATACCCGCAGCATATGTATCAACTGTGTCTGACACTGAACAAAATTAATGATTCTTAGGAGCCAACAATCGCTTTTCAGGTTCTTTTGTTTCTTTTATGTTCTATAGTATTTTAGCAGAGTATTTCCCTAGATATTTGTGGAGCTGGTTCTGCCATATCTGCATCCTCAGCAAGGTAGAAAACCTGAAATCTGCTATTCGTAAATTCTTTCTAGACATTACTTAGAGAGTTTTCAGTACCCCAGGAAGAGATAAGTCTTTCTCACATAAGATATTTGCCTAGTGATTTGATTGAACTTTTAGGAGGGGCATTACAAACAACAAAATACTGTCACCTACAGAATAAAACATGTTGATAAATAGGATATGAAACAAGCATGTTATTCATTTTCTGTTTGGTAATAAAAAACATGTTTTCAGGCTACAGCGTGAAAATTAATTATTAATATTTTTCTAATCCATGAAATTTTACAAAAAATAAGAATGAATGTTCTAAATCTGAATATTTTTCACCCACATAATGCACTGAAAAGAATCTGTTACTATGATTTCTTGTCACTGACAGTCACTCAAGTTAAAAAAATCAATTCAATTTTTTTTGGGGGGGAGAGGGGATACAACAATGTATTTCTCCTATTTGATTATCTTATGTCTGACCTTTTTAATTTAACAAAGTGACATAATAAACTCCATAAAAATATTAAAAATTCATTCAGTCACATAGTTTACAAGAGGAATAGTTTTCAGACAAGGTCAAATACAAATGAACTGGGTGAGTGGGAAATTGTATGCAGCTGTTAGAGTTAATTTCTTTCCTTCACAGGGAATCAACTGCTCAAGTCCTGTTTGACAGTCAACAGTGAATTTGCAGCTCTTTTGAAAATTTTTTTATAGCACATATGTGGTGAAGCCTGTGCAGCTGCTTCCCCCTGAAACAGCTACAGTTCCTTTCCTTCAAGACAGCACAAGGAGAACACCCTGAAACAGACTTTCACCATTAACATTTACTTGTTGATAAAAAGTTAAGTTTGAAGGGCTGAAAGCAGCGGTATATCCTAGATCACAGAGACAGAATGTAGATTCTCGATTTCCCCCCTCCTCTTTTTACCACAATGAAAGATATGTTCGAAAAAACACAAGGAGCACTGACAGAATATGCTTTCTTCCTGTTTGCTGATGTATTTGCAAACCTTTAATCCCACAGTCATGCTAATCCTTAAGAACAGGTAACGGCTATTGAAGCTGCACATTTTAAACTTATAGTCTATATTTTTCACATCACTGTCACTTCAGTAAGTGAAAGTAGTTACTAAGGACTTATTGCTTTGTCTTTCTGGGAAAACTGTTGATTTTCAGAATTGTATCCCTTAAAATGCTGTGTATATGAACCTGTCTAATCAGACATCATATTTTTTCAAAAAGTATCTTTAGTTATCTTTGGTATATCCTGTATACGATAAAAATGATTTCTTGCAAAAATAATTTGCAAGCAAACAAAAAAAAAACAAGAAGGAGGAATGAGAAAGAGTTGTATGATTTGGGTGTGTTTTGATACATTTCTATCTTACTGCCATTATTTTAGTATCTTTCAGCAAGGATATATTTCATTTAGAGATAATATCAATCATGTACAAAAGGTGAAAAGGAATGAAATGTCCTGAAGAATGCTGACGCATACATTTTTTTCCCCCAGATGAAAGCATGAACTCAGTCTGCACCACTCACCTCTTTCAATATTTTAAAATAACATGCAGCAGTGAGTCTTATTGTTTTAAAGAATGAAAATGAAAACAGGGATTTCAGTTGCTACGGGTTTTGGTCTTTTATGGCTATCTCTTTAGGTTTTAATTTAAACATGAAAGTGATAGTCACCAATTACCCAGGACAAAAGAAATAGAGATTATATAATGGTGTTTTTATTATTTAAGGGAAAGCTGGCAAAACAACAATAGTAACTCATTACATGACTTTTTAAATTAGGTTTCTCTTTTCTTCAAGTTCATAACCGGTTTGAAAATCTCTGTGTATGTGCAGGGTACAATTTTAAAGACATATTTTCTTTCCTTAAAAAGCTGCCATATATTTTAAATACATTTCTGACACTTTTGAGTAAGTTATTATTGTTAGTATAACGGATTACTTATACGTACTTATTCATACTTCACACTACAGTTTAAAACAAAGCACTATGAGATTCGGTGGCTAGAATACCTATTGGTAAATAAAGCACATCTCCTGTAACTTACAGAGTTTATAACAGTCTAATATAAAATCAAAAAATTATCATGGTTGGAAGGCGACCTTAAAGATCATCTAGCTCCAACCCCCCTGTCGTGGGCAGAGAACCTTCTACTAGACAATGTTGCTCAGAGCCCCATCCAAACTACTGAACCTTTTGTCCACAAACACTCCCAAGTCTTTTTTCTTAGGGCTAGTATCCATTCTCTACCCAGCCTGTACTTGTTCTTGGGATTGCCCCAGTCCAGGTGCAGAACACTGCCTCACAAAATTCAATATTAACTCAGGCATCCTTTTGGTTCAATGTACTCACAGGCCACAAACTTAAATATCCATTATGTTCCTTCCTGCAAAATCATTACTGCAACAGTTCTGATTTTATTTCATATACTCTGTGTTTAAAACAGGCCCAAATTATGTGATTATTTAAATAACATCTATTTTTTCATTGCATCTCAATGTTTACAAAAAGTACATGCTGCAGAAACATGAACAAGACAAACTGATTTTGTGCCCCAATAAGCACAGATCTTGGTCTGCAGGATCTGTTTTTCCCCATCTCTCTTTTTTCTTTTATTTTGTTGCCCTCTGTTTTGTTGTTTTGGTTTTTTTTGTTTTTTTTTAAGAAAGGAAGGAATGTAGTAGCTTGAAGTGCCTCCATCATCACTGAGAAAACTTGGGTAAGCAGTAAGAAACAATATGAATTTGAATTTCAGGTGTAAATATGGGGTACGTAACCCCATAAAGAAAGTTACTTTATTCTCTGAAATAACTCACCTCTAGAAATAAAGAGATCCCATGAATCTGCCTTCTCACATGTGCCATAGAAATTGTGGCACTTCCATACTTGCCAGGGGAAGTAAAGTAGCAGAGAATAATGAGGAGAAAGAGAGCAGAGGCAGCAGAGAAATGCATCAGCACAAATGCATATACCTCACAAAGCACAAGGAAGAAGAAGACAAAATTGTAATGTCAGTACCATGTAATGACCCATGGCTTTGCAAGCAGCCTTGCGGACTCTCCCAGCACATGCCTCCAAGCGTATTAAGGTGAATGTGTTTTGTGAACATGGTGAAAACTCCAAGGCATATAGAGCCCCACATATTTTAGGAATGACCTTCATCTGTACCTGCAGGCTGCTGACTGGACAAACAGCGAATCTGCTTTCAAGGGCAGTCAAACACAGTGCAGACAGATAAAATGTCTCTCACAGGATTTCTACAGCTGAATGGGTTTACAAAGCATGTGCTTGCTCAGGACCATATCTACTGGAATAGTAGATCTGTAGTAGATCTACTAGAAACCACTAGTAATAATTTAAACTATCTAACAGTATAGTTTAAGTGATTAGACAGGCTGGTCTCTAATGGAAGGATCAACACGATGCATTTCAGACTATTTCATACTGGAGCATTTTATCATAGCTTCCTACTACATCTTTACAACACTAAACTAAATTGAAATTCTGGTTGAAAATTTTCCAAGGGAAAAAAAGGCTTGAAGGTTTGATTGGTAATTGAAAAAGTACAGTCAGCTGTGAATTTTACATGGCTTCAGAAATCTGAGTAACATACCACTTTTCAACATTTGTGAAACTTTAAAAGAAGATTTTCTACTTCCCATTCTCTGATGTACTTATTGAAGCTGTTCTAGCCCTTAACATATTCTGTAAAGCCTTGAGCAAATCTTGTGGTTTCAAATGGAATGAGTATGAGTAGTGGAATCATTGGTGCTAGATCAGAGATTGTCAGAAAGCTACTAAAAGACACCAAAGTTAAAACTTGCAAGAAAAAAAATTATTAAAAACCCCCACAGATTTTGAGTTTGAGTTTGGGTAGTGAAAAAAAGATCCAAAAAGGGACATAGACTGCAAAAAAAAAAAGTTAACTACAGGGTTATTTTCTCTCTGTTCCAATACCATCAATTATATAAACATTTTCGGTTTTGCTTAAAAGTAAATGCTTTTTCTTTTCTATTTCTTTTTAATACCTAATTTTTAACGGTGAAAATTTGCACCTTTTTTATCAGTCTTTTTTATCTAGGTTAATTTGCAGTGTATACTCACATCATTCTAAATTAACAGCAAATAAATTCTATTGATTTATATTTGGGAAGTCATGAGAGTAATATTCTGTAGAAGTAACAGCCATGGAACCATTAAGGTGCTGCATCTCTGGAGGACAATAATTTGGGAGTCACTTTAAACTTCAGTATCATTGGAAGGATGCAAGTATGTGAGTCTGTGTCATACAGAGCTCCTGCCTATTATTTTATAGTCCCTGGAGAACTACTTCATGAGTGTTGATGGAAACACACAGCAGCATCATTTTCACTCAGTCATAACATGGAATCAGTTCAGTATTTATATGAACTATTTAGAACTTATGCTGATAATTTTCTCCTGTGTTCACTGATAGAAAGCATGATTTCACAACAAATTAAAGGCAAAGACAACACGGATTGTTACTGGTGCGATGATGCATGGCACCATCTGGGATGTAGTATTTTAATATAATCTGATGTTTGCGGCATCCCCTGGCTATAAATTGGTTCAGCAGGTCCTTCAAAAGTTCCTTCACTTCCTTGAAATCTGAAGTGACATGTCCTCTCCTTACATCTACCTAGGATCTATAACAGAGTTTCATAACGACCAGCCTCCGCCCTTGCCTTATTCAGGATAAAGACAAGAGGAAAGTAGATGGCCTTGTGCCATTTAAATTTTCTCTGCTGGTGATGACATCAGTTAATTTAAACTGTCTTTAGCTATTATATATATGAGTGCATGTGAGTCCTTGCATAACTAAAAAGTTAACCAAGAGATTTTGAAAGAAAAATCTGATTGTGATCTACACATCAAAAAGTGATTAGAAATAATATCCAAATGGAGGACAGAGAGAAAGTGGAGATCTGCCAACTACAGCTATTTATGGAAACATGATGAAAGAGAATTTTAATAAAAAACATTGCTTCACAAAGACTGTAGTATCTTGCTTGAAGTATTTTCCCAGAAGTCATTAGGAGATTGAAAGCAGAGTTCAGAAAATCTCTGACTGGGTTCAGTGTGCTGCTGTGCATCATGATTTTTCTTCAATACACAGATTCGAGGCGGCAAACAATGCCACGGGTCCTGGACTGCCTAACACAGGGTGCACAGCTTGTGGGTCTCAGGCTTCTTCTGTGGCTTCTTCATGCTGAGACCCCAGAAACAAGCTTTTTACTATAATTTTAGGTCGCCTGATACAGTCAGTCTGACAGTCTGGGAGCATAAGAGTCTAGGAAAGCAATGAAGTATTAGTCCAAGAGAAGACATAATTAAGTAAAGGTTATTGACATATTCATCAGAATATTTTACAAGAGACAGTCTTTCTAGAATAAGGTGTAGTCTGAGATAAAACTTTGATTAAGAAGACTGCTTCCTTTTATTCTGTCTCTGTATCTCACATCAGCTACTCAATATCAGTTTTCACTGATATCTGAGAACTAAGGAAGGCAATCGTGTTTGGATGTTCAGGGTTTGATTCCACATCAGAGTGAGTGGAAGTAGAAGTTTAGTTATTTAGCTGTCAGTTCTACAGCTCAATTTAGCTACAAGTAATATTTTAAAAATGAATGTTAAAATGTAATTTCTGTGTTTAATTGGTATTAAAATACTCAGGCTTTCCTCAGGCCGATATTCAGACTACAGAAAGGAAGGTTTCTTAGTTATGTGTCTTCTTCGATCTTTTCTAATGCAAAAGTTTGTTGTTATTGAATTCGTTTAACACATCTGTTATACGAATATCAAGCACTTGAATTTACTTAAGAACAGTATGTTACAATATGTGTAAAAACAACAATAAATCGTTCAAATATATGAAGCCACTGAAATCAGCGAGGTTAAATTAGGAACAGCTTTGTTCCTATTTACTGTAAGCGTAGTATGCTCAGAATACAAAAAGAATTGCATAAAATATTCTAAATGGTTGTATCCGTCAAGTAGGCAGAAGTTTTCTGTGAAAAGAAAAAAAAAAGAACATACAAAAAGTCCAAAAAACACAAGCAACTCAAATGCAATGTACTGTATTACATGTATTAAGTCAGTAATTCAATTCCAAATATAATTTTAAATAACCACAAGACTATATTATAAATAAAGACATCAACCAAATAATTTTACACATAACAATTTTTTTATATATGTCAAACATTAGTATTTGGCCTAGTTTATTCAAGCATTAGATGGTCCTCTAAAATAGGTCATTCAACTTTCAAATATAAGTAGAAGTCTATCTAATCAGGGCAATTAAATGTGTATTAATAAGGGTTTATTCAGTTCTTTTAATCATTATACAGTTTATAAGTCAGTTTCTTTTATCTGTAACTTGGATCCTTGAACACAGAGCACTTGAGGAATCGAGCATCATTTTCATTAACTGTACTTTCTTTGAAGTAAAATCTTCAGTCTTTTGCAGTATAATTCCATGTTAATTTAAATCACTGTTCTGCTTTCCTGCAATGAGCTTTATTTTTACAGCACTTGACTGTAACTGTGAGTTACAAACAAAACAGGTCCTGAAGACATGAACTGGCACAGGTATAATGGCACACCATGCTGCTAACTATTTTTATTTTTCTTTTTTTTTTAACTTTAGCTTTCTTTATGAAAAAATGCTGCTGATATCTGCACGGCTCATCAAATTGTTTTCTTTTCCTAGGTTAGAGCTCCACTTGGTGGTCAATAGGACAACATGCAAGACTGTCAGTATTTTTTAAAAATTACAAGTATACTTAACGTTATTTTTATAATGTAAAGAAATAATTAAAAAAAACCAAAACCCAACCCTAAGTAATGTGTACTTTGATTGTACTATAAGCTAATAAGAGTACTTTTAAGGATGGGAATGCACTGTTCCTTAAAGCAAATGCTGACAAAACTTAGTTAACTCTCACTTCGATTTATCAAACTGTATAGCAAAATATTCTTATTTGTGCTTGGCAGATGTAGAGCAGATGACACAGGAACTGAAAAACATTTCCCTCAGTGATAAAGAGAAGTGATTCTGACTTCTTTCTAGGATTCCAAGACTGGATTGAGAAGGGAAGAAAAGAAGAAGATCATGATTTGGTTTTTAAATCTCATGTGCAGTTAATTTGTTTCTGTGGGATTTCTGTGTCAGATAACTAAAGAGTATATCAATATTTTGCCATCTATTGAAACCCGCACTAGACGAAATTTTCAGATTCTGATATTTATAAATATAAAGCAGTAAAGTAATATTTACTTCTCTGTTTTGTAAACAAAATTTTGTTCATTGGAAAATTATCTATGGGAAAATATTCTGTCTCACTTACTTCAGTGGTTTTTGTATCAATTAACTCCTTCTACCTTATCACAAACTTTTATGACAGTAACTTGGAACAACATAATCACACCCTTAACAGCATGTCTCCTGACACTGTCCAGTAACACCCGTGTCTGGTTATCTTCTAAATGAAGAAGATGCATGGACAAATCATGTCCATAGTGTTTATTTAGTATTTAAAACAGTCAATAGGCACAAATTGAAACACAGGAGGAAAAGCTTTTTTATTCTGTAGGAGACCAAGCACTGGCACACATCACCCAGAGAGGGTGTGGAGTCTCTGCTTAGATATTCAAAAGTCTTCTGGACATGCTCCTGAGCAACTAAGATTTAAGAAATCCTTTTTGTGCGGGGGCGTTGGGCCAGGCCAGATGTTCTACAGAGGTCTCTCCCAACATCAACACTTCTATGATTATGTGATTCTGTGATTTTGCTTGAAGGAGAATTTCTAAAAACTTGCATTTATGAGGATAAAAGATGTCCTAAATGAGGTGAATGCAAAGCCAGCCATCTAAAGGATGGGTTTTATTTAAAGAAAAGAACAATTAGGGTTTCCCCGGCAGGTTAGCCTAACCCCTGAGGGAAGGACGCACGCTGGGTGCCTGACCAACGTCGTGCAAGATGGTCAGAGACCTCGTCTCTCGGTGGGAACAGCTTTTCATACCCTGCTCAGTAGCACCTCCCCCTTCCCCTGAGTCCTCTCCAGCTGGCTGTTGGTGGCTCATTGTCCAGGTGATTGGCTCGCTGTCATGGGGTGATGTTGGGGCATCGAATGATTGGTCCAGTTCTTATCCAACTCGTGGTCTTATTTTATCCCCTTATGACAATTACTTGGTGTCATTCTTTTCTAGAAGGTCCTTGCTTCCCCTGCCATTCACCCGTTGGCCACCACTAATACATATCAGAAACCCATTTCTAAAGAACCCACAAACTCCATTAAAGTGTAACAATATTGAACAATGAACTGTGTAATTAATTATCATTTCACCATAATTATTACTTCACGTCATAATTAACAATCAACCTTGAACTTATGATTTAACAGTAACCCTTTTAACTAATCGTTAACAGATCACTTCCCAACCTAACAGGACTACGAAAGCCAACTCTTCTTTTATTCATAGCACTAAATTGTGAGAATTCCTGTGAATCCTTGTTATTTCTACTGCTGTTTCTAATTCTTCTTCATAATATTTTTCATGATCAGGCAAAAATTGACTGTTACCATAATTCTTTTGGAAATTTACTGGGTCTTTTCAGTGCAGTTCTTAGAAAACTAGAGTTTGGAAGAGTCAGATAAAAGTATTTTTCTATAAATTCCCTCAAACGTTTATTCTGTATAGGATTTTTTAAAAATTCCTGATCAATGAGTGTAAAGAGTTTTTGTATGAGTTTATAGAGAATTTTTAAATGGATAACTCAGAAAGAAAACAAACAAAAAAACCCAGTCAAGGAAACCTGTTTAATGGCCAAACTTACCATAACTCTGGCATTTTTCAATCATTTACTGAAATTCCTACAGCCTCTAAATTTACTGTTTCTTAGTCTGTTAAAAGGTCTTTGATTAGATGCATTTCTATTTTGAAGAAGAAAACATATGTGATTTATTCAATGCATGCATAAACACCAATATTTTTATAAGGCTTTGTAATCATGTAAGATTTCTTACTCCTAGCTTTAGTCACCTAAAAATCATATATGTCTGACCTATCCTATGATTCCCTTACTGTCAATGGGGGAAAACAGGCTGGTTTTGAAGCAGACTGGGTGAATCAGTCCTGTGCATTTACCTAAAGAGAAGGTGAACTGTGTTGGGGGAAGCACCTATTTATCTCTGAATGAGAGCCTGAACCTCCATCTAGATGGGTGAGCCTATGAATATTCTCTGCCTGAGGCTGAGTGACAAAGAGAGTCACCTCCAAAAAGACTTCAGGGAAGAGTGTTTTGCACATACTCACCCCTGAACTGTTCTCAGATAGTCTTTGGAAAAGCTGAGTTGCCTTAGAATGAAGTCATGCCAGAATCTGTGAAATAAACAGTAGAAATAATTGTTTGTGCCCAGGAAAGTATTGTGGCACTAATAATTTACTGAAATGGGTTTAGTTATGGGTTTTTACTTTCAACTCAGATATTTCTCATGCAGCTCCACCAACTTATACACAAAACTGCTACTTCTGATGTGATACACAGTGTTTCTGAGTGCCAAATTTCTTTTTTTTATAAATGTATGAACCTCCTGAAAAACTCCACTTGTATGATAAATCCAAAAAAAGTCAATAAAAATTGAAAGGCTCTGAGTTTTACTAGAAATCCTTTATGGAACTTTATGGCATAGAATTACAGGGAAGCCTAAATGTCTCAAAATGGCCTTCATCTAGAATACCACTACCATAATTCTTGCCTGAGCACCATATAATTCTGAACACTCTTGAAGTGAGATGTCAGCAAAGATTTGCTCTCTTCTCCACACGTAGTTATCACACCAGAGAATTAAAAGGTAAAACAATAAAAGGTTATGTCTTAGGTATCAACTGAGGTATGAAAGATCATCAGGGTTTACGTGTGAATCAGAAAAATCGTTAAAATTACAAACTAGTAAACCAGCAGGATTATCTCTATATATTCACCAATGATATTTCAAAAGGAGATTGCAGTTTGCTAATATTTTTAAATTTTTTAAATATATCTTTTATATTCAGTTCAGAATAAAGCAATAGGTAAAAGAAAAATGAATGGCATAAGGTTTTCAAAAGACTATTGATAGAGTAATTCAGGAAAAAGATCCCTTAAAGCTAAATCATGTAGTGAAAGGATAATAATAGAGATTATAATCTAGCTGAAATATGGGAAAGAGGAAAAAAAGATTAATTTTCTGCACATCAAAATGCTAATCCAGGATGTCACTGTTAGCACATAAGAATATTGCGATTATTTTTACCTTACTTAACAATTTAAAAAAATTTCTCACCATAGCCATTTCCATAACTATTTCTGCCAGCTGTGTGGTTTAAATAGAAAATCAAGCATACAGATGTTTGAAAAACAGCCATTGCACTTTTTCATTGGTGTTTTCTTGTCAGTTCATCATCTCTTAGTTTCTGATTAACACCAGTTTTTCCATGTGAGAATAAGGAAAAAAAACCAGATTCACAGAGAGTTAAACTAGAATGCTAACAACAAGACTATAAATAGAGTTCAGCAGAGATTTAAGATATATTTTACTTTATGTGAAAATAAAGGAGAAGAAAGATATGTACAAAATTATAAATCATATAGGGAATACAGATATCTGTTTTATTTCATAACAAAAAATTTAAAGCAGTACTTACTATATTACAAATGAAATTAATTCAGTACTGGAAAAAGGGTTAATATTCATCTGCACAGGCATTGGAACACAGAATTCAGAAATATAAATTATTAGCTATGAAAGGTAATATGGAATAGCTGATATTTCATAAATGTTTATTTACTATTTTTCCTTCTCTAAGTCATGTAATACTTGGCTTATAACTTTTATTTCTGGGCCAAACCAATTAAATCTCTCATATTCCAGAGGCAAAAAAACGCTATGGACACACACGTTATCTTAGTTGTCTCATGAGGGATTTTGTACAAATTTTTATTTGTCACAAGAAGATAATGCTTTTCATGGCACATATTGAGCTGCTTTTACTTCCCTATAAAACTTTAGACTTCTTTATTTTCCCCCCACCCCCCCAGAGACTGGATTAGTGCATGTTTCACATGTTGTTAGACACATGTTCTAATCCATTTGGTGTTTTATATAAAAAGAATGTAGCAACTGTCATACTACAAAATTGTTCATTTTCTCTCTATGAACAGGGCCAAATGGAACACTATAAACCAAATCCACCCACAGGATTTTGCTCTTTGCTTCACGGTCTTTCCTACTGTGCTGTTGCCTGAGGTCAGATCTGAAGCAGAGTGGACATAACCATCAATCTGGAAAGCCCAGCAGCCACTGTGTAGTTCAGTCTGAGAGTGTGTGCATGTACGTGCCTCAGAAAGAACCACCAGACACAGAGTTGTGAAGCACCAGATAACTATGTTTTACTAAAATTTAACAATGAGCTTGGTTTTTTGGTTTGGTTTTGTTTTTTTTCTTTTTTGCATTTAGGGAAAGCTTAATGGGATTTCTTACCATTAAGTTAAGGAACTAACCATCAACTCTCCCCCTCTCCTCTATGACCTCTTTATTTCTCTGTTTCTGTCAACATGGTCTCTGGGGTTTTGTGTGGTTTTGTTTTTGTTTCTTTTCTGGTTGCAGAAATTGGAGCTTTGTTGCCTTCATTATCTGGGATTTTCCTCCTTACAGTCCTCATGGCCAGGCCATTTGCTGTCTCCACTTTGTCCCCCAGTGCTCACACAACCTTGTCCTGAGATACAGACTCTGCCCCCTCACAGTAACTCCCCTAGTTTTCTCTTTTTATGCCCTGAAGTCTTATCACCATCTCCTCTGGAACATCCTCCATTGTACTGCAAGGTGAGGCATAATCCTCCAGTTCACAGAATTGCTAAAACATGAAACATCCCAGGCTGGATGGGACTTCGAAAAATCATCTGGTCCAAATATTTTACAGAAAAGGGAAATTAAATGAGATTACCTAGCACCATGTCCAGTCTTGTCTCGGAAACTTCTAGGGGTAGACACCCTATCATATCATTGGGGAGACTGTTTCAGTAACAGATTTTTCTCACAGTGTGTTTTTTTTTTTTTTTTTTACATCAATATGAAACCTCTGCTGGCATAACTTGCACCCATTGCTTCATAACCTTGTTGTGTGGCTCCTTAAAGGAGAGAAATTGTCCTCTCTATAGCCACTCTAAGTATTGGAAAACAGTGATGAGATATCCCTGAACTTTCTCTTCTACAGTGTCACAAGACCTTGCTCATCTGGTCTTCCTGCACAGGGCAGGTTCTTAAACCCTTTGATCACCCTTGTGGCTTCTTTTGATCACTCTCCAGTCTCTCTGCATATTGGTTGAATTTTGGGGACCAGAAACAGACACAGTACTCCAGGTATGGCCTTGCAAGTGCTTAGTGGGATGATCACGTCTCTATCTCTGCTACTAATGGCACCATGAACGCACCCCAGGATCTAAATTTGTTCTTTTGTTTTTGCTGCAGACGCGCACTGACTCATGGTCGGCTTGTTGTCCACCAGGACTCCCAGGTCCCTTTCCACAAGGATACTCTATGGCCACACAGATCCTATCCTGTACTTGTCTCTGATTATCATCCAGGTGCAGGAGATGGTACTTTATTATTCACACTGCTCTTGCTAACCCCCCTTTTCAGGTCTCTCTGTGAGATTACTCTCCCTTCTGACATGTCCACCTCACAACTCAATTTGTTTTCATCATGATGAGGGTACTTTCAGTCCCATCCTCTAGATAATTTATGGAGATGTTGAACAGTGTCAGGCCCAGTATGAGTCCTCGGGGGATCTCACCTGTAAAAGCCATGGATTGACGACCTCCCTCTGTGGTCCATTAACCAATACCCTGCCTATCTCACAGACCAGCTATCCACTCTTGCCAGTTTGTTTAGGAGGAGGTGATGGGCACCAGTGTCCAGTTCTCCGCTTAAGTCCAGCTAAACAGAAAACACTCCTTGCTCTATATCCACAGAAAACCCTGCTATGCTGTAGAAGTTGATCAGCTTGGTCAGGCTGCCAGATGTTTCCATATGTCACATTGCTTCTTAGGAGGGAGTCACTGGGCAAGCGTCCAGATGAATTTGTTGAAACTCTTGAACTTCTCATTGATAGGATGTACACTGGCAACCTCCTAGACATCACTAAGATATGAAAAGTCCGGCCCAGGATCTATTTCCATTTAATAGACTAGAAAAATGGGCAGCGGAAATAAACTCTACAGAATATGGTCCAGGCTGCACTGTGAGTGAGCCCAAGAACAGAAGCTAGGTCACATGCTTTGCTTTAAAATATTGGACAGCAATTAATTTCCTTTCACAATATGATTGTGCAAATTGAGGTCGTTAGCTGCATGAATAGGCAGTGAGTTTATAAGCAAGAAGTAGGCTGACATCATACATTCTTGCAAAAAGGCTTGTGGAAGAGTAACAAACATGATCATGAACCAACAGTACTTAAAAGTTTGTACAATTGATTCTGAGGAAAAGAAAAAGTGAGGAAGAAGGTTTATATGATTGAAAATATTTTTTTGTTTTGATCTGTGTTTCAGTTTCGGTTTTGCTAGTTTGGGTTTTGGGTTTTTTGGGGTTTTTTGCTTTTTTTCCCCCAGATATTCCTAGCAAAGATTTTTATCAAAATAAAAAGAAAAGTATTTTGGCTGTTTTTAACAGAAGCTTTGAGGGCTGAAAAGAGAGGCAGTTATGTCAGAGAAGAGGTAGAAAGGTGAATGTTCCTTAAGGTTTTCAAATTTTTTCTGAGAAACAATTAAGGATGGAATTTTAAGTATCAATTTTTATTCTTAAAAAGAAACAACCCGGCCAAACAAATAAAAAAGCAACAACAATAGGCCCACATGAAATATAATCTTTCTCCAAAAAAATTAATCCTGTTACAGTTTAGAAAAGCATTGTGACAGGTGAGCATCATTTCAACGCCATTTACCCGGGTAATGCTTTCTATCTGAAGTTTATTACATCTGTCTTTCCCAACAGGCACAGCTGTATTTTTAGAAAGCTCCTAAATCCTTCAAAAGAGCTGTCACTCAGTCATTACCTTGTCTCTTCTGGTGAGAGCAGTGTGCTCCCTGCTGCCAGGCTTTGCCTTGTGTTGAGCAGAGCCAGACCGTGGCCGATGCGGGGCTGCCTCCTTTCCCCTGGGTGGCACTGCGGTACAGGCTCTGCTCTCCCGGCGGGGACAGGGCAGAGCCGTGCGGGGACACTGCTGTGCAGAGAGAAGGACACCGGTGACGGTACGTATAGAGAAGAGCATCCCGTCGCACTAAGGATGGGGAACAGCTCTGCATGCCTAGACAGGGGATTGTGCAGGACCAACAGGGATATGTTGGTAGGAATGTGGCTTAAATAAACTGCAAAGACTGTGGGATTTGATTCAGCTGCAGCAGTGATGATGCAAGCACAGCAGGCTTAAGTGCTGTGCTGGTTTTACAGTTTTCATGATATCCTTTATGGTCTTGCCTGTAGAACTGAGTCTGTGACTAGATCTCAAAAAAGAAAAAGGGTGTTACTGCACAGAGTTGGAGTATTTAAAGTAGAGACTGAGTTTCAAGAGTAGCATTCATAACACAGATTTTCTAATGTCTTAGACAATGATATTTTATGGAAGAGGAACAGACGTTTATGGCATTCACGAAATAAAAGCCATTCAAAGACTATACAGACAACAGAAAATACCACACAGAAAGTGCAAGTATGACAGAACTGTGGATTTTCCCTTGTCAGAAGCAGAACAAGCTCTAAGGCCAGCAAAGCATTTAGTCATGAAGTCTTCAGTGTTGACTTCCAAGAACACTGAGCACTGGCTGCTTCTAATGGCTTTAATGAAACCTGCTGTTCCTCCATAAGTTCCATGAAACATTTTCATCCACTGTTGGCCCAAAAGGCTCAAGAGACATAGTACATTAACAGGTAATTCAGACTAAAAAACAAGCAAGCATGCAGAAAGACCCCCTTCCCGCCCCCTACGTGCAGTGTAAGGTACACTTAAGATAAACATGAATAATCTATTTGCTTTGGTTAGGAACAATCAACATAGCATTTCTGATGTGATGTGAGGATAGATGTCACCATTAACTGTATTTTCCTTCAGAGTAATCCTAACATTTTTTGAAGCAGTTGGTCTTCTTTGGTACATAGTTCTCTTGAAATGAAATTGCATGTCGTAGTGGAACTGTGAAAGAGGAGTGATCTCTGATCTAAAACACACTTCTAAAAAGGCATGCCACTGTGGGCAAAAGATCATGTAAAGTACAGGCCAGTATCAGCTCCCCAGGAAATATCCCAGGGTGGCAGCTGTGCCCTGCCCTTCTGTTTCAAACTCCCATGTCTTCTGGCAACATATTGCATATCCACTAGATATTTTGCAAAAGATATTTTAAAAATTATATCTTCAATAACTCACAATCTGAGTTCATTATAGCTAACAATTGACACAAGGAAGTCTGGATTAAAAAAAAAAAAAAAAAAAGAAAAGTGTTAATGTTCTTAGTACTTAAACTTATGCTCCCACCAGCTATTTCTTATGTGACATCTAGCCTACTGAATATTTTTAGAGGATGAGGAGTACTTGGACTAAAATCCAATGATTTTCAGGCCAAAAAATGAATAATCGTACTGCAGTTGACAAGATTTACATCATTTGCAATGATTTCTCTTGCTGCTCTTAAACAAATTGTGATCTAAAAAAAACCCCCTTAATTAAAATATAGATATAAATTTAAAAAAAAAAAAAGGTCTATTGTTTATTTGTAAGAACAGTACTTTTAACTTACCCATGGTCTGTCTCACCCACTACTACCTAGGGGGGTAAATTATGCTGCTCTTTTTACTTCTGGTTTATATTGACTCGTGTCATGCATATTCCTAATACTCTCTCCAGCTTCACAACTATAAAAAATCTGCATCTGTTTCTATAAGAAACATTATCTTGGCAACAATATTATTCTGCAAGGAGGGACTGACAATATATTCTTTAAAAAATCCCAGATATTAGGAAAAAAAAAAGAGTAGTCTTATTTTTATAACCGCCTCATTTCCTTAGGAAGAAACAAAGGATGGATGGGACATTAAGAATTTAAAAGAAAGATTGTGAAGAGAGTTAGGGAAAATGCTTTTATCATGAGTTTAGAATCTCATAATAAGTGACAGCTGATCCCACAAACAAACTAATTAATGATGGTCTGATGAGAGAAAATGTCCCCTGGAGAAGAAACAAAACAGAGCAGTGACAGAATTAGAGAGAAAAAGCTAAGGGTAAGAGGAAGAAAATGCTATGGTATTAAAGCTCTGCATTTAAGTCAAAACAAAACCCTAGTTCATTAAACAGCAGTGCTCATGCATCTTACAATAACTTCTACGGTTTCCATGGTACCTGTCACATTTTGGGGAGACAAACTGTACCTTTGGGGAACATGAATTTAAGTGCTTCTGTGTGGCAATAATTAGTGAATTTTGGCTTTGTTTGTAAAAAAAGGAGGAAAAATGTCTTTAGTTTTTCTGTCTAAGCTGTGTTACAGTTCATAGGAAATCAAAACTCAGACACAGCAGATAAAATTATTAACATTGTTGTGATTACTTGAATTGAGCAGATTTTACAGAATCACAAAATCAGTTCAGAGGAAAAGATCTCTGGGATCATCAAGTCCAATCTTCAACCAAACACCACCCTTGCCACATCCACATCTCCAGGGATGGTGACTCCACCAACTTGCTGGAGCCCATTCCAACGTCCTCCTAATGTCCAACCTGAACCTCCTGGCTCAGCTTTAGACTATGTCCTCTCATCCTGTTGCTGGTTGCCTGGGAGAAGGGGGCAACCCCCACCTGGGTGCAACCATTGTCCCTGTTTATGGAGCATTTACTTACATAAATGGTCCAGTAGGCTGTTTTTTCTGAGATGCTGCAGAGAAATGCCTAGTGTTTTCCACCTCTCCCTCCACATCCCTGAACAGGAGCCTTGGCAGACCATTCCTATTTTTCCTGCCTCCTGCTCACCCAGCATTCACTATAGGCATTTTGCAATCCTGCTCCATGATTTTATAATGCTTTGAAATATGTCACTCCTCACTGGCATGCCCTATCGACATTGACAGCATGGGGAAAATTTTTGAATGTGACATCACTGACTGGACTCAAGTTCAGACCTTTCACATGTCCGTCTTTTCCTGCTCTTTCTCTAAGCCTTAACTCAGACTAGAGCACACAGAAGCAGAGTTGCAGATATTTTTTTTCAGGGAGGTCATCTGCTGTGAACAGAAGTGTTGCTGCATAGAGAAGGAACATGCTCCATCCTCCTCAGACTGTGAGAGCGAGATATGACAGCATGTCCTACAGCCATAATCCCTCATGTCCCAGGCACTAAATGCCTCTTGCAAGATCCATAAAGACCAAAGAGATTATTGTGAAAGGGAAGGGTGGTTTGCCTTTTTTCAGGAAACAAAGCACATGGTCAAACCTTACAAATTTTTTTTTACTCATGATTTTGAATGATGATTCTTCATTTTAGAGTATAATTTTAATTTTTCCAGGAAAGCAAAAGCTAACAGCAATCTTTCAAGAACCCAGAAAAGAAAAACAGGTTCTTTCTATGTGGTCCTTTGGATGTCACTGAAGAAATTTACTGGAGAGACCGTGTCTCTTGGTCTAGTTTTCAATGAACAGAAAATGGTCACTTGGCAGCGGTCTGGGCTTCTCTTGCATGGGCTGCAACAGGAAGAGTTTCGTAGTAGATGAATACAGGAAACCTTTCCACTTTTTCTCACTTTGCAGAAACACTCCAGAGATTAATATTGCCTGTGACAACAGCAACCATCCTTAAGTTACTATCAGACTGAAAAAATCGTGGGCATTTCCACTTGGTGCAGGTGGGGGTCTGCCTGCCTCTGCCTTCAGGCATCTGGCCTGAACAACGCCGACTAAGAAGCCAAACTTTAAAGGAAAATTAGTCCAGATAACAGCACTATGTTTATGCCCTCCACCACCTCTATAAAACTGAAGCCTCGAAAGAAGGTTTTTTAAATCCCTAATTCCCAGAACATATTAAGACTGACTTTTTTTGGACTATTATTTGTCAAAATCAGCAGCTCTGCCTCAATAATCTAATTTACAGTGGAAAGGAAAATTAAAGTCTTCAATGAATTAATGAAGTGAATGGTTATCCAGTCTAACCTCCAAACCTGCTAGGTTTGCCACAAAAACCAGTGATGTTACACAAAGCAACAAGAACCTCTGAGTAAGCAAAGCTCACTATTCTGCAGAAATTGAGCTCAAATGTCTCTGTAGCACTTTGCAGTACCAACATATGTCAAAACTAATGATTTTTCACAGAAGTCTTCCTAAATGTATGTTGGTTTTTTTCCATAAAGACCCCAGATTTTTGAGTCCACCTCAAGAAATTTCCTCTTAATCAACATTATATAGCTATCCCTTATAATATTAGAAAGAAGTTGAAGATATTTCATTTCTAAATGTTGAGAATTCATCCTAGACAATGCAGCCAAAGCATTTGCTATTTTTTAGGTTATGACATTTGTAAGTATTTCTCTTATTTTACCCTTTCGTTTTTTTCCTTTCCTCCATGCCCCCCAACCCACGCAGTGGTTAAGATATTATTTGTGAGGATGAGCAGTAAAACTAATCAACTATTAATTGTACAGTATATATATCATTATGAGTACACACAGTTGTGTGCATTCAATTTGTACATTGAAAATTTTGTTAGAAGGGAAAACATGGTTAATGAAGAAACCTGCCTGATTGCCTTGCTTTGACATCCTATTACTGAGGTGGAGTTGGGAGAAATTAAACTCCATTCTGATTAAAACAACATGTTCAAGTGGGAGACTTTTTGCATTAAATATAGAATGGGGAATTTCTTAGAGACTTACAGGCTCCTGGGAGGAAAAAAGAATATCTTAATACCGGGGGGGAGATCCTGAGTCACCTTCAGAAGTGATAGAGAAGATTTTTCCCAGGGAGAAAAAGGATCCCATCTGGAATTTATTACAATACACAAAGTCAGTAAAATTGCTTAAAAAAAAGATGAGTAGGGAAAAGGAAGTTACAGTCAGACACCTTTTAATATCAAGTCTGTGTCATCCTGCAGACACGATTTTCTGGTTTTTTAAGATTTAATATGGTATAATCTCTTAATTTACAAATATTTACAAATGGGGATTAAGGCTCTGACTAATCCATCAAACTTTTTCTGACAAATGTGGTATTTAGTGAAGTGTTCTCTCATGTTGACTGCACTGATGAATGTAGAAACCAGGGAAAGCTATTATAATGATCCACCTTTTTTTTTTAATATCTAAACAAGCAGATAAATGTCGTTTTGCATGATTCAGTTAAAAACTAATAATATTTCAAAGCACATACCCGATACTAATTCATCTACTTTATCTGCAGTTTGTGTACCATGATAACCCTTCCAACTAGGAACTGTAGTTTTCCTGACACACCTTCATCCTAGCTTTCACATCTGTCATGGTTTTGGAATGGTACTCCCCAGTTTAGTGCTCCTGCCAAGACTCTCCAAATCATGGGCTGCTTGACTGTTCCCCCCTTCCCCTGCAGGCAGCTGGAGAGAAGAATTGGAGGCACAAAAGGTAAAAATCATGGGTTGAGATAAGAACAATTTGCTGGAAATGGTGATAAGAAAACAATCAATTACATAAACAATATTAACAACAAATTGTACAAGATAGGCAAACAATTCACATGTGTTTGCTCTGAACCAGGTTACCCTACCAGAAGGAGCCACTTCCCCCCATTCCCAGCAAAGCTGTGAGGTGGTAGACAACAGCCTCTGTGTCCTGGGCACAGCCCCTCCTGGCTAATACAAAAATTAACCCAGACCTGCCTGAAACAAAGACAACATCTTAACTTTCAAATGCTTACCCTTCCTGCTTTCTCAGAGCTGCAGCGAGAAAACATTTACCGCCCAAGAAACAACCAGCAATCTGTTTTATTTCCTACCATTTTATTTGGATTTTTATTTTGTTTAAAGGCACAGGAAGGCTGAGTGAGTTGCTGTTACTAAATATTTTGTTAGTTCGAAGTTGACAATGCATCCAAGCAGATTACTGCATACTTACTCAATCCATTATATAATAACATTTCACATTTTCATATTTTCAGCAGTATGTATCTCTTTTGCTATTCAACAGCAAAATAAATAAATCTCTGTAGAATGATAATCCACAAGGAGTTTGGTATGTGAAAATGTGACAAAGTGTCACTGCAGTTTAAGAAAATGCATCTGCAAATGTCAGTGATGTGTAAAGATTTAGATTAACTCTGTAGAGGTTCATGTCCTTTCTCTGAACTTAATAACAAATGCTAGTTTCTGGACTTGAACATAAACACATTTAAGCTAATCTTCAAAATGACTGCATTCTGTAATTTTGCCTTCTTTAAATTTACCTTACAAAAATTATTTGTAATGAACTTTAATATGATTTTTTTTTTTTGTTTCAATTTCTTTTTCATTCAAGTGGAAATCCGTGATAGATTGCTGAAGTTTCTATATAATTGGAGTTTGGAAAGATATCGTATAATCTTGTAACCACTTACACCAAGTTTGTTTCCCCGTGGTACCTCAGCATAGTACCTCATTGTGAAATAGGAAGATTAAATGTAGAGCAGGAAGGGGGAGGGATTTTTTAAAATTATCTCTGAAATATCCAGAAGAACTATCAAGTGCTGAGAATGGCTATTCTTTGAAGGAAATATGAATTTAATTATGAATATAATTACTTGACTTGCTCCAGAAGAATAAAAATGAAAGAAAGTTTCATTTAACCAAGACAGGCAGTCTTTTAACAGTGATGATCCAGAAATATTTTTAATCTCTTCTCCAATTTTGAGAATCATATGAGTCATGCATAACAACAGAATATTTTCTTCTATTTTTCTTACCTCACAGAAAGGTGGAGGTTTAGAAGATGGCTTAAAACATTGTGCTTTTTTCCAGCTGTGATCAGATTAGTTATTTCTCTCAACTGTTTTTCTGACATATTGGTGTGATACAGATTTTGGTTGTGAGGGAAGGAGAAACCTGAAAGCCACTTTATCATCTATTTCCCCATCCTAAGTAGCATTTAAATGAAAGTTTTAAAGGCTTTATCCTTTTTATTTTTCTGGAGTTTGCCTATTGATTTCGTAGAAGCGAAATTTAAGTTACTAACATAGGTGCTTTCAATGTGTTTCAGTAATACATTTTGTCAGTTTTATTATCTTCTGAATCTTGCATTGTCACTTTAAATCTGAGTAATCTGTATCACAAGTGACATAAAACTTTGCTATATGAATTCTGCCATTTTGAATTTATCATATAAGCTGGTAATTCAGCTGGAACTGCTGCAGGGATGTAAAGCACATTTTGTGACCTTTGCTTCTCACCTTGCCCACTGCCCTGCATGCCAGCCACACATCCCAACAGCCTGTCCAGCTAAAGCAGTTTCTCTTCTGCTGGGAGAAACGACAATGCCACAAGGAGTGTTCTTCTGGGCATATGCAGGGCTGCTACTGGATCTCTGTTTTGTTCAAGAGAAGGTGGAATGGCCATATCCATCCTGTTTGGCCTCTGTAAGGATATTTTTACATTTTTTCCTAACAGAAATCTACCCCATCAGGAAACAACCTTCAAGTAGTGTCACAAAGACACTTCAAGCTAGATAGAGTAAGTGAATATTTATTTTTAACCTGAATACATTATAGTACTTTACAAACTTTGATGGATACTTAAGGAAAAGATACTTGAAAAGAAATATCTCTACTTGTATAGATGAGAAGGTCCTATCTTTGCTTATTTCTATGTCCTACAAAAAGTAAAAAGATAAATATATTGCAGATGTAGACTAGCAGGATTGAATGATACAATAGGATAATCCAGGACCACTTTACAAGCCAGTACTACAAAATTCAAAAGAATATCTGAACATACATACATTTTTGTAGCTCTAAATTTTGGTACCTTATATTTTTCAAACTTATGTCTATATATTAAAGGTCTTCTCAACATAAAAGAAAAGCTTATAAGTATAATTTTTAGAAATAAGGATCTTAATTCCCTTGGAAAAGTGTATCTTTTTTGTGGTTTGGTTATTACTGTCTTGCTGAGAGAGTAAGCAAGGGTTATTCCAATGTCAATTCACTTTGGCTTTGTCGTGAAGGTTTTAGAGGCAGGGAAGTAAACTGTACTCAAAGGGACAATGGAGATTTTAATTTCTTTGAACTACTTCTGCAGTGATCAGGTGTCAGGGAACATATCCTATTCTGAACTATGAAGGAAAAGAATGAGAGAGATACAGGCTTAAGGCTAGGAAGTAAAGGACAAAGAAGTAAATGAAGGCAAAGTCTCTGGAAGGGAGACACTAAAGCTCAATTTCACTCCCGCCTGTTCCTACCTCAAATTTATGCACTTAGCTATGCACTGAAGTGAAGAGTCATTTCCGCAAGGGATTGAGAGATGTTCTTTTTTGCACTGGTTCTTAATCTGAATGTAGCATTTTTAGTTTGTTATTTGAAAGGAACGGACACTATTTCATTAATCTTCATTTACAGATTAAATACAGAATTGAAACATTTCCACTGGCTAACAGTATTCAGTCTGTGTTTAAGATGATGTTTCACACTAGATGAATTTAGTCATGCTGAGAAATAAATGAAAATATTCCATTAAAGGACTGATATATTCACTGCAGAAATAGAACTGGAACAGTGAAGTAAAATAATACATTATAAACCAGCAGAAATATGTCCTTAGAATAATCAGTAGGTCTTACATCTTAGGTCCATTCTCTTTTCTTTCAGTACCATTTTATTGGTATTTGGTTATTATTCATTTTGATGCCCAAAGCTAACAGAAACCATATTTCATTGGCAGTTCACAGCGAGGAAGAGAGTCCCTTCTATAATCTCCAGCAAGCAAAAATACAAAGGGGAATCAAAGAAGTGTACTCTAAGATAAAAAAAAAAAGACTTCCTCATTATTCCATTTCCTTATCTCTTCCTGTCCCCTTCCTCTTAAGCTTTTTATTCTGTTTGGACATTTTTTTTGTGAATACAGAGAAAGTCTGAACTTTCGTACTTAGAAGTCACCAAGACTTCTGTGGCACAAATAAATACTCATTGCTGAGGCACTACTTAGGGAAAGATGCATTTTATTCAGAAGGCTCAGTCAGAGCCTGCTCCTCTGAGAATGTATATATTAGGGTCAAACGCATGTACAAGAGAAAATTATGTACTCCAAACCAATATACTGCTACAATTTTAGCAGAATTGACGAGAATTATCTGCTACTTTACAGTTGGGTTTCTCTTGAAAAAAAAATCCTTCTTTACGAAGAAGCAGAGAAAAAAAACATTAGTACATTTTGAAAATATATTCAAGAATAAAGCTTGGAAAAATACATTAGCTATTACAGCTATCTAATAGCCTGAAATCTGCTCCACAATCCACAAACACATTACACTATCATTTTGAGGTCTTTACTGTTTTTCACTGAGACCTATGGGAATTTTACTAAATACTTTTAACAGTTTTTCACTGCAATAGTGATTTAAAAATGCTTAGAGAAAAAGGTATTTTTATTGCATTAATATTTTTCATTGAGGACAGCATGAAGGTCCAGGTATTTTGTGGTAACCTGGCAGATTTTTGGTTCCTCATATAAAGGGCTGGTATGATCCAATGGCCCTTTACTTTCACTACAACGAATGACAATGGAAACTCCATTTCTAAGAGATTATTTATTAGATTTGTGAAAGTTTATTAAGTTTTGTGTAGTACTGGCCTTTTTGTTTACTTTTATTTGTGTTTAGTATCTGTCAGTGATTGAATCTCGGACTCCGCTGGGTGGGAATCTGGATCTGCTTCCTGGATCTGAATTGTTTATTCAAAGGAACAGGCTGGTTTTATACACTTCTTTAAGGCACAGTATTTCCTTACATGGTAATTCTCACCAAGCGACCTATCATACATTGCCATGTCAGCAAAGCACCTTCTAAATGTCCTTCTGTGGAGTGACTATGCACTGTTCACCCACCTGTCAGCTTCCTGCAGGCTCTTCTTTGTAGGAGTCTGCCAAGACACCTCCTCCCCTCCAGGGTCTGTGCCTCCATGTGCTCCTTTGTGCTGCCATGTGCTTATCTTTCCCCATAAATATCTGTGATGACAATGTCAGAAATACTGTGAAAGGGGTCAGGTTCAGGTACCTCCAGGGGGCAGGGAGTTTCACACTGGATGATGTAATGATGTGGATCACAGGTTGTTTCAGGAATCTGATGGTTTAAGACCTTACAGCTGCCTCTCAGTCAGGGCAGTTGAGGCAATTACAGCCCATGAGAAGGAGTGAATAACTTCAGGCTATGGTGAATAACTTCAAGCTATGGTGGATGTCACAGTGTTTTCCCAGAGGGGAATTTTTACAACTGAGCCATTTGTGCAGGGGCTGATAAATAAATTTTTACAGCTGATGATTTGTGCAGGCATGATAAAAAGCATTACCTCACCTCCCTGGATCTACCTCTTCTCAGCCTCTTTCCCTATCTTGTTCAGGACCCAGCTGTAGCCTGAGGTGGTGGGTGTGCACGGCCTCTGCACCTGGGAGCAGAGCACATCATCAGCTTGCACACCCTGATTGTTTGAGCCATCAGCATTCTAGTCTCTCACGGGTCTCTCAGCAGTCCTCCCTACACTTTTGTAGCTTCCCCTGGGATCAAAATTTAAATCACCAGAATAGTAATGAAAGGAGGTGAAGAGTTTACTATTGTTTATCATGGTAACAGAAAGGCTTAGTTTTATATTAATCTCTTGCTCCTAGAAAAAAGAGCATGATGGTAAGAACTGGTGATTTGTGCGACTCTGAATTGCTCTGTTTGCCTTGTTGACCTTTTTGAATTGAAGTTTTATGGAACTCAGCTGTTTGCCCCGTAAGGGCCAGGAGATTTATCAGCTTTACGTATTCTTCTCTTTTTTTGGATAATTACAATTGTGTGACCCAGTCACAGCAAGTACTGTTGCAAAAACAAAGGCTTAAATAATCTTAATGTTAAGGAGGTTTTGAAATATAGTAACAAAGATTCCAAATTTAAAGTTTGAATATTTTGCTTTCACTTCATTTTAACATCTACATCACCATGATACTATGGGATGGCTTGAAAACAAAAATTTTATTTCCAAAAAGAAAATTATTGTATTAAATTTTGGGGGGCTTTACTACATGCAAAAAGCACTTTGCAAAACAATATCATGGACTGTTAATAGGACAAAAGTTGCAGCACTTAGCTAGCATGTGGAAGACAGTGAACTGTCTCTCTTTTGTATAATTTGGAAGAGGCGTTTTAGACCAAATGAGGGCTTAGCAGGAGTTCCAAGAGTCTTTTGGCTTCTTTAACCTTAAACTCAACATTTATTGACTGAATGTATGCAGCTTCTTTAATCCCAGTTTTGCATCTTCTCTACTTTCGCAAGGTGCTTCTATCCCAGGTAGTCATGGCCAGCCTGCTAAGAAAGTAAATCTTGGTAGATGGGCTCCTAAAGCAAGAGAGACTCTGAGACAGAAATTGCAGTGCCTGTACTGAGCTGCAGCTGCACACTCCTGCATTTGCACTGACCTTGCTCTTGCCGTGTGATGTAACTCAAAGCGTGACCAGACGGGTGGCAGCTGCCCCTGACTCAGCAGCACTCCCGTGAAGCCTGAGTGACAGTCTACGCAAAATTTACCCAGCTGGTGTGAAACACACCTTGCCTCTGAATCAGAAAGGTTTTCCTTGGCTTTTGGGTTGCTTCCTATCCTAGGTGCAGATGTTAATGGGTAAACCGCTCTCCAGCTCAAGTGCTAGCTCTCTCTGGGAAACTTCTATGAAAATGAAAAAGAGAAATGACATTTTGTGATGAAAGCATGCAAATATTTGGCTTCTATTACTGAACCCTGAGCTAAATAACAACCCAAAAAAAAAATTGAGGCTTTTTTTTGATGCTATATTTTTAAATTTACTTAAAGCATTGAAAACAAGACTGTACCTGTGCATTACTTTTGACAAATATTCTTTAAGAATAAGCTTTTATACGTAACAATTGCAAAATTTGTTCCTTTTTTTTTGATTTGTATTTCTTTGGTTTGGGTCCAAATAGGAATAATTTCTATACAAATAAAATACAAAACTTAAAAATTGTACTTTCGCTAGGGGGCAGAAAATGCCTGAGTTTTTCATCTACAGAATACTATTTGAGTTTATTTGACATAAAGTTTCTAAAACAGCTGTACTCTGAGCTGTCTAACCTCTGAATCATCATACACCAAGCAAATCAATAATATTCTATGGTAGTCACTCTTCAAGGAGAGAACACTGTGATGGAAATGCCTTCACTTAGACAGTCATGTACTGAAGCTGTACACCAGTGAGTAATAATGCTTTCTAAGGAAGTCACCATGAAAAAAGAAATCATTTCTCTTCTGTTCTACCAGGACTGAGACAAAAAAGGGAGAGAGAGAAGGAGAAAGATGAAAAATCAAACCTTCACCTTCAAAAATGACTTTAAAATGTTATTGTTTGCATTTTAGTACCTGTGATCAAATCTTCAAAATTATTTGCATTTATAGACAAATAGTTTTGATACAGTTCTACACTTCATGAACATAATTGGCAAAATTGACATACACTTTTATTATTTCTGAAATGGCTGTTTCCATTAAAACTTTTCACCAAATTTATATTAGTTAACATTTTTATAACCCTCTGCATCAATCTCAAAAAGTATCTATATTTACATATTAATTTCACTGCATGACAAAATGAAATATTCTGTATATGAAGATAATATTATACTACAATCTAATAAAATACACAAAACCAAGATGCTGCATACTGAAATTGTTTTCTAGCTTATGGCATGTTTTATAGTTTTACCGAAGCCATTCCTTGTGCAGCTTTAATTTTTAAGCCTGGAAAAAGACAGAAAAATAAATTGGACAGTGTTTTAATTTATGTTTACGTAACTCAATTTCCAACTGGAATGGTAAGTCAGCTAAGAACTTGTAAAACCAGCAACTCTTAGTAAGTTCACCTATGTCTTGTGGAATCAGAATAGCCCAATGCAGGATGATCTTCACTTTAGAACCATTGTAGGTTTTCTGTGACATTTTGTTGAAATACATTGATCTGCTTGAAAAATTCATGAGGCACATGTATTAACTTCTTGGTCTGCACCTTCAAAAAGTATTTGAAAAGGCCCTAAATACTTTTAAATTTATTGGTACAAAGAGTGCACACAGTCCAGGCTACTGAGCTGAAGGAAAAACTACTCCTTTGACAACAAAATTTTAAATTGTTCCCTGTAACTGTTCTTGAGGAAATAAGCAAATACCATCTACTAGCACTATTCCCCACACAAACCTTAAAATAGGCACTTGTTTAGCCTTATGGAGAGCTTCATAGTGGGGAAGTAAATTATAATTTTGCTCAGCTTGGCATGTCTGTCAGTCTTCAATGGCAAATTAACTGTTACCTGAATAAATTAAAAAATCCATGGAATATGCAACAAGTGAGAATACAATTGAATTCAATTTTTTTGCAGATATTCTTTCATGTGAGTCACAGATATCTGAAAATAAGGCCTGTAGTACACCTAATAGCTGTTCAGTGAAGCCCCCAGAATGAGAAATGCTGCATTAATCTTTCTGACTTAAAAAGCATGAGATGCAAATCATTTCACATAACTTGTATCTTCAAGATTTAGATGTCTGTATTTAACTTAGGCAACAGAGCTCCCTTTTGAGGCAACAAAGCTATGCTGATTTGCAAGTGACAAGAATATTATCTTATTATCTTTAATCAGTTTTGATATTCAAGTTAACTATAGGATTTGCATACGTATTTCTATATGAATTAGGATGAGCTGTAACTTGTGTAAACATCAAACACCAAACAGTTCCAAGTTGTAGTCTAAGTCACTCTACCTGAAGAAAAGCAAAGAACAATTACCATCTGTACCTTCAGGGAGAGGTTCATTTGATACGCCCTCTAGTATGCAACTAAGATTAGATGAGTTGCCCTCAGGAAGTGTCTATTTCTTTCTGTAAAAGATAATTCGGTTTGGTTTTGATTATCTGACTTTAAAGCTATGTTAAATTGATATCACCTACTGATTCTGTGGTTACTTGTGTGAAAAAGCAGTGGTGCAATGACAGTAATGTCTTGAAGATCCTTCTAAATGTAGCTTTGTCAACAATCCATGTGACATCCAGATGCAGATTTATTTAAGAAAGCAAACAGATAGCTTAATAAATGTAATTAAGTAAAAAATTCTCATATGGTCCTGTCTAAACCAAACAATACAGAAAATCAGCAACAGCACTTGTTCCTTAGAACACACAAATTAAGCACTGTTGCTAATTTTTTTTCTGTTTTTCCTTCTGTGCTTTGTCTAATGAGACTAACAGACATTGCTATATTTCCCATGCTCTGAATAAATGTTTTACCTCATTTTTTATAAACATCTGTAACACACCTTCTATTAACTGCCTGTTATCAGCCAATCTTAGCAGTGTTCCTCCATTTTATTTCACTTTTATGTGATGTCAAGCTGCTGCCATTGAGTTATTTAACACGAGCTTTTGTACTGGGTCTTGCTTTGAGACAATAAATTCTTTTCATAAGCAGCCATATGAATCTGTGGTTTAGGTTTGTGACTACATCGGTGTTGATAAGAGATCAGTGGTTTTAGTTATTGCTGAACACCACACAACATCAAAGACATCTTTGTTCCTCACTTTACCCACAGCAAGGGGGCTGGGGGTGGGCAAGTTGCTGGGAGGGGACACAGCCAGAACAGCTGACCTCAACTGACCAGAGGGATATCCCATACTGTATGGTGTCATGCTCAGCAACAAAACCATGGAGGGGCTGGCCAGGAGCATTTCCCAGTCAGTGTCTACTCAGAGACTGGCCTAGCAATGATCTGCTTGCAGACTGGTTTTGTTTTACCTGTTTTTGTTTGTTTGTTTGTTTGTTTCCCCTTTCCCTTCACTTATTAAATTGAATTTATCTTGACCTATGAGAGTTTTCTTGCTTTCATTGTTCCCATTCTCTCCAGCATCCTCTTGAGAGGGATATGACTAAGTGAGCAGCTGATGGGCACTTAATAGGTAGCTAGGGTCAACCCACCACAGCATTTCTAGATAATAAAAAAAAAAAAAAAAATCAGGATGTAAAAATATTGCCTGAAAGAAAATTGCATCTCCCTCTCTTTCTCTCTCTCCCTTTCTGCCTCTGTCTCCTCCCCTCCCCCCCAAAATGTTTTCCACTGTTAGTAATTTTCCTGAAGAAAATTATTCAGGAGCTTATCAACATTTATCAATAGCAAATAAACAAAATAACAAAGCTTCACATAAAGTTTATGGATAGGAACAGTTGCCTTGTTAATTTTAGTGTTCTAGTTTCAACACTGCATAAAAGTTTACTTCAAAACATTCAGATTCAAGGCTTGTATCTTTCACTCTATTCAGCAGCAATTTAACCAATTTAGAGAATAACAATAAGAAAATAATATTCTGCCTCTTTTCAAGAGGTTGCTATCAAGTCCTTAAAAGTTGTACTGGAAAAAAAGTCTTACTAGCTCCTCAAAGTGAATCTGTTTACTTCATAGTTTTCAGTCAGTATCTTCTTTTTTAAGTAATTATGATAAATATACCGTACAAAAAGCTCTGTTACATAATTTTAAACTAAAATTTTATAGTGTGTGATAATAAAAGTGATCCCTATTGTGCAATTTTTCTGTGCACATTTGTATAAAGGTATAACTCAATCATATATAATAGTATGCATGTATATTTTGGCAGGAACCTATGTTTGAGGGAAATCTGCCTCTAATGTAGAACCTCACAAATTCTGAAAGGCTTTAAAATCAGTATGTTATGGAGGGGTTGAATAAAAACTATGACATTTCTTTCTCTTTAGAAAGAGAAAACTGAATGTGACAGGGAAGCATAAAACACAAATAAAAATAACAATAGCAATTGTAATAAATAATAGTAAGAGTAATAAAAACATCATTATTATCATCTAGAGGAATTTAACTGCTAAAAAGTTTAATTTACATTGTCAATTTAATACTATAATTATAATTGAGCAATCTAACATTTTTAGTGCAATTAAACAGTAAAATAATTTCTTTTGGTTTAATTTTAGCTTTTAACAGGTCATATTTCAACCCATCATTACAGCTCCAAGGAGCTAGGTTTTTGTTCATTTATTACAAATCAGAGTGAGATTTTTACTGCAGTAATGTATTCAAGCATGCTGTAACAAAAGTCTCAAATATCTCTTGTTTTCAGGTGGCATGAGCTGAGGTGCATTGCAGATGAGCACTCTGGCTTGGTTTCAATAATTTTCCTTTTTTTGAAATGATAACTATTTCAATGAAGTGAGATTGTGCTACTCTTTATCTTGTTATCATTCTTATCTCTTGTCAGAGATCTCTGCCATGTGGTCTCAGCCAGTATCTAAGATCTGGTTTATCCAGTTGTTAAGGCCTCTTCTCCTTCAGTCTATGCATTAATCCAGACCAGTTTAGAACTATGTAAATCCATATGTCCTTGGGTAAAACTTTTAGAGATGGCAACTAACATACTCTTCTATCAGCTCCCGTTTCATTCTAAATCTGAGGTAAAAAAGTGTACTTTCACAGAAGGTTGAGAATATTGTGCAGTTAAAGAAGAGATGGCCTAAATTAATTTATGTTTTGCTTCTCTCTAGAATAGTCACAGTATGTCTTGAAAATAAAGAGGAAAATGGTCAGAAATTTATGCTTTTAGACTGAGATAATCAGTGCCTAAATATCTACTTATAAAGCAGGCTAAAACAAGACTAGTTCAGCAATTAAGACTGAAAATTCAACAGAGATTATCTAATTATCAACTGAAATTATCTTCCTGCTGAATAGACAGAAAGCCCTCAGAAAATTCAGTATTTGTGCTAATAAAACTCTAATGCCTTCAATTTTAGTAAAAGCAAGTCTAAACTCAGATAATGAGCTAAATAAATCTCAAATTTTTTAACAACTGGAGCAGAGAAATAATAGGATTAGCATTAAAGCCTTTATAGCCAACATACTGAGCAATTTTATACTTCATTTCACTTATTACTCTACCTCCTGCTATTTTCTTTACTCTTTTGCCCTAAAAAGGGCCATAGCTGAGGCACAGAGCAGGCCAGGTGTTTACACCAGGAAATGTCACTTTCTCACAGAGGACTCCCATTTTTGTCCTCTACTGTCACCAGTTCACTGAGAAGATTTGAGAGGCAGCTGACCTTGTTTTGGTTGTATATGTGTTCGTTTGGTTGCATGTGTATTTGTTTCCTGCAGTATGAATAAAACCGACTGACTGCATTTAAGAATGAAGTGATCAGGTCTTTGAAAACCCTTGCAATGCACTTCTCAGAAGTGGATGGTATTACAAATACATCGATATAAATTTAGTGCTCTATGTTCAATTAACAGATCAAACACTACTCAAAATAGCAACCCAAGTCTCTCAAGAGATAATCAGAGCAGTCAGTATTGCTCCTTGAGTCAACAGATTTTTTTAATCCAGAAGAGTAATTCTTCTCTGTGCAGATGATGATGGTAAGAACCTCTGCAGGGAGTCAAAAAGCTGCCAGAAACCTCAGCAAACATGAAGAACACGTTTTTGGCATCCTTTCATAAAGATAACCCTTTTACACAGGTAGAAAACTGTACATGTTGAAAAAAATTAATCCACAAACCTATTTTTTTTTACACAGAACCAGAACAAAGAGCTCTTTGTTATTTTTTATAGTATATCCTACTTAACACACAACTTGAAAAATATTCAGACAGTGCAATGTTAAGACATATTGTAAGAACTTTCTGTTTCTAGGAAAAAAAAACTATCTTGAATATTTTCTTGAACATTTCTAAATTTTTAGACTGTCTTTTTCTCTGTGCTTATACAATAAACTTTTGATCATCTATTTTGCACCAGGAGGTGCTGGGGCTTTATGATAACACAAAGACGCTTTGACTTTAAAGTAAAGTCTCACTTTAAATGGTATTTATTAGAGCCAGCATTATAAAGAAAGGAATAGAGAATAATATAGACAATCACATATCTCTTTCAGTGGTGGAAACCTTGAGAAATGCATCATTGAACATCTCCAACCCACAGGCAGTACACCATGAAGACCCTATTTGTGGAAAGGGTTACCTCATTTTGGTTCTTAAAGCTGTCACAGAATTTTCTTCCAAGAAAACAACACTATTCATAATTTCTACTGTCAAACAGAAAGGATGTTTGCATAAGAACTTATTGCTACACTTCTAGGTAAAGGCAAGGCCACAGAGGTAACATAATTGTCAAGTACCAAGTGGGAGGTGCTTGCAGCTCCTCTGTTACTGGCCAATTTTATTCTGCAGACAAGGGATTTGCTCAGCACAACAAGGTCCTGAAGGCCAGGCTGCACATCCAGCTCAGCACAGCAAAGGACAGCATAAGCCTGTGAAACAACCTTCCAGTGAGGATCACTGAAACACCTCCCTCAGACACAAGTTTTACCTCCATCTAATGGAAGAAAGTCTGGGTGATCTTTGTTTTATTTTATCTTGGATAAAATTACACTTTTTGAGAAGAATGTTTTTTTACTCAGCCAACAGTGTGTCTAAATATCATTATTTGATAGTGTGTGTTAAAATGAAAGGCATCTCATCTAGTCCTATTAATCAAAAAGCTGGAAGTTCTGTCCTTGCCTTACCTCTAGGGACAGTATAAAGGGATAGTCACCCCCACAGTATCCTCAGATGGCTTATGTACAGTAAGTAACCTTTGGAATAGTCTTAATTCTCACTAAGTTAAAAGGGACATTAAAATAATTTAGATGATGCATTTAACTTTTAATTAGTTGCAGTTAGATGAGATGAATACCAGCTCAATTCTGTTGGCTAGTTACTACGTACAGATTTTTCTGTTTCCTTTATTCAAAAATGTAAAGAGTCTTTTTCTATCCTGACTGTATGAAGACTTAAAGAATTGAAAGATCCTCAGATTATAATAGTTGAATTGAAGAATTTAATGTGGCTGGTGAAGAGTTTTCATATGCCATCACCTTTGCATAATTTTGAATGTTAAAGTTAGCTGGGACAAGGAGTTAATTATACTGAGGTTTCATTATCCTTTGAATGAAAAAATTTACTTTTTCCAGGGGAAGACTGGAACAATGTCAAATCCACAGAACAAAGGGGAAGAAAACTAGGAGCAGAATGGCTGTCTTACTATGTGTACCCAATAAAGATCTGCACTTTTATGGCAAACAAACTGGTGCATTACTTGGCAGTATAAGAAAGCTACTATTACTCCTAAAAACACAGAATTAGAATAACTGAGACTATGGAAATTAATTTGCTCATATTTAAACATTGTGACATTATAACTAAAACAAACAGCCTTTAAAGCCTTTATTTGGAAAATGCTAAATAAATATGACCTTTACTTTGTTTTGGTTTACACAATTATAGAAAGGAGTGATTAACAACTGTTTGATTAATTGGACTGTCTGTTTAACTTATGTTTAGACCAAATAATCCTGTAAACACAATTAGGAAAAGTTTCTGGTTTTTACATATATACAGCTTTACAAAATTACCGAAGATATAGATTGGAGACTGATGGTATAGCTCATTGATTCTGAAACTACTGCAATTTACAGCAGTTGAGAATGTGACCAAATAGAACTGTTCTCACTCTGAGATATTCATATTAAGGTTTGTTTCTTTTTTTAATCAGTTCGTATAGAGGGACATGTTAATCTCTTCCCTTCTGTGTAGAAAGCATCACTACTGGACTGTACTCATACCAGATAAAAAGCAAGATATGCTTTACTAAACCAATTTTATGGTGAGGTGTATTTTGGTTATCACTAGAGTGCATTTCCTAAAAAACCCCACCAAAACTGCATTACTCTTATTGAATCACCCAACTAAAAGTCCTTAATTAGCTTTTAATTTGGGTTCCACTTAATTTGTAAATCGACTTTTTTTCTACTGAATTAAAGCTGCCTTCTGTATGAAGTAGTAATAATTTTCTTATGCCTACTTGGATACTTCCTGACTTAGTACAGTTTTTAAGTTCAGAAGTTACATAATAATTTAAGTCAACAAGATTAAGATTACCAAGATTCAGCAGTATACAAAAATTGATGTCTGGGAGCTGTGAGAATCACCACAGTCCTAGGAAGAAGACATCCAAAATACTTTAATGGAATAGAGATGAGAAACACTCATGAAAGTCTTCAGGACAAAAGGTCATACATTCTATATATGGGGTTAAGAATTTATGTCCTGTTAATGCCTCAGAAATCTAAAAAAAAAGCAAGAAATAGTTACAGTTAAAATTTCATCAATAGTAAAGCTTACTCAGTAAAAGCTAAAATGAAGAGAGAGAACACGGACTCAATATAAACAGTTAAAAATATTAGCTTCTTACTACGTATTCCTTTCTTCTGATGTTGTTACCTTTCTGTCCCACTAGGTACTAAGGTCAGGAGCATCAGTCATCTTAGTAAGGAGTGGGGGGCTACAATAACCCATCAGTGTCCCGAGCTTTTTGCCAGAAGAAATAATGTTGTTAATGGTGGGGAGGAGTTCTGCCCTGGGCTTCAATTTTTCTGTTCTCTACTTTTTCTCTGAAGTTAGTTTTAGCTGGCTCACACAGGTGCACTACTGCATTGATCAGTTTTTGACCACTGTATTTTGTTTTCATAAACTGGAACCTCTGATATTGTTCTCTATCCACACTCTTCAACACCACATTTAATGCTGGTGTCACCAGCAATTCCTCTCCCACAGAATGGCTATTTGTTACTGCTATATAATTTGAAGCAGATTTAGGCAATAGTTACCAGACTCTGAGACAATTACTATCGTGGGGAAAGCAAGGTACCATCAGCTCAGGACAAGGCAAGTGCAAGCGAGTCCTGAGAGACAGCACTGCCAGGTCAGTTCAAAGCCTGAGGCTTTTTACAAGTAATGACAAAACATCATATTTCCTGGGCTACAGAAAGGCTACCCTTTGGCAATCCTGCTGTGCTGTGTACTATCTAAGCACGAAATTGGATTCCAGGGCAACCAGAAAATTTGGCCTCGTTGACCTTCGTTGCCCTTACCTCCTTCTACAGCTAAAAGACTTAACAGCTTTTGTGTTAGCATAACCCAATTACATGATCTAATCCTTCACAAGAACTTATCAGCACCTGCAAAAGTGTGTTGTAATATTTTAAAATAGATAGGATATATTGCATGAAAATAATAGTTATTCAAATATTATTTTTGCAGACATGCTTAAGTAACAGGGTAACATTTGTCACTTAAAATCTTTATAACTATGAACCCAAAGCATGTCAAAACGAATAATTTCTTTTCAGTTAATCATCAGTTAGACAAAATGAAAAAAATATTGTCAGTATTTGTTTATCAACTGCCAAAGAACATATTTCGGACTGTCTAAAAAAGTATAAGATTCACTGGACAAACACTGAATATAAAACTATTTGGGAGTCTTTTCTGCTTTATGTGAATACAACTTACTGTAAGAGGGAGTTGTACATTTTGAATATATATGCAGATTTAATGAAATTTTAATGGAAATATTAGATTAATTTTGATTTTGAGTCATTTTGATACCCAAAATATTTTATCTTGGCACCATATAAAGTATTTATTTTGGCAAAATTTGTTTATTGTTGAATTATTAAATGATTTCTGCCTTTACAATGATTCCTACTTTTCTGAACCCAAAATTTACAAATACATAAGTACAGGCTATATAAATTTCTGTCTGGGCCTACATATAAATACTTTTTATACGTCTAGCCACAACTTTAGAAACCAATCTTTCACACATGAAAAACACCAAACAGTGGTTTTTTTAATAAATAGTAATGACCTCAGAACACAGCTGATGTACTTTGTGATCATATTTCTGTTTTTAGAAATGTCTTATAACAATTTGAATATAAAATAACTTTGACATATTTCGTTGCCAATATATGATGTGTTTTATTTCTTAAACCACTTCAGTGACATCTGCCAAAAGACTCTTGAGGGATACAGGATAAGTTCTATATCTTTAAACCAGCCCGAGACTACTGTGAAGGAGGATGGTACCTGTATTCTTTCCCTTCCTTTCAAGGGCAATTTTGTCTGTCAAACTGCCTCTATCTTCCTTTGTGTCTTTATATAGGGCTGGAAAGATAATTCCTGCCACGTGAATCACAAGTGAAATCTCCATGTGTTTATAGTGCAATATAGGCCCTTATATGTGAAAGACTTCCAAATCTCATTTATTTTTTTAAATTTAGTTCTCACATTGCCATAAATATTAGGTTAGTCAATGAATAAGATGAATCAATGTCACAAAGCAAGTCCAGAACAAAGGAAAATAAATGTCTTAAGTGTTGCAAACACTGTCATCTTTGTACAACATTCAAATAGGAATAAAAATCTGAGTGATATTTTTCAGAACATGAAAATAAGTAAAATTATTTCACAGATTTTTTTATAATTAGATGGTGTATGTTAAGGACCTTACTGTTTGTTTACTTTTCTCGAAGAAATACATATCTTAAAGTAGGAGTGTAGAATATACTGTCATGTTATGGCAAATCTTCACACAGTTCCTCATTATTTTTCTCTTGGTATTATCTTCTTAATTTGCATGTTCTTTAAAGAATATTTTTTAATTTATTTCTTTGAATTGTGTGTGTTTTCATTTACACTTAAAACAAAACCTCAGATTCTTTTAGGCAAATAATAACCATCAATTAGACTGTAGCAAATTTTTGAAAACCAGTTCTCCGATGCCTATATCATCTCATTAGTCTACAATTTTTAACAACTTCTACTATTTGGTCTGACATATCATCGCTAGAAAAAGCTAGTATTTACCAAACATTTAATTGTGCATTTTTGTTGACATGAAATAAATGTCCAGATTTCATATTTAACAGTGGGATAGCATCTGTTTAGAAAGCCTTGTATAAACAGCAAAGGAAATCTCACAGCTGCAGGCACTTGTATTCATGGGGAAAAATAACCACTTCAGTATATCCTGCAGAGGCAGTGAGTCTGGATACAGGCAACTCAGGTGATTTCTGAAGAATGTGAAAAACAATTTATTGACTTATTTGCTCAGCAAACCAATGGGATGATGTGTGCCACTAGATTTACTGATCCCAAAGCTGGCCAGAGTTGTGAAGGTTAATGGCAGACTTGGCTGTTGCGAATGCTGGAGAGCGTGTACCCTGAGGGGAGTGAGAAATAGAAGGGTAGCGACATTCTTCAAGAGAGCATATTTTGGCTTGTCAAGGGATCTGCTTGGAAAGATTCAATGGGAAATTGCCCTGAAGGACAAGGGAGCCCAGGACAGATAATTGATCTTCAGGAAACAAGATTCTCGGAGTGCAAAAGCAACTTGTTCCTTGCAGAAAGTCAGGCAGATATGGCAGAACGCCAGTGAGATCTGTACAGTGATTTCCTAGCTGAGCTCAAATGCAAAAAATGAAGCATACAGAAGGTAGAAGCAGGGATGGTGGAAACAAAGGGACATTGCCAAAGTTTGCAGTGTCGAATTAGGAAAGCCAAAACTGAGATGCAGATGAAATTAACAAAGATAAAGAAAGAGCAAAGCCCAGGGTTTCTTGAAGTACATTGCCAATGAGAAAAGGTTCAAGAAGAACCTTAACCTGTTTCTCAGTGAGGTAGGGCACCCAGTAACAAAGGACGTGGAGATGGATGACGTACTTAAAGCTTTTTGTGCCCTGTTTTCAGGTGCCAGAGGAGATGTGTATGAAATTTCTCAGTGTTAGGAACCTGCAGGCACCACCATCTCTGACTGTCCTTGTCCACCCCCTCTAAGTCTCCCCCCCAACACTGACCAATGCCCAGGAACCCATTTGAGACACTGCTTGGGCCACCAGCCTCTGCTCCAGCAACATTGCAGTGGGATCAGACTTCAGATTGCACACAACACTGTCACTCACATCCCAGCTGTCCCTGTCTCCAGATGCCTGATGCCTGGACCTATATTCTATTTAACCTTCATCTCATTAAAGATACCTCTTATTTGTTAGTGGTAGTTTAACTATTACATTATTTTATTTTGTATGTCTATTTTCCACATGTATTCAAAGTCATGTGATGACATGTAATGTTGAATCATTACAGTGATAAAACTAAAACACTGATTCTTCAAAGATTTATACACATGCTTAACTGTGACCTGTTCCATTGACTTCACTGCCTGACTTCAAACTGGTGCTATTCATTTTTGATAAAGTTAATTGTGGGTATCCCCACAATACTTTGAGCTCTACAGTCTTCTATTTTATTTTTTTAAATACTTGAACTGTATTTGGATTTACTAAAATTAATGTAGGTTTGGGCCATTTATATATTTGAAATACATATCTATTTGGAAACAATTGCAAAATATTAACTTTATTGCTTTTTACTGACTTCAATAAAACCAACAAAGTTCTATATTAGCAAACGCTCTACCTGTTCTTCAAATTCAAAAGAAAACAAAATGTGGGTTTTCAGGTAGTAGATTGAGTTTTCTGGCCCAAGGTTTTTATGTGTAAACAAATTACGAGAGGCACAGAAATGACTAAGGATATCCACCAAAAAATCCGCAAGAGTAAGGTCAAACAGCATCATTAAATCAATCTTGGCCCTTTCCAATTACAAAACTCTAAACTTTACCCAGTTTTATTGAGCCCTTCTGAGCTCAGTAACTTTTATTTGAGTAGACAATAACTTGTGTTTGGCTGAAGTATATCTCCTAGAAAGGCAACCATTCTTTATTTAAAGGTTTCCACAGACAGAGAAATCTACTTCACCCCTTGGTAGCTTGTTTTAGTGATTAATTGCCCATGCAGTTAAAAAGATGTGCCTAAATTCTAATTGAAATTTATCTGGCTTCAGCTTGCAGGCATAGATCCTTGATAGGCCTTTTTCTGCCAGATTGAAGCCCGTTAGCAATGGGCACTTTGCCCCCGTATAAGTACTTATGAGTACAATCAAATCACTTAATCTTTTTGATCAACCAAACAGACTGTGCTCTAAATCTGCCACCATGAGCCATTTTTTACATCTCTTGGAAATGTCTCTTTTCTGTACCTTTTACGATTATACATCTTTTAAAAATATGGACACTAACTTTGTACATTGGTCTCACTGAGCTGAGCAGAGATAATATCACCACTTTTACTCTTAGGATCCTCCTTTTTGTGTCTTTCAGTATTCTTTTCCACCAACATTGCAATAGATACTCTCAGCAAATTGCAATAATCTTTTTATTTTTTTCAGAATCACTGCTCTCCAAATTTGTCTATTTATTCCTATTGAATATATTTCTTTGATTATCAGCACTTTTATAGTGTGATCCTTTACTTTGAAATTACCAAGTGATCCAGACTAAATTTTCTGAGTCTTCAGCTTATGTCTATTTTTTATTATTACTATAATTAGCACTATTTATGATCCATAAGTCTTTGTTTTATCCATTGTTAGATTTGGTTGACTCTCTCAATTACTATATAATATCCAATGCTGGTTATTTACTAATTATTAAAAAAACCCCAAACATAATCAAACAATGATTTCCCACCACTGGCAGCTGTTCCAGGTTTGTCACTTGGTCATTTTTAAACCACTGATCTTGTATAATTCCAGATTTTTACTAAAATACTTAACCTTCTTCATTTAAGAACAGCTAATACAAGTTTAAATTAGAGGATGTAGGCATCTGAAGTGGAGAACTTTTACATGCTCTTGATATATACCTCAGGAAACAGCAGTTTTCTCTCTTCTATGGGTTGTTCTTGTTGCTGCTGCTGTTGGTTTTGTTCTACTCAGAATAAATAATCAAAAAGAACAAAGCAAGGAGAAAAAGAAAGGTGCATAAGAATCAAACTGAGAAGTGTATTTTGTGTTGCAAAATGCAGAACAGCATGTATACAGAGTAAGCACTTTCTTCATTATTGAGTAACTAATTTGTTCCCTGATGGACAAAGTGACTTAACTCCTTTTTTCAACCAATTTCTTTACATTCAAATACAAAGGATTATACAATTTCCTGATTGTTCTTTATTGATGCAATCAATAAGTGTTCCACATAAACATACTTCCATGGCAAAGATTATTCATATTTAAAATTGTCATTTGATGCTTTCAGAATAGAAATGAGGTTTATTTTATTTACAATATGATGAATTTCTTGAGCTTTTTTTCTGAAGATTCATTTCAAATCTCTCTAAGAAAATCATCGTTCTTCTATCTATGAAAACTTTTTGCTACTTTTTAATCACAAAAGTGTCAGTACCTTGGCAATATGTGCCATGACATCATATTCCACTTTCACAAGGGTAGAAATGAGAAATATGTGCAGACAGTTCCAAAACTGATTCTGGAACGTATGAGCATTTGCAAATTTAATGGAAGTCAAGAGCTGTAGATAAACATTATGTGGGGATGTTAGGACTAGCATTAGTGAACAAATGTATTCACAATGACAACTTCTTAGAATTGACAGATTGGGTTTAGCTCCCATGTACACCTAAAAAATCCTTAGATTCATCCAAAGTTTGAAATTTGACCACGGAAGTTTCTCCTCAGCTACAGGGAGAAAAGCAGTTCAAAAATTTATGGATTTTAAAGAAGCTAAACAATTGGCATACAAGACAGCTTCCCATTGATCTGTGTGCTTAATAAAGCTAAATGTTAGGAAGACTAATGTACCATACTGATGTTTTAGGAATTTCATTAACGTATTTGAACGACTATCGTAACTCACTCACCTCTGCTGAGTTTATGAGCCATGGGTTTTCTCCAGCTCATAAAATCATCTTGCTTAGCACAATACAGTGACTGATAGCATCAGAGACGACACTTCATGAAGCAAGGTGACTCTTTTTTTTCCCTTCATTTTTTTACAAGTTCTGTAGGACAATGCAGAGATACAGAAAAGCCTGCTGGATAAGAATCTGATTAAATACTATTCTGACTTAGGGACAATTTTCTCATTGCAAGCATCAAATCCATTAATTTTTAAACACTATTCTTACCTCTTTTTAGTCATCTTATAATTCAGATGTCATCTTAAGTAATCACCCAAGTTTCCCTTTGTCCATGGATCAAAAAAGGCATATGTGATTTCCAAAGTATTATTTGTCTTCCAATTACTGCAAAGGAGACCTAAAAGGAACAGCCCAGAGGTGGATCTTTAATGTTATAAATAGATACCTTAGATATGTTTAGACCTAGTTGTTCTCATTCCTATCCCTGAAGCAGAATCTACATCTTTAGCCATAACCTACAAAGTATCATAAAAGATATCTTAGACCTAGTTCAAAACAGTTATCTCCTTGAGTTTATGTGGGTACAGGGTAAAATGAGGCTTTTGAAATGAACCTTCAGATTTTATAAATGCCCACATTTAGTTCCAGTTCAGATGGCTAAGCTAAAATTTACCTTGTGGATATGTGCCAAATAAATGGCTTTGATGTTCAGACTGCATGCCATTTTTAAATGAATGTTACATTATTTCTGCATCTTGACTCTTTCATGCATTTAAGGATGAAAATCTCTTCTCCATTACTCTTTTATACCATATTACCTGAATGAATTTATTTTCATTTTCAGTTCTGCAGTTACCTGATTTAGCTCTGTAAAAATGATCACTTTCTTTGAAATATAATTTAAGAGTAGCATGTTATAAGTGTCCTTACATGCTATTCTATTCTTGAGTATAGTTGGTGTTTTAGTGTGTTCTTCACCACGTGACAAGAAGCAAGTAATCTTAGTTCAATAGTCATTCCTGAGACTAAGATGTTTATTTACATAGATAACTTTTATATTGTTTTTATAATTGCATTGTTCTCAACTTATTCTCCAAGTTTTCTTCCTGATAAACGTGTTCCTCTATTTTTACTGTTGCCTCTAATCAGGACATCTACATTTATGCTATTTCGGGTAAGGATGCATATATAGTTAGAATTTCAGTTATAAGATTGAATTTAACTTTTCCTTCTTTTCACTAAGATTAAAAGTAGAGAAGAATTTACTAACATCTGCTAAAGATCTAGATCCAGCTTGCCAAATGAAATGCTATGCCTCCTCTGCATATGTCATACAATTTCAGATACTGACACCTTTATCAGACCGAAGCTTTCTCAATTTGCAAGAATATTTTAGTTTGTTGAGAACTACATTTTTACCAAGAAAATGTGATTATCTTCTGTCCGTTGTTCACTGAGTTCATACTGCATTCTTTTTTTTGCTTGGATTCAGTTATCTCAGATAAGCAGGACTGTATTTTCTGTCCTATATTCCAAGTTATTAATTCTGAATTAGTCTAATAGTGATTAATAATATCTGAATCTATAAAATGAATATAAAATCTATAAAATACTTGTATGTCAGAAAAATAATGCATGTTATACTTAAGCAAATTGAGATCTAGGATAATACTAAGATACAGAGCAGGTTAATAAGTTTTTGATTTTTATTATTTTGTAAATTTTTAGTTTAAAAAGTCTGTATGTTAGACATTTTTCTTCTTGATATTTCTTACCATTAATAAAAGTTATTTTACTTTTCAAAAGTGTTCTCTACCAGTCTAAACTTAACTAGTCTTTTTAAAAATAAACTTGCAGAAGATCTCTTTTTCTTGGAGGGGTAATTGCCTCTTTAGGACATGATATAATTATAAACAAGTATAATGCCTTCATGAGAATATTATAGTCTTGGATAGAGTTTGTGTTATTTTTGACCCATATTGACCCCTATGTATTAACACTACAGCTGAGTTCTTCTGCTTTTTGGAATAGAATCATAGAATGGTTTGGGTTGGAAGGGACCTTAAAGATCATTTAGTTCCAAACCCTCACCTGTGGGCAGGGACACGTTTCACTAGATTGTGTTGCTCAGAGCTCCATCCAACCTAGTCTGAAACACTTCCAGGGATGGGACATCAGTAACTCCTCTGGGCAAGCTCTTCCACTGCCTTACCACCCTCACAATGAAGAATTCTTTCATAATACCGAATCTAAATCTACTTTCTTTTAGTTTAAACCCATTTCCTCTTGTCCTTTCACTACATGCTCTTGTAAATAGTCTTTTTCGACATGTTCTGTATCTGTCATGGATGCAANGTTTTGGAATAAAATTATAGAATGGTTTGGGTTGGAAGGGACCTTAAAGATCATTTAGTTCCAAACCCTCACCTGTGGGCAGGGACACGTTTCACTAGATTGTGTTGCTCAGAGCTCCATCCAACCTAGTCTGAAACACTTCCAGGGATGGGACATCAGTAACTCCTCTGGGCAAGCTCTTCCACTGCCTTACCACCCTCACAATGAAGAATTCTTTCATAATACCGAATCTAAATCTACTTTCTTTTAGTTTAAACCCATTTCCTCTTGTCCTTTCACTACATGCTCTTGTAAATAGTCTTTTTCGACATGTTCTGTATCTGTCATGGATGCAAAATAATTTGATGGGTATTAAGATTTCTCATTTGCACAAAAAGCTGCAGACATGAAGAACAACTGGAACTGACAACACTGCAAGGAGGGCTTGGCAGCATCGTTGGTATTATAGACTAGTGCTTAAAGTAACCCAACTGCCTAACAAAAACTCAGACAAATTATCCGAGGAATGGGAAAGTCAAAGATCAGTAATTCTAAGCTATCACCTGAACCAGGGCTTTCATGTAATGCAGACAAAATTTGGAAGCATTTTAAGCAGAGAGTTTTTCTATATCTATATTACTAACCGAGGTTTAACTTGATAAGGAAAAGAGAGAGCTAGGCACACGTTGTGTATCACTATGGTAACAGACGCCCTAAAAACAGTGTAATGGCAGTAGATTTAGAGTCACTGAAGAATAAAAGAGCAAAATATAATGAACAGTATATGAGTAATACTGTTGCAGATAGTGGCCACAGCAAATTCTTTATCCTGCCTGGGGGACAGCACGTATCTTCACTTTGCAATTTAAGGTGAGAAGTTGCTGAATTACTACATCTACACCAAAGATTTTGGAAAGATTTGAAACTTTTGGGAAAATTCAGAAATTAAAGAATCATAGAATCATCAAGGGTGGAAGAGAACTTTAAGATCACCAAGTCCAACCATCAACTCAGCACTACTGTGTTAACCTTTAAACTACTAAACCATATCACTTCCCTGGGCAACATATTCAAATGCATGACCACCCTAACAGCGAAACTTTTTTCCTAATGTCTAATCTGAATCTCCCCTGTCTCAGTTCAAGGCCATTTCCTCTAGTTCTCTCACTGCAGACACAGCAGGAGAGACCTCACTAAACCCTCCTGTCAGGTAGAGACCAGTGAGGTCACCCCTGAGCCTCCTCTTCCTGAGACTAAACAAACCCAGTTCCTTCAGCCATTCCTCATAAGACATGTTTTCTACACCTTTCACAAGCCTTGTTACCCTTCTCTGGACATACTCCAGCCCCTCAAGGCCCTTTTTAAAGAGAGGGGCCCAGAACTGAACACAGCCCTCAAGGCAGGCCTCACCAGTGCCAAATACAGGGGCAAGATCACTGCCACAGTCCTGCTGGCCACACTATTCTTGAAACAGGCCAAGAAGCCACTGGCCTTTTTGGCCACCTGGGCACGCTGCTGCCTCATATTCAGCTGGCTATCAACCAGCATCTGCAAGTTTCTTTCTGCTGAACAGCTCTTAAGCCACTCTGCCCCCAGCCTGAAGAGCTGCAAGTGGTCATTGTGACCCAAGCGCAGGACGTGGTACTTGGCCTTGTTGAATCTGATGAAGTGTCCTTGGCCCATTGATCAAGTCTTTCCAGATCCCCCTGTAGAGCCTTCCTACCCACAAGGAGATCAACACTCCCACCCAACTTGGGTTATTCTTCCTACTGTAAAGAAGATATCTACAATGTGTCAGTGCCCATTCTTGCAACACAGATCATTTCCCTGGAAGGACTATAAAGGAAGCCTAGACTATTCCTGGAATGTGTGTGTCTACAGTATGATAACTGTGAACGAGACAAACCTCTTCTAAAGTAACTGTTCATAATAATGTATGTCTCCTGCTAATGAAGTTGTTAGATACCCTTTTGAGGCTCTTTAAAGCTTCTTATGAACTGGTAGGAGTGCCCTAACAGCAAATTGGAATTTTGGACTTAAAGGAATAAAGGTTTTGACCAAAGAGTATGTAATGTTATTAGGAGGAAAAACAACAAAAAAAAGAAAATCCTTGTTTTTCAGAATAGAAGAAACTTCGGAAATTCTGTTTGTTTTGTGCATGTTATAGTTATTGCTATAAACTTAAAGGCATAAAATAAGCCTGGGAAAATAAACTCTTGGAGCCTCTAAAGGCAGTCAGTAGAGGGAGCCATGTTCATATGCAGTTTATTACATGCCACTGCAAAGCTTTCTAAAATAATGCAGCTGATGAAAAAATGAGATTTTTTTTTATTATTATTATTTGCTGCAATATCTTTACATAGGAAGAAAATATAATATGGAAAACACCAGACTCTTTCCTGACTCAACATGTTAGTCAAGTGAAGGGTCATAGTAATAACAGCATTAAAGGTATAGCTGCAACATTAGATTTGCTCTATTCTATGATTTTTAGATTTACCAAGGGATTTAAGCACTTAATATTAACCTCCTGGGTATTTCAGTGTGCAGATTCCAAAAATCACCAGGGGAAGAAAAACCTGCTGTACTGATGCATATCCCTGTCAGTAGCTTGGCAGTTGCTTTCATGTGCGGTTTCAAAGTTTCTGAGTGCTTTTATATTAAGAACTGAGTGCTTTAGAGATTGCCTTCTCAGTAATCAGTGACTGGTGGTTTTTTTCTGAAAATATAACTAGAGAACCCTTAGGTATTCTCACTGCTGAAATATTTAAACCACAGGAATATTGAATTCCCAGTGAAATGCAGTTGCAGCCATTTTCTTTGAAAACACAGCTGGAGCCCTTTCCTGGGGATAATGAAGGTGAGTTCTTCACACTGAGAGGAGCACTGAAATAGGGGTTTGAGATCTCCCACAACGGGGAAAGAAGGGGGAAGGGAGCACAGCAGCTATAGTACATGTAGTAATAAATAGCATTATTGCACAAACCCTTCTTCGTTTTGACAGAGAGAAGTAAGCCTCTGCCCATGAGCTATTACCATGTGAAAGGAATCAGCCCACTACCAAGAACTCCTGCCATGCCACTACACTGTGAGCCATCCTGTAAGAATTACGGCTTTCAGATTTTCTGCACTGACTGAGGTATGAATTATGATGCTGGTTGCTCTTCAACACTAAGTATAAGGAAATTGAGTATAAAAGGGTGGTGCAATTTTAAGATCTGTTGATGCTTGTCACTAATGCAGATGTATGTGGAAAGTGCAGCAGTGTTTAGGAGTTAGAAGAAAAGTGACTTAGAAGCAAAACTTTTCAGAAAATGAACTTCATTCCTAGGGAATTACAGTGAAGTTGTGTTTTAACCATTTACATATATACACATACAGGTATATCTGTCTGTGGGAGCTATTCCATGACTGATTTTTTGCTCAAATCTGTGGAGATAAGTCTTCCTTATATTAAAGCTGTATGGGAATAATTTAAAAAAAACCAACCATAAACAACAACAAGACTGCTCTTCCCACTCTGCTGTAAAAGTTATGGAAATTGCACTTATACTAAAAAACATCAGTCTCATGAAAGTATCTAATATCATAGGTTAAACAGAAGTTGAAACTATATCTATGTAAATTCTATATCACAGTTTATTTCTGGTTTTGTTCCAGTATTTGTCTCCTTACAGTCATCACTATATGTCAAATCATATAGCTTCACCAAATAAAGCTCAGATTTTATCAAAAGGATCTACCTACCCTATTTTTTTATGATTCCCTTTTTTTTTTTTTTTTTTTTTTTTTGTTTTTTTNTGAGCAGTTATCTTGTTTTGACCCTATTTTATTGAAACTATTAGGCTAGTATTTCTGTGGCATGAACATGAACCTATTTACAGTCTAACAATAAGGCACTTAAAGAACAAATTTAAAGGAGATTTCATATGTTGTTACTCTTTGGTGGGGGAACCTATGGATCAAGACCTGTCAATTTCTGATTCAGCATGGATGTAAGCACTGCAGTTTCAGGAAAGTAGAAAATTTCCTGTGGCTCATGATGTCATTGTACAAGTGGATATTGTTCTTATATCTCAGAACACACATATAATCAGCAGCATGAGGGGATTAATTCTAAGACAGGATATAAAGTCTGAGTTAATGGACATCTTGCATAAACTATATTTTTTAAAATTTAAGGTGTAATTGATTAAACCTTTCTCAAATTACATGTTAACTTCTTGCAGGAAATAATCTGCTTGTGTGTTTTTCATACTACATAACACTGGAGATCACTGTTCTAGGGACCTTGCAGTAAACCTGCATAATATTTATTTGCCCACTCTCTAATAGTTATGCATTAAATTTTCACTTTAATAAAGCTAGTGTTGATATTTGGAAGGTACAAAATCTTCATATCTGTGATGCAAATGTAAAGCCTATGACTAATAAGAACATAATTATTTTTAGACTAGGCTGGACAGGAATGCTTTGATTATAGACACATTTTCACATTTTATCTTCGACTTGTATATCATAACTGCAGAATCTTCCCATTTTGAATTCTGGGACTTGAGCAGATGGCAGAGATGTATTTCAAATAATGGTACTTGACATATAATTTCTATAAATAGCTACACAGCTACAAGGTGTTATTTGCAATTTTTCTCTCTTGGGAAGAAACTAGAAATTCTCTGTCACTTCATGATAATTGTTCTTGAGATTCTTCACAAATGGATAATTTTTTGAAATTTTTACCTTAAGGTAAAAAGACAGATATCAAGGCAGATGTTCTTTTGCATGTTACTGGATTCCCAAATGTCTCCACAGCCTAGTCATAGAATATATTCCTGTGACATATCATGCACATATATATAGAAATATAATAATAGAAAAAAATTTAAAGACATAGATTCTCCACTTTTATGAATTTTAACATTTATTAGGTTTACTTGTCATGATAAAGGGGTCTACTAGAAAAATAAATTGGTTTTCTACCCAAGATAAAATATATAAATGATAAAATGTATTATGTATCTGACTAAGAGTGAGTTTATGTGTTAAAACATTTTCTCTTCAGCCATTGAGGCAATGATTCAAAAAAACCCCAAACTGATACTAAAATGATAGTGAAATGTCAACTATGGAGGAGGGAAGAGTTGTAAACCACACCAAAAATAATGCTTTGGTTTTATGCCACTGGTGGGTGCTCTTCGGGACAATAGTTAGTTCTTTCAGGCAGAAGAAAAATGAAAAACAGTCTTAGACATCCTAGAGTTTAAGGTAATATAAAATAAAGATTAATCCTTCGGAGTCTTAAGCCAATTTCCATATGTTGTATTGTGTTCCAGTATTGGTATTGTCATGTTTTCAATCAAGGCTAAGGCAAACAAAACAAAAATCTCAGAAAATCAGGTACAACTTACATAAAAACTCCTGCTGAAAACAAGTTGGAATGAACAGACTGTGGGATTTAAATGTTCTTCTAAATTTTTGGCAGCTTAAGATTTACTTTATATCCCATTTGCTCCTTATTCTTTTAGTTATAGTAAGTAGGTAATGCTTCCTTTGCTGTGAAAAATGCTGTTGTTGCCAACTTTGTCATCTAAGCTTCATTTTTACAGTTCTAGTAGCATCAGTTTGTCAACATAAAAGCTAAAATATTCTGAACTCAATCAAGCTTTCTCAGGCTTGTCTCCGGAGATGGCATTAAAGGGCTTGGATAACCTTATCTGTTCAATACTGAGGATGTTTGTAGCTCCTGCTAAGTGCTCTCTAGTGATTCCTTGCAAAACTTTTAATGGACAGCAATATGTCTGTCTGATCATGTACATACTCCTTACCACACCATCCTAGAGACTTTTTAAAACAGCCTGATAATCTTGCTACCTGCTCAGCCAGTTTTATATGGACCAATAACAGAAGCATAACAGGGAAAAAAACCTCAAACATTTAAAACTACACTTCATTTTGGTGTAGTTACTATTGGACTTTTAGGAGATTTAGGCAAGTTGTGAAGTGGACTCCCTTCAGAAACAAACAAAACAAACAACAACCCCCCCAAAAAAAAAAACCCACCCTAGAAGTGTATCATGCAAGAAAACTCCTTAAAACTCCTTCATGTTCAGAAAGTTGGAAAACTTTGCATTAATAAAGAAATATGGTGTCGAACAAGACTCACATTTGAACAACATCACTTATCTTGCACAGCTTTGAAGAATACAATTTAATATTTTATGAGATTGAGTAGATTTGAATTGGGAAGGTTATTTGTATTAGGAAATACTATTTTTATTGTTGGGTGCATATTGAATTATTTCAGTGAAGTGGAACAGCTCTGACTGTGTTACCAAGAAATACTTCAAACAATTTTTAAATGCAAATTCCAGTTACAATGCACTATTTTTTTAGTTCTGCAGATATTGTGCTATCCTTTAGGATTTTAAATTAGTGCACAGACAGATTTGAGGTTAAACTTAATGCAATAACAAGTTCCATTTTACGTTTTCCAAAGCAAGTTATAAATGTTGCCACTGTTACGATTGTATTTTCTGTGATTGCACTGGTGGGACTCTCATAGACATTTAAATCAGAATAGTTTTTCATCTATTTCTTCAGCAAAATCATACTCTAACATTTTGATATATCACTTTTGGAATCAAAAAGGAAGGAAAAACTAGCATTCTACCTTTAGCACTGTCTTCTCCTACTAATTTAATTTTATAATGATGCTCTCTGAATGGAACAAGGATTTTTATTTTCACTTGAGGTTATAATTCTTTACACAGATGACATAACAACAGAAGAGTTGCCCTGCTGCATGGAACTATAGCTACTCTTAGCTGATACAATGCCTCTGGTAGTGGCCTACATTCTACTAAGGAAAATGTGTATTTCTGACATTAGCTCTTTTGTGAGGTTAAAAGAAAACCTCGGAAATTTACACTCAAACTAGTATAACTCCAGAACTTTCTTAGAAGGAAATTAATGCATGAAATCCCTCATTTGAGCTTTAAAATGAAGATACTGAGTTCAATCTCTGTCAGGAATGAACATCAAGCATACAGGAAGTTGCAGCTTTTGATTAATAAGATGCTGTTTGATGGTACAGCACAGAAAGTGTGAGCAGTCTTTCCTTGGAAGAAAGATGTGCAGAGAAAAATTGATTTATTTACATAGGGGAAAAAAAAAAGTACAATGCTTCTGTGCACAACTACAGAAATGCTTTTGATTTTGTTCTCAGGCATTGTCAAATGCAAAAATGCATAAACAATATAAGAGGTAGAGCCTTAGTTGAGTCTTTATTAAGTTATACACAGCAGACTTTATTTTCCCATTTATTTTTCTACTTAAACATTCAAGGACTGCAAGGAGATTGATGCAGATGTTAGCTTAGAGGCACTTTGTTGGGATAGAATAAAGTGTGCAATGAAAACTATGAACACTGACTTAAGATCTTGAACATGCTGATCCTACACACAGCTCTTCCAAGAAACCAAATGCACTGGCCCATCTAATATTTTATGACTCAAACTGCTATTCAAGCATTTCTATGGAAGTAGTTTGAAGATATTATCCTTACATCAAGTGCCTCAAAGTTCTCATGTTGTGCTGGGGAAACAATATCTCAACTAAGCTAGAAAAAGAACTAAAAATATTTTAAAAACAAAATAACAACAAAACCAAAAGCAAAACAAAACAAAAAAACCCCCAAACCCATAAACCAAAAATCAAACCTAAATGTATTTTTTGAACATGTCTTGGAAAAAAACAAAAAGAAAAACAAAACCCCTATAAACATCCCTCCATTTGTGATAGAATTGTTGTTAAGTAGAGTTGGAAGGGATCTTAAGGTATCAGTCAGTCTGTCTCTTAATGAAAGCAGAATCTAGTAAATTTAAATAACTATTTTTTTCTTGCAGATATTTTTTCTATCAATTCCTTGAAATATTTCTTTGCTACCTTTATAATATCTAAAACTATTTAAAAAATCATTTAGTGTTTTAATCCTGAGTCTCATTAAAATTTTTTCTCAGCTACTGTCTATAATAACAGATCTGTGTCTCAGTTCAATTATTTACTTTTCTGTTCTGAGTGAAGGAGAAAGCTTACATCTTCATGGCCATCTTTTTTCTCATAACATTTTCCCTCCTGTCTATGCCTCAATTTTTTTTTCCTAGACAAACCCACATATTCTAAATGCTTCTTTGAAATACAGACAAGTATAATAAAGCATGGGCCTCACAGTGTCACACTGAACTCCCTTGCCTTTAGCTGTAGTGAAAGCTGTTTCAGAGAGAACAGCCCCTGTCTTTCACTGAATGCTGACCCACTGGCACATCTTACCAGCACACTCAGAGCATAAAAGGAATGAGGGTAATTTCCTCTTCACTGTACAAATGATGTCTACCAAAAGTTATTCCATAATACTAGTGTTTTCCTTTTTATTAAGTCAAAATGTTATGTGATGTAGAGACTGACCCATGTTGCTCAGTTAGATGAGAATCTATAAAGATGCACCATAAGAATTTTTTTCCATAAAGCTGATGTTACCACATACAAAAAAAATACTTCTTCCTGGAGTTAAGCATTAAAATCTAAGGAGAGTTCAATATAAACACAGATAAATTATTCATTTTATTCATGTGTGTGCAACTATAAAATCTCCCTCTTCATTCCTTTCTGTGGCTTTAATGGCTCCAAAACATATATCTTCATTTCTGTGTTAAAATAGTAGTGAAAATAGTTTTGTGAATCCCGACTAAGACAGATCAGTCAACACAAAACTTTTGTTTTCACTTATAGACTAAATGAAATTATTTGCAAGATAAGATTTCTGATAAAAACATGTTATGGACTTTATCAAAATATAATCTCCACAAAAAAAAACCTTAGAGATCTTTCTTCTTCAGAGCATCCTGGATGAGGGTGAGGAACACTTGTATGGACAAGAATATTGAGGACATGAAAGAGAAAACTAGGAGAAATTCTTTATGGGGAAAATTTAGGAAAACAAATGGACAGTTTGTGTCTAAGTTGATATCTTAATTCGTTTCCATTAATTGAGATACTCACCCACGAACAGATAACCCAGGACAGATATGGTCCTATTTTGTAATTCATGTTTCACATAAAAGGAGAAATTCATGTGGAGAAAGAGTAGAATTATCATGTAATCAAACTACTACAAATATAGAAAAAGCTACAGAGTTACAAATATAGAGAAAGATGCAGCTGATTACCCATCCTTATTGGCTGAATAAGCAGTATCTATGCTACTTCCAGAGAGTTTCCTCTACACTCAGATTGTAGGAGACCTATTGCAACTACACAGATTTCAACATGAGAATTTTAGTTGTCTTCACGAGCGTGTGAGCATCAAATATTTTTCTCCTATAACACCACTTGAGGGGTTCCATAGAATTAAGACATCTGTCTATACTAACATACTGGATGATGCCAAAGAATCATGCTTTGCAGCATTACTGTCTCTGTTGTTCAGCTGTTATTCTGCAATTTCCAACCAGTGGGTCATGGTCTTGAGCACACTTATTCCTCACTGCAAGGGTTTGCTGGACAGCCCAACACTGGTGTAGTGCAGTTGGGTCATCTGGGATCAGGCTACTGAGAAAGACCAGGCTGAGAAGGGTCTTTCTTCTCTGCTTGGGAACCCAAACACTCCTGTCTAGCTTGCCTGAGCTGCATGTCAGCATGCTAAGCAAGGTTACTCACCTTGTTGAGACCAACCTTGATTTCCCAGCTTGAATTTGGGCCTACCTGGACACTGTGGACTTGACTGACCATTTCTAGGCTCCTGACTGGCACCTGTCACCACCCACATGCTGGACTTTGTTTCCTGGTTGAGTACTGTGGGGGTTGTGCCTACAGGATCCACAGAACTACCCAGAATTGTTAGGGTTTAAAAGACCCTCTTGAGATCATCTAATCCAATTCTCCTGCCAAGGCAGAGTCACCCTAGAGCAGGTTACACAGGTGGGTTTTGAATGTCTCCAGAAAGGGAGACTCCATGGACACCCTGAACAGCCTATTCCAGTGCTCTGCCATGCTCAATAAAAGAAGTAAAGAAGTACTTCCTCATTTTGAGGTAGAACTGCTGTTTTAGTTTATGGCCATTTCTCCTCGTCCTGTCTCGACACCACCAAAAAGAAATCTGGGTACCACCGAAAAGAATCCGGTGCCATCTTCTTGACACTGTTATTTGAGATATTTATATGCTTTAACGAGATCCCCTCTCTCTCTTCTCTTCTCTCGATTTAAGAGATTAATTGAATTGTTGCCCAGTCACCCTCCCTCAGCCTTGGATTCTGGCTCTGTGCTCTGCCCAAACTGCCCGGTCCCTGACACAGAGTTTGGGAGCTAACAGGAGTCAGCTACCACAAACAACACGGTACGTAGGTTAGACAGCCTTAATCTGGAGTCTTATGAATGTGATAAGGATGAGGCCAGTTACCATCAGTGTTAAATTTATAAATGTACATATATGTATACAGGGTCTTGGAGAGGTCAGGTGATTTACATGCTACACTACTTCAAATTGGGACAGGCAAAAGTCTGAGCATGTTGACAGGGCACACAGATTTGGGTCAGAAGGGAGATTTATTGCTGTGGGCTGTCACACGGCTCTCCCAGGGGACATGGAGCAAGGGCAGGAAGAACAAACTGGGAACGTGATGTGGCGGGGGCACTTGGTGTTGGAACTGAAAGTGATTGTGTCAGGTTGTTCATGATGAGTTCAGGAGACCCGGTGGGCTCATTGGGGTTGACAAGGAGTCAGCACTGGACTGGGGGAAGCACTCAGAGGCATAGAGAGTGCTAGTGGAACAGGACGGGCACACCCTGACAGAAGGGCCTCTCCTAGTTACACTCTCAGCTGCCAGACAGCCAGGGGCAGTGGGGCAGCTCCAGACATCAGACATCTCCCAGAGCACAGTGGCAGGCTGAGGCTGCACCAGGACATGACCCAAAGGTGGGCCTGGCTCACCAGGGGCATGGCTGCACAGGGCAGGGCTGTGGCAGCTGGAGATCAGCTCTGCTGCAGCATCACTGGGGCAGGGGATGATGGCACTTGGGGGTGCCATGGGGTCCTGGGCTGTGGGCAGCCCTGAAGGGGCTGGATAGGGACAGCCAATCCTCAGGACCCTGTCACATTTGTGTATCCTCTACACAGCTATTCATTTTTATAATATATTGTAGCTGATTCTCTAGCAGACCATTTATAATTTTTTCACTACTTTTTATTTTCATTAGAGAGACCAGATTTCAGAGTAATATGTGGATTTCTAAATTCTGTATTTTTGGTGGTGATACACTGTTTATCTTTATTGATTATCCTGAGCACCCAGTCTCAAAAATGTTTCTTAGTGCTACTACAAATGCTGAGTCCATGTTGGAAAAAGAATGAGCAGAAATTTATCAGGAAGCAAGTGGTTGCTGTGCTAAAAGGAATGTCATCATAACAGAGAAAAATAGGAATAGACAACTGACACTGCAGATTAATTCATAACATCATACAATCAGTCACTGAGGTGTGAAAAGCACCTTAGATGGGGGCAACCATCAATACCAGATTAACAATTCTCTTAGCTGCTGCTGATTTTCTTTCATAAAATAATGTAAATGCTGGTGGTAAGAAAAACCCTCACCTTTCTCAATATCTCAGCTCTTAAATATTCAGATTTCACTTCCGTTTTATAGGAAGTATGTATGCCTTTATTTAAATTATGTATTCTGTTTTCTCCATTCCTTTTCAAATTGACATGCAGTTTATTATAGATTTTTAGGCATTCTATACTTTTATTTAGATTTTTAGGTGTTCATTTTTGGCGCCTTATTGTTTCTGATGGAAAAATAAATGTAACAGCACAGTTTCACACCTCAACAAATAATCTGCAATTAAATCATCTGGACAAATGAAATGAGTTTTTACTCTTTGTGAAAAAGGTGGCTGAACTTCTCCCTAATTTTCAGGTCATTTATCATTTCCCTTTTTATTTTCAGGATTTGACAAGTAAGAATTTTCCACTTTCTGCTTCACAAAAATTGCATAATTGTGTTAGATATGCTCAAGATGACATATTCTTTGAGAATTAATATAAGAGCTACTAAAAACTACAGCCAATTATTTTCCTTTAAAAATTGGATTTTCCCCATTTTCTCTCCTTTTGTAGGCGGGGGGAAGTGGTAGGTATTTAAAAAAGAAAATCCTAAAATTCTTTGAAGTTTTGTTTCAACAGTTCTTATGCATTATTTGAAACCTCTCACCTGCTTGACATCTGTGTCTTTAGTATTCATTTAGCATATTTTTACAGTCCAGAAAAAATTCTCTTGCTATTGTGCATACTTTGGGAAATGATACAATGGTGATTTAGGAGCAGTTTATGAACACTATTCTAAGTTTTCTGAAATGAACACAAATCTTATTCATTGAATATGAAATATACAGCACTTGAACATATTTGTTTTTCTTAATATAAACAGTCTTGAGTGTCATGATTAGGATGGCAATTATTTTCAGTTAACTGGCTTTTATTAATCCAGTGCAAACACAATGAGACAATTCCACAAATTACAGCAATATCGTGTGAACATTTCAAGCACTCTAAACTCTGTCTTCCCCTTCCCAACATTTTTACCCCTTTTTCTGCATTCAGTATACACCTATTAGCTTCCGTTCTGTCACTTTAGAAGAGTATCAGTCTAAAAGACTGCCACGGATTCTGAGTTTTCCTGTGACTTCATGGGATTAGTTTTTACATGCTTCTATTCAGACTGTGGCTACATCTGAAATTTTAAGGGCTTTGATGTTTTTTGAAGATTTATGAACACTGCTTTCTTTTAAATTCATACCTACACTTTCTGCCAAAGAACTAAAAATGGCACATATAAAGTATTTAATTGACAGGAGCAGGTCTGAGATATCTTCTTGCCTCTTATAAAATAATAATGCATAAAACCAATCCAGCCATCCATCAGGACAACTTTTTTTTTAATCTGTTCAAGGGACCAGAGCTATTATTTCAGATGACCATTGGTCATTGTAACCAAAGGTACTGTCCAAACTACTCCAAGACAGCTTTACATTGCACAGGATAAATGACCTGAAAAGTCATGATACTGAAATCTGAAGTAATCTCTGGTTTTATTTCCGCAAAGCTGATCTCTTGATTGACATAATGAAGTATTTTTTCCTAATACATTAAAATATTGTAATTATATTCTAACATTCAAGGTTAAAACTAAAAAAACCCCCAAACTTTCATAGATGTTTCATAGAAGCTAATGTGCTTTACTTGCAATTTCATGGCATAATACGATGGTAATAGGAGTGAAGATTAAAAATAATGGAAATTTCTTTTGATTGCTCATTGCAAATTCTTTTCCTTTAAAGTCTTACATCTGAGTTCAAACAGGCCACCTGCAGAAGAAACTGAAGACTTCTAGTTGCTTTAAATAAATTATAAGGTAACAATACCCTTTACTTTGTCTCACTGAGTAACTGGAATTATCTAGGATTTCTAAATTGCTATGTATATATCTTCACTGCAGTGTATGTTCATTAAATTAGGAAACTACAGGAGAAATTGCAGTTGTTAAAAGTCTGAAAGAATGCAACTTTTCTCTCTCAGGAATGAAAAAAATGTAAACAGCACTTACCTTAATTTAATTAGGCATTTGACTAAATGATAAGAAAATGTAGGCAGTTCTTCAGATCTGCCATGTTTGTGTTCACTGTCTCAATTTTTAATAGCAGCCTTTTAAGAACGGGCAGATTATTAGAAATTTTGACATAGCCTCCAAGTCCACCATTGTTTCAGCCAGACCCTCCTGAATTCTCATAATCACATTCCCAAAACTTTGTCCTGATAGAGGAAAAATATTCAATAAACCAGCTCAGTGAAGTACTATGTAGATTTCATGATAGTGCAGTTTTTTCCCAATCCACATGTTTAGCCTGGTTATCTAGTACAGGGAAAAAACCAAAGAAATTCAGTTTTCTCCATTTTATAGTATTCCATCCCATCCTACTGTAGAGACAGTTCCACCCAAAGGAGTGATCATCAGACAAAGAGTGACTATACCTATTTGGCTTTGTTAGTGTTTGCTTCACACCTCAAGACCAAGCTGTTCAGAGCACGTGTGAAATTCTGTCTCCCTGCAAGTCAGTGAGAAAGCTCCCACTGACTTTACAGAAATTTCAGTTTCAGGGAGGCTTCAGGCAAGCATTCTCCAGACCTATAGCAGACTAGAGCCCCCCCTTGCTAGTGTTAGTACCCCAGAAAATCTCACTGTCCCCTGTAGAGCAAGAAAGGTGTCTAAAATCTCTTCAGTAGTAATATTAGATGATCCTATCCTTTACCCACAACAGGACCAACACAGATGTCTCACTCTTTCTACTTCTTGCACATTTTTTTTGTGTAGCAGAAAAATTGACCTTGGACTTCCACTTTCCAGTGGAAAAAAAAATCCTATATTTGGCCTAGACAAACATTCAGTGGAACAGATCTTTCTAGAGACTAGTCAAAACAAGTCCATCTGACCAGAGAACAAAGAACACCTGTTTTCACTGCAGAGTTTTGCTGGACTTCAATCTAATGTTTTTTTCCAAGATGGGTGAAAGCAAGTTGTTCTATCACTATCAAGCTTTTCAGGTACAGTTTATGGAGCACAATGTCTTGCTGGAGTGTATTTGCAATTTTTTCTTCAGCTCTCATTTCTTTGGATTTTAAAATATTTTTAAATAGAGCAGTGTCATTTTATGTTTTTACCATGCTTATCCATCAGGAATTGTACAAAGTCCAACTGCCAGTAAAAAGGAAGTTTCCTTACTTTACAGATGTGTTTATTTTTTCAACAATTGGAATGACACAGAACAGAAACTGCACTTGGAAAATCTTGTCTCAGTCACGGGATTCATTTGCGGCAGCCAGTGACTCCTTAAACTCTAAAAATGACTGATTTGAACCCTACACATAAGCACATTTAAATGTCATAACCTACTCATTACTGGGAGGAACAGAAAGATTAAAAAAATCCAAAGAAACCCTAAGTGAAGATTGATTTTGTATGCACTTGCCCACACATATCTGAGAGTTACAATACCACAGTTCAGAATAATTACTGAGGAGGAAAAAAAAGGACAGAGAGCTGAGTTGAACTCTGTGAAGTTCAAATGTGCAAACCCTCTCTGTTCCATAAGTGAAGTGACATTCTCTGACTTGAGTGGAAATTTGCATAATGTGAGAAAGCTTGTTTCTTATCTTCACATAGTTGTGCTTGCTCTGGAATGATCAATTTTCAAGGAGCATTTCAAAATGTATGCAAAAAAGGGCTGCTTTTGAACCTCTGTAATCTCATATCCATTTGGAACACACATCAGGGGTTTGCTAAACCTCTGACTCTCCCATAATACTGCTTACATGACAGGGAGTGACTTCTTAAATAGCCAGCACAGAAAAATAATTAAAGGCAAGTTTAGAAGAAACAGAAATTGTTACAGAAATCATCTCAATGTTTGAAAGCAAATCATGTTTTGATACAAGGTCATACTGTGCAATTATGTGTTGCCAGTGCCACATATCTTGGAAGAAAGCACAGGTGTGCATCAGGGAAACAAAGCTATTTTTAAGTGTCTGTGTTTGCTTTTCCAGTGCAGCATATTTCTATATTGCTTTCATCTGTCCATGTTGACTCTGGAAGGAATCAGGAAGATTAAGCCAAAGATATCATCAGTAGCTGTAGGTACACAGACTTTAAAGAGTCCTACGACTTACATCCTTTGTCTCGCTTTCTATGATAACATGAACATTGCAGGTCTGAAGAATGCTTGCTAATGATGAAATTATTTTTGTTAAAATCAAATATGAGAAGAATTTTACTGAATCCCAGAAAGATTTTTAGGAGTTAATACATCTGCAAAATACCATTAAGAAAAGCTTGGTTCGGTTTTTATTGCTTTTTCTGGTTTTTCCTTTTTCTTCTTTTCCTTTTCTCCTTCCCCTACTTTTCAAATGAAAAGCTAATATTCAAATAGCCTAATTTTCCAAAAGGTGAGTAATCCAATTTCATTCGTTCTCTGTAAGTACCATATTAAGAAAAACAGTCTTGGGCCAAGTAAGCTTTTAGGCATTAAGCGACTTTCCAATATTTTGCTCCTCGATATCTAAATCATTGTAGGCTTAGGGCTTTCATATTTCTCTAATGCAATTTCTTAGTTGTGTACTTGGAATAATATTTCACTTCTTCAATAAAGCAGCATTATGAGAAGAAATATGTAAGAAAGCTATTCCCATGCCACATTAGTGAGAAGAACATAGCATTGGCACCAATGAGTCTGAGCTATGAATAATTTTACTGGAGGTAAGCTAAAGGATTCAAAGTCACGCAGGAAGTATCACAAGATGTCTTCATAATGATGCCCGAAAAAGTACCCTCACACAGATTCATTTATTTATGCTACAATTCAAAAGCTTATGTAATAGCATTCAACTATTTAACATCCACTTGAATTACTGTACACTGTGGCTAATGTTATTAAATAAAACCAAGAGTTTTAATGGGATTTCTCACACTTTTCCAATTCTTACTATTGCTATAGTAAAAAAAAAAGAGAGAACAGTTGCTGAGTTTTAGTTTGTTTCCTGAGGATTTTCATCTGCCGAATTTGATGAAAAAAATATTAACTTTCAAGGCACCTATGAAATGTCACAGACAAGAAAAAGCATAGACTGCTTTCCATCCCTAACCTACCCGCCCCCTCCTTGTCTTTGTACAGTTGTCCTTGGCAAGATGAAATAAGTGAAATGAATCATGTGCTGTCACCATTATTGAGCAAGTCCTGATGGCTTTAGCTTGAGGTTAAGGTTAGAAAATCTCTCTGAATATTAGTTTGCTTTTTCTCTCCATATTTCAGGCTGAAATGTCCTTTTTTAAAATCTGTTTCTCGCTCCCTCCAAATCGATGCAATCAGACTTTGCTGAAATATTGAAAATTATATTCTTCAGCTTTTACATGTTTCTCTGAAAGCAAACAAAAACTCTTGACATTTTTTTTAACTCCTCAGGTATGATTCCATATTATTTATCTAGAGGTCCTGTCTTCACATCTGGAAGCAGAGTCTGCTTGTTCGTTTCCCTATTATTATTATATTCTTTTTCCTATATTATTATACTATAACAATACTACTTTTTATTTCTGCACACTTTCCAATTTTGCACACATAGAAAAGCTATTCTGTCAATTCATTTTTTTTCCAAAATATGACTGGAGGAGGTTTAAGCATTTCACATAAATGATGCTATAGAAATTAAAAGTGTTTGTAGTGTAACAATACTGGAAACAGATATGGTTTCCAATTCAACCCATTCATTGTAAAATGAAGGTGGAAATAAACTCACACACTGTCAAGTGCTGTGATAAAATCTCAGGGCTGTCTCTAAACACCAAGGTCAAGAATCTATGTGTACATGTCACACCTCTTATTCAGTTTGCTTTGACTGGTTTGATTTATGTAGAAACCTAAATACAGAGTAGGAAGAGTGATATGTCTGTTATGTTCTCATGTTTGAGAACATGACAGACACATCTGGACCTGAGAACCTGTAAGCTGCTCTGTGACCAGTAATACAATAATATGCAGACAGCAGAGATTAAAAAGTAAATCAACTGAGAATAATTACATAAATTTTCTTTATGAAGTTAATTGGAAAGGGGCTGAAAAGATCCACAATTTTACAGGCAGGAAATAAATAAATGAATAGTGGGAAATGTGACTCGTGGAAGTCATGTTCTCTAGTGAAGATAAGAACAAAAAACATTGCTTCCTAATTTAAAATTAATTTTATATAAAGTTCCTGGTGACCTGCCTTTTGAGGAAGAGAATGATGTAAGCGTAAGTTAATGAAACATTTGTTTATGTGTCTGTGAATAACTTAGAAGCATATGTTAGATGGGATACAAGATCAAGCCATTTAACTGCAAATATAATATAAATATAAATCTGTACTTGTGCATTCAGATCTGTTGCCTAAACAAAGGTGTCCAGTGCCATCTTTTTTTATGAGACTGTCCCACATATATACACCATCTGACTTTCCAGAGAGGGCAGGGCTCCTGGAGTCTTGTGCCTTGTCTGACAGAATTGTGCAGATCTCAGCTGTCATTATATATATGTATGTGGACAAGTTAATAAAGTCCCTAATCAGTACAGGTAATGGAGCTTTAGAGCTTTTCAGCTGACCAAATGAAGGTGCCTAATTTAGGATGACATGAGCAGCTTTCAAGGTAACATTGTACTGACCAAAGGCTTGATGTAGGTTCACTTTTATGCTATCTGAGATACAGAGAATCTGAGACATTTCAAACAGTATTGGTTTTCTAACTATGGGCAAGTTTACACTGAATACAGTGATCCTGATGGGTCCTTTCCAGTTTGAAATGTTCTATGATTCTATGACTTTACGAAACACAAGCAGGGTGAATACATATCTACATAGAGAACTGTTTGTGTCATTCTTTGACAAATGCAATTGAGCTGCTGCGATTAAAACAAGAGTCAGTAGGCAAAAAGTTTACATCCTTTATTATGCAAATTTTCCATCTAGGTTTTTTTTCTCTCTTTAATTCTCATAATGCACATTAGAGTACATCTTATTTCCTGCTAGTTCTAGTCAGGGCTTGATTCTGTTGCCACACTTAATTTTGTACATCAGGAAGATGTTAGTGTGTAAACTGCCGAGCCTCTAGATCCTCCTCCAAAAGGCAGTGGTTCTTGTGTAACCTTGCCACACTCTGTGAACATTTCAGGTACTTTAAGAGATCTTTGATTGCAACATATACTTTCCTTTAGGCAAGGAAATTAACCCCTGATATTTCGCTATGAAAAAACACTTAAGGGTTTTGATAACGGCTCCAGCACAAAAAAAATAGTGGTAATTATATGTAAAGCACCAATTCAAACAAACTTTATGCACTAAAAATGCAAGCAGTATTTTTAATGGGTACTTCTGGAGTAAGAATACACGGTGGGTTAACAACCCAGTGACCTATTCTCACTCACGCTCATCTGATACAGAATGCCATTGTACTCATGTCAGATTCATTTAAAATGAAATGCAATTTTTTTTCAGTGCTACTTCACCTTGTGAAAGGATGCAAGTGAAAATTAATCCTTGGATTTTCCCTACAGTATGTTTTGCTGAGTTCTGACTAAGTTACACTCAAAGAAATTTAGAAGTTATGAGATTGCACACAGTAAGAGTGCTACTCACTGTTTTAAATCCTATTTTAAGGTTTCTGTTAATTTCATGCTGTGTAGGCTAAATCTTAGAGAATGATGCACACTGGATTTTCACTTAGTGAATTGAATGTTTGAAGTTAAAAGTATGCTTAAGAATTTTTTTTCTTATTTTTTTTTATTTTTACTGCTTCAGACTGAAATGGTTTGATTTCTGCCTGTAACAAGAAAGTCAAATGAGTATTTTTGGATATTGCAAAACAATATCCTTGTAAATGGTTGAAATTGGGTATCTACAAATCCAACAAAGAAATTAATGATCTAGCACCACATAAGTGATGCAAGAGATCAGAGTGAAGTTTGAAAAGTTTCACTCCATCTAGCCTTTTATATAGTGGAAAAATTATTTTGGATTGTAAGTTTCATAATTTAGCATCTCAAAGGTTTTTTTTTCCCCCAGGGTTCTGCCAGTTTTATAAGAGATTACCTACGAATGGAAGGCAAAAATATTCTTTCAACTAGAAAATTTTTGAAAATAAATTTTAGAATTCCTCATTCGTAGAGAATGCATAGAAATATTTAATGACTGTTCCATAGCAGAGAAAGGGAGGAGCAGGGTAGGTATTGAGAAAGAGGCAGAGATGTTGCAGCTTTCTTTCTGGCTTTTAATAAGAAGGATCCAAAAACAAGATAAAATCTGTCTATTAAGATAGAATTAGAACAGGAATATAGATAGGAAGTAAATATTACACACCTTGAAAGGCTGTAGGAAGAACCCATTTGGGCAACATCCGTGCAGCATCAGCTAGACACAGGATGGATTTTCCCACTTCATGCTGTACAGATCATCAGATCACTCAGGGGGATATTACATAACTTTCTTACAAGAAAATAACTGTTTTCATAAAGGATGTTCGCATAAGAACTTCTTGCTGCAATTTTAGATGAAGGCAAGGCATAAGTGATCTAATTACCAGTACTAGGTGGGCACTGTCTGGGGGCTCCTTGTTCTAAGTTTATCTGCAGCCAAGAGTTTTGTGAAGCCCAACATGGCCTGAAGACCACCCTGGACATGCAGCACAGTTCAGCAAAGGCTTGCACCTACTCAGGTTAACCGTATCGTGGATCACTAATCCCTTTACTTCCAGCAGCTTTCTGGCTAGGATCATTACAGTGACTGAAAGTATTCTGGAAAGTAATATCTTCACATCTCCAAGGTTTATCTCCAGATGTTTATCCTCTAGGCATATTTAGCCTTTAGAGAATAATATGAAAAAGACATAAGCAGAAGCATGTTTTAGTCAGTGTAACTGAAACTGAGTATTGCCCAAGGACAACTTCAGCACAAGAAAATAAAATGGACTTGGGATCTTTCTGAAATGTCCCCTGCATAAATTCAGTTTAATTTACATGAACTGTGAAAGGCAAACTTTTTGATAAGGAACTATATTATTATAGTCTTATGAAGTTAAATATAAAAAAATCTATTCTCTCCACTGCCATGCACCATAATTGCATTTCTGTCTGAATAGTTTGACTGAATACTGCTAGATCAACAAAGATGGCAGAATCTCATCCTAAATTTCAGTAAAACTCCCATAAGACAAGAGAAATACATGCAAGAGTCAGTTTTACAATAAAAAATCCAATAACTTACGCTTTCATATACAGGATAAAAATTATATTAAAAAGGCTATAGTTTTAGCCTAGATAAAGTACCAGTATAACAGTCTAAGTGGGTGCATAACTGTCAGTATGCTCCTTGTTATTCAGCTAGAAAACCTCAGTGATACATTAGCTATACAATAGAAGTTGCTAAGAAATGAAGAAAAAAATTGTTGACAATAACGGAAGCTTACTTGTAACCACAAGAAAAGAAAGCTTAGGAGTTTAGTAAAGAATAAGGGAAGGTAAAGAAAACTTCTGGTATAATTTCTCCTTTTTCCTTTAAAAAATTAAACCTATTTAGATCTCAGATCCTGCATTTTAAGTCAATCCATGGTTTATTTCTTTTCATTGCCAAAATGAGATTTTACTTTTTTTAAGTGCTGCCGAACATGGAGTAGATGTATACTTTTCTCCATTGAAGGTATTTTTTGAAAAGGAGGATTTCTATCCTGCATATACAGATGGTCACCCTCACATTTAAGTGAAGGCTTATTTTCTATTATAGATCTCTGGATGAAACCCTTAGTGTTAGGCTTTTTAGAGAAGGAGAAAATCACTGATCAGGCAGGTATTGTATTGCTTTGTGATGTACCTATGTGCTTCACCAAAAATAACTTCCTAAGCTAGCTCCTCCAAAACCAATGAGGAAAAATTACGTTTAAATTTTCAGTTTTCTGATATGAACTGGATTTTGGTTATAGAATTGAAGTTCATTCCTACTCTAATGCTGAAAGTTAAGGTTCAGATATTACTTACTATGCCATAGTTAAGCTGGGATAAGAGGTCTCAGAAAATATGTACTAGTCTTACAGGAGTACAAGGTTTAAAGAGGTAGAAATATTAAACATATATGAGTTAGTGTAATGCATTTTCCTTCACTGAAAATTTTTAATGGAACTTAATAGGCATAAAATCATTAGGAGACTGTTGAATGTAGAGTTTTAATGAAAGTGCTTTGAAACATATAGAACTATATTAAGAATTATGTCCATTAAACCTCTTCTGTANTTTTTATAAAAACAGAAGAGACCTTAAAGATTATGGAGCTTGAACATCCCTGTCACAGCCAGGGACATCTTTAGAAAAGGTTGATCAAAGTCCCATCCAACATGGCCTTCAGCACCTCCAGGGTTGGAACATTCACAACCTCCCTGGCAACCAGTTCTAGTGTTTCCCCACCCTCTCAGTGAAGACATTGTTCCTTATTTTAAATCTAAACCTGCCTTCTTTCAGTTTAAAACTATTCCCCCTTGTCCTGTCACTACATACTTTGTAAAAAGTCCCTCTCCAGCTTTTTTCAGAATCCCTTTAGAAGTCTCCTAGAAGGTCTCCCTGGAGCCTTCTCTTCTCCATGCTGAACTCTAACACTCAGCCTATCTTCGTAGGAGAGGAGCGCCAGCCCTCTGATCATCTTNGTTTTAATGAAAGTGCTTTGAAACATATAGAACTATATTAAGAATTATGTCCATTAAACCTCTTCTGTACTTTATGATGTGAAAATTTCCTTTTTTATCTATTTGTTATAGTATTCATTTAGCTTTGGGGGTAAATATCTACGGAAATTAACAAAAATAGGTTTTCAGTTGAGGTATACGAGTAAATTTATGCACTTCTCTACATCCCAGAAGAATAAACCCCCTTCTTCTTGTACATTTTGGTTCTAAATGGACCTAAAGTATGACAGCTATATGTGACCAATGCATTGTGGGTTTATTCCTCAAAGAATGCATCTGGAAATTTTTTTTTAAAGAAAAATATCTTCAAGTTCATACATTTGTTTATAGGTAGCTATTTATTTTCATTGTCTGGAGAGTAAATATATAATATTAATAATATTTTAAAAATTANCAGAGAAGAGGGAGAGAATCCTCTGCCTCAGACAGAGAGTAGAAGCTGAAGAGTATTTTCACCCTGCTTAAATTTGGCATCCAGATCTGGCCAGCAGAACAGCTCTCCATACACCACTGACTATATTAGTTCAAATAAATGAGGCAGGATAAGTTAGGGTGATCTCTAACTGCATGTCTTCTATCCTTAGAAAATTGAAATATAACTTCCTATTTTCAGCTCAGTAAGAAATCAAAGCCTATATGCTGATGACTTTTTCTATTGAAAAAGTTATTTTGTGTAACCGGTTAAGTAGAAAGTAGATCCAAATTTCTGTACTTTGTATAAATGCAGTTTCCTGTTTCCAAACTGATAATGTTACACAATGTGCAAGTTGGGGGGGAAAGTTGACTTTGGGTATAGTTTGTTTGGTTGGTTTTCTAAGCAAGATACTACTGCCACTGGCCTCTCAATATTCATTTTTTCCTACTTGTGTAAGGAAATCAAAAACTTCAATTTCAGAAGAAGATGCACAACATTTATACCAGGGTCCCGTCATACTCTATAAGAAATTAAATATTGTCTTTGCTTCATGATGAGAATATTATTATTATACCATCTGAGACAACTCACATGCATAGTATTAGGCATTTTTAAGTATGTCATCTAACCAGAAACTTTGTCTATTCAAAATCATAACAGTGAAGGTGATTACCTTTATAAAGGTCAATTTCACTTTAGCTTAGAACATATGTTTTATTTTTGATAGTGGTAAAATCCCTGTTCAAAGTTTTCTCAGGTTTTTTTCCAGTTCTACACAACTCAGCTTATTTCAGCTCACCAAAGGAATTTTCAGGACTTTTTGTAGCTTAAAATAGTGGAGGATCACCACTGATATCTACTAATGCAGTTCACATTTATCTGCAGAAAACCAGGATCTCGCATCCTGAATGTGAGATTTTGAATAGGATTGAAAGGGGATTAAGGTGGTACAAACACTGCATCACAAAGAAAGAACATTGCATGTTGGAGATGCAATTGATTTTAAAAGGTGAAGTTAGATAAACTGTAAAATAGTATTTTACACTGTATTTGCATGTGATAGTATTTCTGGAGGGCCAGCCACTTGAGCTGTTTCAAAGTTCATACACAAATAACTTCTACTGAAATTGTAAAAAATCTGTTATTTTGCTTGAGGTAAGATGGTTAGCAGTGTAAAGCCTGTATCACAGTTCTAAATAGCTTGTATAATATGGAGCTCTTATGCAGAAGTATTGCAGTCCTATAGTCTTGGCTTCACTTTATATCTTTAGTGCCTGAACTATAAATTTAATCTCAAACCCAAGAAGTTATGACAAGAATCAGTCTCTTTCTTAAAGCAGAGCATGTACTAACAAGTCTATGTGTCTTTCTGCAGACAACTTGCATGATTTTGCACAATATTATGCTACTTCCTCACTATACTGAAGTAAAGAGACTGAAAGTATCATATCCAGTGGTTAGCCTACCGTAGATTATCAGAATAAGAGAACTACAAAATTATCCAGGTTGGAAGGGATGTCAAGAGGTCTCTAATCCAATTTTGATTCAAAGGAAGGTCAACTGATTTCATAACAAGTTTCTTAAGTCTTTATTCAGCTGAGTCTCAAAGACCTTCAAGGCCATCACTGTAAATATTTTTCATCCATTCATGGAACATAAATTCCTCTTGCTAATTTCCCAGGCTGTGTGCATTTGTGCACATGAACTTCAGATAGGTCAGTTTCTAATATTTTTTGTCTTTTACAAGACCTCCCTTACACTCATCACCCTGTGCCATGTATACCCTTGTCTTACCTCTCTTTACTTAACTGAAAGCTCTTATCACCATCTGATGATATGAATGGTTTACAGTCTTCATCACCAGTCTGGCAAGTCCTGTTGTCAAGAAGATTCATCCACACTTTGTCAAAAAGATCTCATGTCTCACTAGCAGTCCTTATTCCTAAGAAATCCTTGTCATAAAAAATCAAAGCACTGCTTGTGACAACTCCACTAATCTACTTGTTATTTTAGGATACCTCAGGAACCTCTGCCTGAGGCTTTCCTATTATCCATAGGACCAACGGGAAAACCATATTTGTCCTCGCCTCTCTGTACTCACTCCTGACTACTCCAGGTCTCCCGTGGCAGTATTACTGGTGCACACATGGATGAGCAAAAATTCAAAGGCCCCATGAGACTTGTCATCCTCTATGCAACATTCTGGATCCAAGCTCCATCAAAGAATTAATCTCCTGTGGCAGCAGTTCTGGTTGGCAGGTGGGTGCTTTTATCTCTTGCAGAACAGAGTCTCAAAAGACCATTGCTGGCTGCCTTCTTTCAGTGTTAATTCTTGGTTCAGGCCCAGCTGGCTCTGAAATCTATTTCAACGAAGTTCATTCCCTTTCCTTGGCTACTAGTGCAATGTACTGTCGTTGCTTATCTCGTGTCCCAGAGCGGAGCGGAGAGAGAGAGAGACGCAGGAGGCAGGGACATGCAGTTTGAGGTGTTTTATTTAATTATTTACAGCTCTTTTACAGGATAAGTTTCTCATGGTTTAACTGGTTAATTCCTTAACCACGCCGGGGGGTGATTGGTCAAATTCTATTCACAATATTTTTCTGCTAGGACTATAAACAATTAGCAAGTGTCTATAGTTATCAAAAACTGTACAGATAACTTCTGCGAGAAAGAGAACTTTCTCACAGGATTAGAGAAAAGCAGAAAAGTTCCTGCAAGCAGCAATTTTCTATCTGCAATGTACGAATTCTGTAAATTCAGATCTGGAAGCCAAGGAGCCTTCCCTTTGTTGACAGAGAGCACAAGGCCCCATCCATCTTTATCTTGGGAGTGTCCATCCACAGTTATTCCTGCATAAATTTTCAGTGTCGCTCCTTCCTTTCACTCTGTAGCTTAGCCTTGTGCCTCTGTAGTCTCTATGATGATCATACAAGCCTCCTACTCATCCTCCCTGATGTTTCACTGTCTGACTGCCTTCCCTCCTCACAAGTGATGTCACCATCACTCTCACTCCTCCCTGCTCCAGATAAAGCACCAGCTGTGAGCCCTGGGAGGCAGCATCCTCCCTCTGACAATGTGTGGGACCCATGAGCTCCAGTGTGCCAGGGTTCTTACTCCAGCCAAGGCTGGACACCGACCCTGGTGAGGACACCACCATTGCTATGAAGTCCCACTGTCTGGAGGGGAGTTCCTGGATCCCCTTTGCATCCGCTGCCAAGAAAGGTGTCCTGCAAACAGCCAAAATCCCCATAAGCTTGCTTATTTTGCTGGGAACTGTGGTCTGACTCACCAGCTAAACAGACATCCCCACTGCAGGGGAACAGTAGGTCACTCACTTATCAAAAGGCAGCTTGTTAGCAAAAAACCAAAAAGAATATGAACTTGGATGGACCAATGTGCTGAGATTTGCATATTTTATAATGAAATTAACTAGGGAACTTTCTTAATTGCCTTTTTTTCCCCATGCCTTATCTTAACTTCAGAAATAGTTGAGCATATATTTATTTATAACTGAAATACTATGATCATAAAAATGTTAATGATTGCTAATTCAATTAAAAAAATCAGGAGCGAAATCTGCACTGCACAAAATCAGAAGCCCTGAATATTCTAAAGGACATGGAAATGAGATTTGAGGATTTCAAGAGAGCTTTTTATTCCATTGGTTTTATAGGGTTATTTTTGGTGCAGTTTCACTGATGACTAGAGTAAATCTTCCAGCCAGCATGCAATTTTCTGGAAAATTAATTATTGTTGTTGTTGATCACAGGTAAGGTAGGTGGGGATGTTCCTGGAATCTCAATTTTTACGACCCTGTTTTCCATTCCTTACAATTTTGTCAGGTTCCAAACATTTGGAATTAAATAGGTACGTATGATGTCTCCTACTTAAATACTCTTCAAACACTTCTTCAGAATCTGGTGGGGGAAGCGAGGGAACAATAGGTTTCCCCCCCCCCCCCCCC
>VYXC01000685.1:761811-791363 GCA_013397175.1 Platysteira castanea
AACATTTTTTGTCATCTTTAAGGGCAAGAATGTCTTCCCGTTTAATTTTCCCAAGGTGGCCACCTTAATATCCTCAGCTTGTTTTTTATTGTCCAGTTAATACCATCAAAGTAAAAAAACTAGACAAATCCTTATATATTCAGGCTTTTTAATAGAATTCCAAGAGTTGCAATTCTGGAATTGTTAACTGCTTTAGACATCTGATACTTTTGAACTGATCTGTGCATATACACTTCTCTGAGAATGACTGAGCTCTTGTTAACCGAGTGTTTTAAGCAGTGAGGAACATTTTCCTTGAATCATTCTTTCTGACTGAAGCATTTAAGTCAGGAAGTTTGAGGGATTTTGTAGTGCTCTTTATGCTTTCTCTACTAAAAACCAGAGCCAAAAAAATAAGGAGAATGAAAAACGTTCTTAAATAAACCCAAAGAATTAGGAAGAAGCTAGACAAGCATTATAGAATTCATAAATTTGACTGGAGGACTGAATTTTTACATTCACTGAATTTTATTTTCTACTGCATTGCTGGATTCTTTTATATCTTAACTTTGATACAGCTGAATGTCAAAACATGTATCTCTGAAAAGGTTGCTGAAAATAATTTGCTGCTTTAAACAATACAAACCAAATAAAAAAGAAAAATAAAAGGCCCTATTCAGTGTGGTTTAGGGTGTGCGTGTCTTCTGTTTGCCTGTGAGAACCTAACATGAAATGCAGAATTTATGTATGTATGCATATATACTTATATTTCCTTTGTCGAAATTAAAAGGTTCTACATTTCTTATGTTTGATTTTGCATAAACATAGGTTTATACACTGTAAACACACAAATATTGGTAAATTCTTCACAAAAGGGGGTGTAAAGCAGAAAAATATAAGTTGTCTTTTATTTAGTGTTCCCAGTAATGTTGAGATTCTTTTAGATAAGTCAAGTAAAGTGATGTGTAGTTTCTACAACCTTCAGCATAATCTTATCAGCGTAATATTAGGAACATTAATCAAGAAGATATCTGAAAAAAAAAAAAATTTTCCTCTTCTATAGTAAGTAATGTATGGAGTTCTCTCCAGATAGTATCAAGCAAAGTACTTTTGGCTATCTTCTAAATTACATAATTCAAAACTACTATTTTGTGCAGAACAGGAATTCTGTCCGTGACAGACTATAACTCATGAACTCATTGTTGTGAAGGAAAACAGGATGCTGCTAAGGAAACCATTATTCATTTTACCTAGGTTATCTCAAAGGGAACATACGATTTAATGGGATTTGAAATGATTCGGCCTTGATAATTGTTGTTTTGGGACTTCAAGATTTATAAGGTTAAACGATATTATCAGCATTACAGTTTTAAAGGGTTAAAATTGAATGAAAGTTCTTTTTGAGGTTATCTACTAAAAATGGTGTAGTTAGAGCACTATGACATGCTAGATACTACTGCAGTACCTCAAACTTCTGCACCAGTCAAACCAGAATGATTTCTTTTCCCTTCTTTATCACACATATAAAAATACATTGTGTCAACTACATGCTCTTAAGTGTAGAAATGTACAAAGGATGAAAAGCTGCTGAAAAGAGCAAGAAGTCTGAATATGAGCACATCTAACTGCCTTTCTTTCTGAACCCTGAGAGTAATTTTCATTCATATTATGAAATTTAACAGGGGGCAATAAATATTAAATTTTTACCCAAAAGACTGAAATAAGGTTTGTTTTTAACCTGCTGTGTTCTGTTCTTTGAACAGTAAAAGCTCATATCTTCCAGGTGAGATGTGACAGCAAATTCACCATGTTCAATAAAGATCAAATTGGTATATTTTCAAGAGACAAAGTTCCAGACTGAGGGGGGTCAAAGTTTTCTGTGACCGAGTAATATAGATTACGGTTAATGTTCTTTTGATGTCTTTGAGACCTCGCTTATCTTCTCCTGAAATCCATGGAAAACCCTGACTGACATGTTGAACTCTTGAGCTCTTAGATTTTTCTCCATTTTGTGAAGTAGGCAGTAGCATAATAAAAAAGGTCAGTCATACACATTTTACTCATGCAGCCATTGACTTTACAAGAGAATGTAATTATTTGCATAGCAAGGATTTCTCAGATGAGTAATGCCTTAAAGATCAGATCCTTCACTGTAAAATATTTAATGATTTCTAAGGATAAAATGATTAAAATCCCCAGCTTCATCAGAGAATTCTTTTATAAACAAATGCATTTATAATTTCTAAATGTAAAAGATGCCCTTGCAACAGCAGCAACAGAGAGTTTGGTGTTAACAATTAATTATAAGTGTTGCTCCTTGTTTAAAATTTTTGGGGAAAAAAATGAAAAATTTGCTATCTTTGATTTTAAGTTGTCAAAACCATTTTTAAAACTAATAATCCTTCATTTGTTGTAGGTTGACTAGTGAAAGAAAGACTTAAATACTGCAATAATGTGTATTATACTGTAGATAAACTGCTAATATGGAAATGTATATCTGGTTTTTGCAACATTTTTTCCCTAATGCTGAGAAAATAGGGATTTGTTGTGGTTCAACCTTGGTCAGCAACCAAGCCCTATGCAGTCACTCACTCATTCCCCCACCAGCAGGAGTGGGGAGAGGTAAAGGGGTAAAATTGGAAGGGTGAAAACATGATTTATTGTCTCTAGGAATGGTTGACCTTTTTAAAAAGAACATTTCAGGATAACCAAGTAAACCACTTCAAAGAGCCTAATCATTAAAATTTAAACATATCCTGAACATAATTTTCTACTTCATTCCAAAAATGAAAGATAAAAAAACGGTTGTAGTATACTGTTCCTTGTTATTTCACATAAATTTTTGTAACACAAAATAATGAGAACAAAGCAGGCACAGTAAAAATAAAAAAGTACACATTGATGCTCTGCCTTTTCAGTTGCATCTTTCAAGTCCTTGAAATGTGATGGTGAATATTCTATTAAGGCCATATATAAAAAAGACAAACTAAGCAGTAAACCTGTTTGCCTAATGAAATAATAAATCATAAAAGCAGTGTAAAAAAGATTTTTATCCACAGTTTATAGGAAGACCATTAAGAGTCAAAAATGAATGTGTTGCTAGGAAAAAACAAGGGTCTTTAAAAATAAAAGTAGGAAATAAATTCATGATGGATTTCCAGGGTAATTTGTGTTGGATATGTATAGTATCAGACCACCTATCAACATAAAATAAATTATTTTATTCAAACATAGAATCACATCTTTGCTGAAGAAAACAAAGAAAATACTGTGTGGGAACATGATTCCTGATCTGGCATAAATTTATGTTGGTATTTATTGATAGTAACTGATTTGGCATGTTCCAACTCGTTATGATCCCTTTGAAGTAAGTGGTAAGAAATTCAAATGGATACTTGTTCTTTGTAAAATGTAGATGTGATCATGTCCTAAGAATGGATTTATTATCCCATGGAAATTTGACTTAAAACTTTAGAAACATAACTAAATATAAGCTGTTTAGAATGGCTTCATGAGGTATAGCCTCTGAGACACACGTTAATGACATTATTGATGTTCCTTGCCACTCCAAATCAAAATACATTCTCTTCAGTATCTTCTTTTGACGAAAAACTAAACTGTTCACTAATTTTGATATGGAAGCTTGCTGTTCTTTATTAAGTCATCATATCTCATTTTTATGACCTGACAGCATAAACAGAAAAAAAAAAAAAGAAGAAACAGGGAAAAAAGATTGTATCAGACTGTTAGAGACTGAAACAGTTCATGGCTCAAACACTGATATAAAGTTTTGCTCATTATAACAAAAGCTGTATAAAGAAGCTACAATCAAAGAAACCTCCCGTAAGACACCTGACTGAGACTTTGGACTGAAAGTCAAACTGCTGAGATTAGATAAACGGAAACCCCATTCTTCAAACATCTGAAACAAACAAGTAAACAAGGAAAAGAATGTGAGCCAAACCCAGCAGCCGTGCTAAGACTCATCTTTGGATTGCTTCGGGGTGGGAGAGGCCGTAGCCCACAGACCCATTTGCTGAGAGACCACAGCCCACAGAAGTCAGATTTACATGAACTTACCCCCCTCAAAATGAGGTGGGGAGAGGAGGTTTCGGGTGTAATTTCTAGTTAGAGGCAGTGAACACCCATCCTCCCTTACACAAACTGGACCAGCTGTGGAACCCCCAACCCCACAGGCCACGTTCATGGGACATTCACATGAGAGGTAGCTAAGAGGGTGTCAAAGACCTCCCAAAGTGTCCCCCCAGAGCCATTCCTGAAGCCTTGCACCACAGGACTGCACGTGATGCAACAAAACCAGAGTCTGTTGTAAGAGACAATGGCAAACTCCTGTTTGGAGTGCCTGGGTGTGCACTGGGTTTTCCTACCTAGCACGAGCGTATATTAACCCATAGGATTCTATGCTTTTTGGGGGGACCTTCACCACGAAGAAGACCAGCTGGAGAGGATCAACAGAACATCGTTNATTTACATGAACTTCCCCCCCTCAAAATGAGGTGGGGAGAGGAGGTTTCGGGTGTAATTTCTAGTTAGAGGCAGTGAACACCCATCCTCCCTTACACAAACTGGACCAGCTGTGGAACCCCCAACCCCACAGGCCACGTTCATGGGACATTCACATGAGAGGTAGCTAAGAGGGTGTCAAAGACCTCCCAAAGTGTCCCCCCAGAGCCATTCCTGAAGCCTTGCACCACAGGACTGCACGTGATGCAACAAAACCAGAGTCTGTTGTAAGAGACAATGGCAAACTCCTGTTTGGAGTGCCTGGGTGTGCACTGGGTTTTCCTACCTAGCACGAGCGTATATTAACCCATAGGATTCTATGCTTTTTGGGGGGACCTTCACCACGAAGAAGACCAGCTGGAGAGGATCAACAGAACATCGTTGGGATCCATGGAGTGGTGATATTTCCCTTATTCTGTCCCACTCACTCTCTTTCTGTTCCCCCTACCTATCTTTTATTTCTTTCTTTCTTTCTCTCTCTCTCTCTCTTTCTCATATTTACCATCAAATAAAGCCCATACTATTGTCACTGGCACATGGTCTTGTTTGCACCTTAATTCGGGCAGAAGCATTTCTAAGAACTTTAGTAACTGGACACAAACTCACACCCTCAGAAGAAACTTCTCCCACTTCTACTTCTTTTTATGTTCAAAGTATTTCAGACCTGAAGCATAATGTTAACGTTTAACTTAGTTCTTTTCAAAATTGAGGTAATATTAAACAGCATATTCTATGGTTTGTAGGTAGAGCAGATGCTTCCTTCAATCCTAAATTAGAAGCACATCAAGGCAAATCCAATAGAAGCTTCTTATGATCCTCAAGATAAGGCTTCCAATATAGTACAACTCAAGAAACACTATTAGAGTTACTGGTCACATGAGAAATAGTATTACCATCACCAGTGAGGGGACACAGCCCTTGTATTGGCTGTGCCTAGGGTGACTATGCAAGGCCCTAGTCCTGGCCAGCTGTTTTCAGTTTACCCTGGGAACTGGCTGTGTGAGCTTGGTATGAGGTTTCTCTTGCGATAATGTGCAGTTTAAGAGTGGGGTAATAGAAAAGGCTCTGAAAATACGACACAGATCAAAAGCAGATGCTCCAGATGCATAAAGAGCTCAGTGACAGTCAAGGGCCTGTCACTGAAGAAGCTCAGTATAAAGAGATGGGATAAGACAGCTTTTACTTTAAGGAAAAGAGTATCAGTTAAGTAAGTGAAAAGGAAAATGAAAAGCGAAAAAAACCCAAACAAGTGAAGGAACAGGACGGGGCAAGTATTGGGAATGGTAAAGCAACCTCCATCTCACCCCACCAAACATGGTGCCAAAGGCTGGGATTTGCCAAGGAAGTCAGCTATCTAATAAAAGGACAAGATCCCAAATTGAGGCATGAGGTCAAAGAATTCACACACACTTCTCTCTGCATTCTCTCCTCGAAGGGCTTTTCAGCCTGATCAGGTCAATGATTAAGACCATCAAGGACCATTTCGATCAGCAATGTGTGACACCAACTGTGAACATTGGATGTTCAAAGATAGTGTAAGATACGCCCCCAAAGGATTTATGATCTAAAATACAAAAATGTTTAAAACTACATTTTGGTAGTGTGTGTTGCTAGCCAATGTTAGTCTTGTAAAGTTATGTTTTGAACTCTGGTTTATCACTTTTTAATATTCCCTTCACAACAATCTCTGACACACATAGATACTCAATTGAAACAGTTACACCTATAGTTGATCATGTTTTCAATTACCTCCTCTTTTATACATTTTGGGTCAATACCTAAGTGGTAGTTTTGGCCAATATTTTACATTCAGGATCTTTTACTTGTAATAAATGGATGGTTAGGTATTGTCTGATTTCTGTTATCATCCTGTTTCTGTACCCTTCTACACCACATTTCAATTGGATACCACACATAGTACATATCAAACTTGTATTACCATAAACTAGGACTAAGTCAAGGCAAATTTAGGATATATTCCCTTCACTGTCAGACAGTTCCTATTACACCTTAGCCCAGATAAAATCATCTCAGATCAAGACAAGACTAGACAAGTCCTAATGTTGTTTTCAACAAGTTGATGAAAAGTATGCTGTCTTTCATTAGTAATAGCAAAATTCAAATTCACTAAGATTTTACCGTTCAGTTTCATTTTCAGTTCCTACATTGCATTTGACTATATTACAACAGTTCTAGATTCAAGAATGCGCGCAGAGATATATTTGTGACATTTAGAGGAAGGAGGTATCTACCTGATGCTTAAGTGCCCATGGGTACCTAATCTCATTAAATCGTTGTAGAAGACGATTTTTCCACCATATTTCTTATTTTAAAAATTATGAAAGGAGTGTTTATCTTTAAACTAGGAAATCACAATGCATATAGGAATTAGAAATAAACATGTCAATCATCTTATTGTGGTAGGACATATGGCAGAATGAGATTAAAAGATGCTTGACAAGAATACATGTCTAGGTTGTTTTTTTTTTGCATATTGACATTTTTCCAAGCCTCTTTCCTCTTCCTTATTCTCCAGTGTCTTTTTGTTAATTTTTTTCTCTGTATTTACATGATGTGAATTTTTCTTTATGGAAAATTTCGGTGCTGGTTCCATAATTTCTATTTATATATATAAATACATCTGTTGCAGTAATTTCCTCTAGCATTTATGCAAACTTTCTTTATATGTTTTCATTTACTTTTGTGTAATCCTCTCAATCATTAATTTTTAAATTATGCAATGTGGGTGCTTTGATTTTAGTTCATCGATGGTTCCTTCTAATACCTTAATAATTTTTGTTGTTTGGAAGTCTGAATTTTACTCTTCTGTAACAAGGGGTGGGACTCCAGATTGCACAGATCTATATTTAATGATGGGATACAGCTCCAGATTGTAGACTACTAAATTTAGGTATTTACAATCTGGAGCTGAATTCTATTTCAGTTTTGAGTTAGTGTGCTGAAGATCAAAATATGATAGTGCATAATTTCTGAGGCTGTGTTTAGCTTCTAAGACTTGATTTCTTGTTGGGAAAGGCAGCAGGAAGAAACTATATTCTTTTCAGAGTAAAATCATCAGAACCTTAATACATGATTACGATTCATTGATCAGTGAATGAAACCAATTAGTTGAGGTCTGCATGGATTAATTTACTCGTTTTACTTTGGTATTTTGAGGTAGGTGCAATGACAGTACATATAAATTCACACAGTATTTCTGAATTTCTGCCTTGTGATGCCTATGGTGTCTACAATAGGAGTACACTCACAGATACAGAAGACACAACCTGGTGAGGAATTTCCTGTGTAAAGTCTGTCCAGATCCATACACCTGTCTGTCTATCCTCCTTTCAGAGGATATAGCCAGTGGACTTAATGGAACTGATCTTCACCACACGTTCAGGTAGTCTTCTGTCAAGCATAATCCCAGCCATTTTCATTAAACAGCCCACATTAGGAAAATGAATTATCCTGTTGGCTGGACTTTTTACCTTGAAAGTAGGAGATCAGGTGATTTTTTTCAGCCAAAACAATTTTTCACTTCAATTAGCTTATCAGGTATTAAAATATTCTGGGTGGAGTAATTTTCCTCCAGTTTTACCACTGAGTAACTAGATAACTGGCTGCAGCTGAGAATCCTGGAATGGCAGGAACAAAAGTGCAACAAGTAAAAACTAGCATGACTCTGCTATCTAGTAGCTCCATCAGCTAGGGGAAGACAAGATTAAAGCTCTTTTCCCTGGTTTATCCCAGGTTTGTTTTTTTTTTTTTTAAGTAGCATACATAAACACACCTCTGACCAGGACTCTGGATAAATGAGCTCTTTTGCAAACCTTCATAAGATTCCTTATGGATAAGTATATAATTACTATTTTTATTCATAAAAATATCAACAATGTTACTATAATATTAATATTTATTTAATATTAATATTAAAATTTAGATTTATTATCTTTAGTTGTGTTTATAGAACATTCTTATTAAATATAATAATAATTGTTATTGCTATGATTATTTTGGCTCAAATTTCCCCCACACCTTTTCCACTGTATAATTCACTAAATCAATTTTCTCCTCCTAATCTCCTGTAATCTACTAAATCTATTAAATTGCCACCATTGTGAAAAAATAAAAAGGCCAGAGAAGGGGAAAAGTCCACTACTGTAATGGCCATACTAAGAGTGTCTCTGAAAAGAAAATAAGTGAGCTCAGGCAAGTGGAATAATTTTTATGTCATTAGCTATATGCGCAGTTTGTAGAAATGAGAAAAATACGTGAGTTTTTGGAGACTCAGAGTCTCTGTGGCTGAAAACTATTGGAATTCTAAATAGTGTCTTATTCTTTACTGGTGGGGGACACAAAATACGACACATTCTAGTTCAGCCAGGTGTGTTGACAAGTATTTTGTTTAAACTAATCTGCTTATGAGCCCTAATGAAATGATAACACTAGACTAAAGTCCTATAAAATGGAAAATACTGACTCATTAGTATGCATAAATTAAAGTGAAACTCCTTCTCAGGAAGATATAGATACAGTGATTTTTTTAAAATTTATTTTTAGACCATCCTTCATTTAGAAAATAGTCTTTCTTCTATTTTTAAATTTTTAGTGGAAACCTATCACTATCACCACTTTCATGACTCCTTTTATGATTAAAATATTATGAATGTGATGCTGTTATTTTTATAAACACATTTAAAAGCATATATGATGCCAATAGGAAATAATCTGTGGATATTTCCCTTTAAATAAATTATTAAGACCTAATTTCTTGTCAGACTGTAAAACTAATCCAAAGTCTGGCATCTCAAAATTTGCCACAGGAACTCTCAATTACATATCTACTCTAATGTTATATCTCTTATTTTCTCTTCAGACAGTTAATGTATCCAGAAGCTTTTCATGACATTTCATGCTGTTTGCATAAATTAGCAAAGTAAATTTCCAATAGGAATTAGTTTTTCTGTAAAGTGAACTTTTATCTTGTTCCTTCTCTTTAGATTTCTCATTATCTCTAAATTCTATAAAAGTTTAACTTCCAGATTCTATGTTTCTCAGGTTCTGAGATTTTAAACAGAAGTGTAATAAAAACACTAATGCTCAGATAAAACTCTCCAAAGCTGAGTAGCAGCTGATGTTAGACTTGTAGAATTGAATATTTTTATTTAAGCATGTTCTAAATTAGCATTGTCCTTCTCTGACAGGAAACTACCGAAAGCACACAAAAGACAAGACTGTGATTTCTCTCCTGATTTCCCTTCTGAAGTCTGGTCCCAGATCCACCCAGAATGGTCACTAGAGGACTGAGTGATGAATTTGCACCTGTAATACTTGGCCAGATGTCAAGTGGCAGCTTACACATTTCTAATAACTGCAGAAAGCTTTAGAGTACTTACCGAAACTTATGGAGGTTTTAACACTTAACCTCTTGGAATTCTCTCCTAGGAATATGCAAGCTACAGTGTTTCTTAAGCTTATAACTAGGTCAAACAAGGAGAAATTTTCACAAGAATGTCAAAAAAGAGAAATAGAGTATGCAAAACTCAATTCGCTGCCAGATTTCAAGTCCCTGTCCTACAGCTTGGTGCTATGACAACATTCCAAAGAATAGATTGCCAATATTAGCATTAAAAAACCCCAAAAAATAAAACCCACAGGGTTTTTCATTAGGCTCATGAAATCGCCGAAGTATTTTTGTTAGAAGATAAAAGTACCCCTAGCATCATAACAATTTCAGTTTGAGATAACTTAATTGGTTAAAGTCTGAATAAATGACCTTATAAGCATCTGAAATCTAGCCCTAAAATTAAAGTTTCAGGGGTGTGTCTGGGAAAACACAATAAGATGTTCTCACACCTGCCAGGTTCAGCAGAAAGGAGGGGAAAGTCTTTTATTATTTACATATATCACGTCTTATACATTTCTCAACTGCACAAGGGATTGGAGGACATGTCACTTCCTTCTCAATCCCACTGGANTGTGTATAAATTCCACAATAATTTCAACACGGAGCCAAAAACAAAGATATGTTTATTTCAATTAAGTCAGTGTGATAATTACTTGACTAAAATTATTAGGATTTGTCCTGAAAGCTAAAATAGCAGAAAAATCTTAAGGTGAAAAAAAAAATCAATCTATCAGCAAAATTTTCAATACTGAAAATAAATTTGCAACTGTCCTATCAGTGAAATCTACACATTTCATTCATTCCAACTAGTTCATTTTTCCTCAATTTTAGGTTAAATTTTGGATGTATACACTACCTTTTGGTACTACAATGATAATTTGTTGATGAGAGAAATCAGAGAAAGACTTTTTGTTGTCTTGAAAAACTAGATATTAGTCATGGACCAGATCAAAACATATTTCACCACTCAATCAGAGTGATGGTTCCTGAAACATATCTCTGTACCATTTTTACTAGTAAATATTTCCTAAATATGGTGATTCATATAAATAGGTCCCAAGCTCACAGGTACTATTTAAATGCACAACAGTTTTCATCTCTTTGAGATGAACTGCAGCTTTATTTCTATTACTATTTCCATCAATAATTTTTAAAGGGTCCCCCTTCTCTTTTATACATAATGTTTTCACTACAGGATGAATTTTAAAACATTATGAGATTAAAAAGTTATGGTTTGTTCCAATTTAGATCTGAGCCTTAAAACTCTAGAAGAAATGACATGAACTTAAAGGTGACAGGTTGGAAGAAGAATGTATCGAAAGGTTAAATGGTCTTGGTAAACTAGGATTATAAATCACTTCCATATCCACCTGTTGTAACAATAAATGGCTACTCTTTTTTCAAAGACACTGAAATGAAGAGAAATTATTTCGTATCGCTGAAACAAAGATTTTAAAATAGCTTTATTTATATTTTATTGGTCAGACTGCACCACTCTTTACTTGATGTTCATTTTTCTGGAACATATAGATAGGGATCAAAACCTATGTAATTCAGACTAGAGTTTCAAACCAGCATTGGAGAAGTTTGGGTTATGAAGATTAATCAAGTATAACAGTGCATGTTTAGAGGAAGAACGAACGAAAAACAATTAAGTATATAGCAATGGCCACTTTTTTCTGGTACACAGGCATAAAGACATTCCCTCTTCATTGCATTTTATAGCATTTTTGTTTGCTAAAATTGTTCCCAGCTCTTTAATTTCTTAACGAAATAGCATTTGCTGTCTGCAGTCATCCTGGTTTTAGGTTTTAGTGGAGTTGTTTTATTTTTGGGAATCTGTGCGTGTGTATGTCTCTGCGTGTTGTCCCATTCTACCTATAGCTCTATTGTGTTTCTTTCCATAAATGTTTGTATTTGGCTATGGCTGAGCCATAATCAATCACTGGTGCGGCAGACTGATGTAAATATTAGTTGACTTCAGGATTACTGTGGAGTTAATCAATGATGTTTGATTTAACATGAGTCACCTGCTTTGCACATTCTGTTCTTGGCAGTCTTCTGGCCATCATTCTTTGTAAGCAGGATCCTACATTTCACTAAGAGGTAAAAAGGGTCTGTATGATTATTTATTTGTTTGCTGTGTTTGTTTACATATTTCAAGAAATAAGTAATGTTTATAGGAGAGAGAAAAGCAAAAAAGAACATCCAGCTCTTGAGATGCTGTTGAAATAGGAAATTCTGCAAGAAATTTAACAGAGACCTCTAGGATTTACACCAGGAAAAAAAAAAATTGAGGCAATCATTCACACCAAAACCACCAAAACAATAAAGAGAAAACTATGTATTTCTTTATTCAGTCAGGAGGTGAGTTTTGTCTACACTTTTTCTAAACAAAAAGTCCTGGCAAAGTGAAAGCCAGTTTGTCATTTTGAGGGGAAAAAAGAAAGAAAACCAAAAAATTCTACTTCATTCCAAACTACCATCAAAATGGTTTTGGCAGGTTGTTGTTGTTGTTTTGCTTTGTTTTTCCCTGCCAAGGATTCTATCCTAGTTACTTGAGAAGAAACTAGACCTGAGTTGAATGGATCAACATTTCTGAGTCTTGGGTATGCACCTGCAAACAATGGCATTAAGGTGTGATAAACCTTAGCCATTTTTGTTCAGTACTTCAATCCAAATAGATTGATGTCAGCAACATCCAGTAAAGTTAATGGAATTTGCCAATCTGACTGAGAAAAGAAGCAGATGCTGATAACACTTATGGATTTCTTTTAATCACAGCATTGAAGATAAAGAGATTGAAAACTAGTTTACAGGTTTCTCTTCCAATCAGATAGCTGTGAAGGAGAGATCACTCGAAGGGCTTAATCTCTAAGGGTAACATCAGTGTCAAGGACAGTACTGTCACAAGGGTTATTATGCTTAGCCATTACCCAAGTGTTTAGATTGATCATATGGCTTACAGTGGTAGGTAGAACTCCAAAATTTTGGCTTCTGAAGTCAAACATATGGCCATGAAAATGTGCAAGTGTTATTAAAGTGCATATCCAAGCACAAGAACAGGATTTGTCTAAGTATGCCCTACTTAGAAGTAATAAACACTATTTTTTATAAAACATTGGTTGTCCATCATAGATATTTGCTGCTGGACATATCTCCTCTACATCAGTCTGAAACAACTTTCCATGTCTTCAGTATTCTTTAGTTCTCAAGGAAAATACTCTGCAACTCTTCAGAAACTTTGGTTGTGGTTTCCTTATCATCAGCCTACAATTTTCAACATTCGCAGTCTAGATTAAGAAAACTGTAATGAGTACTTCCAAAGTTTTAGTAACTGTATTACAGACTCCAGAAGAATGTGACAGTCATTTAACAAAACATATCTGTGTTTCATGCTGCTTACTACAGGCTGAGAAATCTCATCAGCTTTTAGCTGATCTTTATAAAACAGGAAGGTGTGGAGACATCTGGACATAAAACTTTTAATGAGAACTCTCTGTATCAATGAAGGGAAAAGAAAGTCTAAAAATGTTCATCAGGAGACAGATTTATAGAAGGCATAAATACAGGACCTTACAAGGTGATGGTTGGCAGGGAGCAACTACTGAGGGAGAAAAGATGAGGAAAGCAGAAAAAAATAATGAATCAATGTATATTGATTTATATCAGACCAGATTCCCAAGAGGAGTTCTGCTGATTGCTTCAACTGTATATGAATTCCTAGGCAGATGAATTGAGAAAACTGAGAAGCTGAAATTCCTCACTTCTGCTTTGTGGAGCAAAAATAATATGCTGGAAACTTTGTATCATAATTATAATCCTGTGAGATTCCTCATGACTTCAACTTGCAATATTTTTCATGTATTTTTAAAGTTCTGCATTCCAGCAGTGCAAAATACTGCTCACCACCTTTTGGGCTATCTCTTGCTTTAAGAGTTAAAGTTATTAAATAAGGTCTGCAAAAATTAGGCTGCAAATTAAATTAATGATATGTTAAAAATAAATCCTAGTGATCTATGCTTTAATATCAATGCAAAGTGCAGGTATTTAGCACCTTTGGAGGTCATCCCTGAGGTCTGCTTGTCAGTGAAAGATGAGAGAAAGAAAAGATTAGGAAAAAGCCTACATTAATAAGGGCAGGCCGGAATGATCTGGATACTTTAAATGGAAGGCAAAAAATGTAGAAAGTTGCTATGTTTCTAAGTAACCTGGTGTTTTTACAATATTGACAGAATTATGCTCTGTAGCAGATGATGGTGTTTTGTTACAATACAATTGTGTGTCTTTGTATTCTGTAAATGTTTGATAGAGAAAACAACTATGCCTGCAAGGCACTGTGCCTAGACTTCAAAAAAGAGAAATAAATAGGAAAGAAGTAACAAAAACGTAGTGAGCTGGTTATTGACATATTTTGCTGGCATCTGGAGGCAAATCATGTCTGTAACCTTCTGAAGACAAGTGATATGTGATCCGTAAAGCAGAAGAATAAACTGAGGCATATTAAGCCATTTCATAAGTGATTGCAGCCGTCAGGTCACAGAACATGTAGCACTGTAAAACAATGGCAGGACATACAATGTATTTGTATTGTGCAAGTGTATTTGTTTTCAGGTAAAATTCACAACGCAAAACATATTTTATTGTATTTTTTTTTCATTTTTTCTCTAAGTGGAGTTATCTGCTGAAAACAATAACTATAGACCAATGAGTCCTAATCTCAGCAATATAATGCATGGCCTGCAACATGCAAAGTCACAAAGACACTTTTCAGTAGTCAAACTCCACTGATTGTAACACTTTTAATAAAAGGAAGGAAGACTGAATCGGATATTTTGGATCACATTTTGCAAAAATGGAAGGTGCAGAAATTATAACACGTTAAAAATAAAAATATTTTTCAAGCACTTACAAACTACATATAAAAATATAGTACTATATGCAATTGGTACTGCACATTGAAGTGCATTAGAAGTGTATTGTCCAATGACAGACTCAATTTCTTGCTATGCCTATTTTGTTCTTAACAAGCAGCTAAGTATTGTAATCTCTGAAAACAAAAGCATAAAGTACTTACCATGAAATACTTTTCAATCTACCTAGAAATATCTAACTAAATAAAACTCACTTAGAAACTGAAATATGTTTCACAAATCAGGAGATCAGAATGGCAAAAGTGTGACAGACTTAAATCCCAAGTAATAAACTACGCTTAAGAAGAGCTAAAAAGCCATGGAATGAACACGGAATGTAGAAACTAGTTAGAAAAATACTGCTGAAGAAGAGCTGAACTTATGCCAAGCATCACTGGATATTAAAAACTAAAGCTGATCAAAAACATTATAGATATTCAAGAAGGATCAATTTATTTAATATTAACTCCATAGTTTAGTGCTGGGACTTTTCAGTCTATAAAACCCATTGAAATGCATTTCAGGTAGGCATAAATTGTGGTTTAACCCCAGCCAGCAACAAAGTACCATGCACTTGCACATGTGCTCACTCCTCACTCCACTCCCTCCTCCCTGCCCCTGTGGTGGGATAGGGAAGAGAGACAAAAAAAAGGTAAAGCACATGGGTTGAAATAAGAACAGTTTAATAATTAAACTATGATTTGCTGATCTGATAAAATACCGTGCTGCATCTTGGAACATGTAAGCAGTGTAAGTAGCATACATTTGCCACACTTACTAGAATTCACCAAATATTGAAAGCCTACTAGGAAAAACATATATTTTTCTAAGCTGAATAAAAATATATATTGAAGAAAATGATACTACAGATTTTTGTGGCAAGGAATTTAAAATATATTGCTTGCTTTTTGGTATAAAAAACTCTTTGAGCATTATGCCTAAACTGGTTTATATTTTCTATGTTTAGAATACAGTGGAATAATAAAAAAGTGGTATAAATTTTTCCTGAACCACCACAGAGCATTATGAATAGAAGGTCTAGCATATTATTTTCCTAGAAACAAAGATTACTTGAGCTTAGCCATTGTTTCATAATTTTAGTAACTTCACTCATTTGAGTAATGTACACTCACATGAACAGAGTGAGATTTGCAAATCTATGGCAAAGGAAATCATGCTTATACATGGCTATATCAAACAATACAGGGAAAAACATTCTGCAAAAACTCTGATTGAAATTAGACATTCAGTTTCATATACTTATTGCATCATGTGAGCTTCTTGTCTTAATAGCAGGCTGAAACTGATATTAAGCCAAAAACTGTTAGATTGGGAAAAATTATGACTATTTAAAAAGTGTTTTGCAAAATTTTCCAGATTTTTTATTGTGAGTATTTGTGACTTATTTTTAAATTTATGGCAAGAACTAAATGAATAGCTATCAAGGCAAAAAGAAGTTGTGCATTGAATGAGAAATCAAGAGGCCGATGTGGTATTCCTGGTTCTGTCTCTTGTTCACAAGGAACTTTACATCTCTATACCTCATTTTCTGTAAGGTGGGTATTTTGGCATTGCAGCCTTTCTGTAAGCTTCTGTGTTGTCTGCTCTGCACATGAAAGCTGTTACGTGAGCAGTGTTATTCTGTTATTAATGTAACTACACTGCAGCTATTGTAGTTATTATATTTTTATTTTTTTCTACTAACTATTTGAATGCTTTTCCTCTTCAATTGTATTTTAATGGGCGACTTTATTCTTTTGTCATTACCATAATTATTTATATCATGCAGATCACCTAACTTCATCCCTGTTTTGTAGTATATATATACATACATATGCAGGCATATACTTTTATCTGTATGCATGTAAACGTATCTATACACAAGTATATTATGAATACTTACATGAAACCAGCATACAATCTTTTGAGGATATTATGTAGGAGGACTATTTTCTCTGCACTTATTTTCCATTATAATGCCCTACTACTATAGTCTTACTCATATTTAGTACTACTTCACCATTAGTCTTATCAGACACCCACATAACATTTTGAAAATGTTCTACATTTTTATCAAAGATAGAGCCATCTAAGTGATGCTTTCAGATATTAGCAAAATGCTGTGCTAAAACATTATTTCCACTGCTTTCTAGAAATTCAACTTAAGAAAAAGCAAGTGGGCTCATCATTTAAAAATTGTTCAGCACTCTTGTGGTTTTGTTGGTTTCTTTTTCTATTATGCGGTGACTGTTTTGTTCAACTAAAATTAATCAAAGTGGAAAGTGAGAATCAGCTGGCTGCTTCATGTGCCTCCAGATTTTTCTTCAAAGCAGGAACAAAGTCCTTCATTGCTTTTTACCAAACTGCATAAGAAACAAACTTATAATGGTTCATTTCACTTCAGAAAAATGCCAGATCAGAAGTGAACCTCAGATTAGCTCCCTTACAGCATGTTTAGTTAAACAGAGAGCACCACAGCTATGTTTTGTTTTGCTGTGTTGTTAGGTTTTTTGGGGGGGTTTTTTGTTTGGGTTTTTTTTTTTTTTTTTTGTTATTTTTTGTATTTTTTTAGCTCTAGGTTTTGGCTAAAAAGAAGTGACATAACGTTTGAGTAATCAGTTGACGCAGTCAAATGATTGGGTTGAATTTTATTTTTTTTCCAAGCAATTTTAAAAAATAGATGAGTAAATAAAACAACCTTTTTTTTTTCTCTTAAATGGTGACATACAGCCAAAGTTTCTGTTGAATAATTTTACCAAAAGATAGGGGATCTAAGGTCACAATGACTCCAATTCTACAATGACCTCCTGTTGCAAAATTGATTAGATAGTTAAGTCTCCTGCAACCATTCATTCTCACATTTGCACACAGATGTTTCAAAAGCCACATGGTCATCTGTATACTTGCTGGGAAATTGATGTAGTGCTAATAAAATTTCTGTTGATTTCAGGCAGAAATATGTCTAGAGATTTATGCAAGTAATCCCCAATGAATTTTGATTTTTTTCCCTCTATACCCAGCCTAGGCTTCTCTTTGGGCTTTGAAGAGATGCATATTATTCTACTTTATAATTTCAAAGCACCAGTATGGAAAAAAGTAACACAATGATATTAAGTTTCATGACTTCAAAAATATGTTGCTCTGTCCCATTCCACTGTGGGTAACTGTGAGGAGTTAAAAATTCTTTTAAAAATGGATGGTTGGGAACAAAATGAAGCCAAACAAGGCAAACCTTGTATCTTTATTGATAACAAAAACGAGAAGGAAAAGGAGTTGCCCAAACAAAAGAGGGCAAGAAGAGAGAGGAAAGAAGAAAGGAAAATGGAAAAGGACTGGGGGAGAGGAGAGAGAGGGGACAGAGAGAAAAACAGGGCATTACCACCAGTGACTCAGGGCAGTGCTGTTGGCATCCAGGCAGTGGGGGGGTGTGCACGCTGCCTGCCTGGGGATGGGCTGGGTGTTTGGGAGCCTGTGCGGCTCCCGGAGGGGCCCAGCTCCGCAGGCGCAGCTCCTGCGGCGATGGCACCGGACACGCGGTGAGTGGGTGCTCAGACGGGAGGAGCAGGACCCTGGACAGGGTCGTGGCGACCGGCTGGATCGGGCTGGCAGGGCAGGCAGTGATGGCTGGACCGGCGCTGCAAGGTTGGAAGCAGGAGGGCCAGGCAAGGATGTGGGGCAAAGTGGCAGGGCGGTGGTCAGGGGCACAGGAAGGCAGGACAGGTGTTAGGGTGAACCAGCAAGGGCAGGAGAGCCAGAAGGCAGGCAGGCTGGGGCCAGGGCAAAGGAGGGAGCGAGCGGGCCAGCAAAGGAGCAGTAATGAGCCCCTGCGAGCAACAGCGAGCCCTGACGCAGCTGGGTTTTATACCCCCCTGGCCCCTCCCAAAGCCTGCCCGCTAACAGGGATCCATTTGTCCAGTCCAACCTTTCTGTGCTGTCCATTGGTGGAGACCTTTTCACAACCTGATTGGAGAAGCCCCTCCACAGTGTCTCCTACTGCCTGCCTCATGGGAGGTGTTGCCAGGCGAAGTCCTCCCAGAGACAAGGCTTCTTCTAGTTGCCTCCTGCACGTGGCACATGTGCACCTCTCCTCCACATGCCTCTGACAACCATTGTTGAGGCATAACAAAACTGAATTGCCTCCTCACATGCTCTTATTTTATTTTTCATCTACTCTCCATTATCTTTCCACTTCGTCTAATTTCTCTGAGCGATTAAAACTGTGCCTCCTCAGCAAAGACCTGATTTTCACAGAGGTACAGAGGGCCCAGCACTACCAAGTTCCTCCTTTGGACTCTTATTGCCACACCCTACACAGGAATGCTCAATTTTTTACAATATTTTGCAAAGAAGATTCTTAACCCTTACTGGGAGAGATGTGTCTTTAGATGGATAAGGAAGTGGGCTGAAAGTTTGCATGCAAAGAGCTGTCACAATTAATGTCTCTAGGCCCAAAGGAAGATCAATATTGAGTGATGCCCCTCAAGTATCTCTACTGGAACCATAAAATTAGGTCCTGCACCTGAGATGGACAACTGCCAGTATTAATGCAGGTTGTGGGATGAATGGATTGAGAGTAGCCCTACAGAGAAGGATTAGGGTATGCTGATGGATGAAGAATTGAACATGAGTTGTGGCAACGTGTGCTTGCCACCCAGAAAGCCAATCATATCCAGGTATTTATGGAAAGCAATTTAGGCAGCAGGTTGAATGAGGTGATTCTCCCTCCTCTACTTTGCTGTCATGAGACCTCACCTGTATCATTCAGTTTTGAGGGCCCCAGTTCAAGAAAGACATGAACCTGTACGAGCAAGTCCAGAACAGGACTTCAAGTCCAGAACATCTCCTCTGAGGAACGGTTGAGGCAATTGGAGCTGTTAAGCTTGGAGAAGAGAAGGCTTTGGGGACATCTTAAATGTTACCTTTCCATACTTAAAAGTGTTTATAAGAAAGATGGTAGAGGACTTTTTTTACTTGGGCATGTAGCAACTGAACAAGACCTAATAGCGTTAAACTGAAAGAGGTTTAAATAGAAATTTGTTCTGACAAGAGTAGTGGAACACTGGAACAGATTGCCCAGAGAAGCTGTGGATATCCCATCACTGGAATTTTTCAAAATCAAGTTGAAAAGGCTTTAAGCAACCCAACTCAGTGCAGGATGTCCTGGCTCATAACTGGGCGTTTGGACTAGATTATTTTTAAAGGTCCCTTCCGATGCAAACCATTCTGTTACTCACTCTAGGTTGAGAAATTGCCTTTACCCATCTGCACTCTTTTCTCCAGACTCTCTCTTTGCATGGTCAGATAATTTACGTTTTTTGCTTTGCCAGCAGTCAGCTACAGAGTGATGAGGCAAACTGAGTCAGAGTCTCAAGAAACTAAATGAAACAGTGGTGTGCCACATTTATAATAGAACAAAAAGGACAAACATTTTTATATGTGTGTGTATATAAATTTCCAGATTGTGTGTATATGTATTATAGACAGTATATGTAGGTATATAAATTCTACACAGAGATTATAGCCTATAGCATGTATACTATGAATATATGGTTAAGATCTAAGATAGTACTTAATGTTGATTTTTTTCTGTATCTGTGTAGTAGTATGTGCTACAGTGGTAGACAACACTGAAAACAGCAGTTTGACAAATTTTCTCAATATTATTATATCCCATTATAAAAATCTTCAATCTTCTTATTACTAACCTGAACACAGGTCTTAGGTAGGTGATACTCAGATCTGAAGTATTCACCTTTTAAATGATCAACTCTATAGTGAAATTTCTGAGCTAAAATCATGCATACTGTCTTAAAAGTAATAAGCCTACATTATAGTTTATTATATATATGTTTTGCATATATAACTTCAAAGTCATCGGTGGGTTGAAAAGAAGAATCCTGCATTTTGCTCTTCCTGTGTTACAAAAATTTACTTCCTCTAAATGAGGTGCAAATTAATGTGACTGCAGTTGATATTAATATTCCTATGTAGAGTTGCAACACATTATTTATGAAATGACACAAAATTCAAAAAATTAAACGGGTTGAGTTTCAGTTTTGGAGGCCAAAACTTAACTCATTGTACCTATTATTAAGCTCGCAAGTGTTAGTTGCCCAAATATATGTGTTAGAGCCGTTTGTGACAACTTGGTATCTGAGATCATCTGCATGAGGCTAAATTGTGATTTTTGTTCTTCCACATGTTGTTTCAAATAACGCCAGAAGAGAAAGTTGCTTACTTCAGATACTGGAATAGATTTATCCAACTCCTGAAGTCACCATATAGATTGTCTCATCAAATGTAATCAAAGGACAAATTTAAGAATGAGACAGGACAGGACTTTTTCTTTTTTTCAGTGCAGTTAAACTTTAAATATTAATTTTAACAGTATTTAAAATTACCAAAAACCTTCGAGTACAGAAAAGCTAATAATAAATCCAAATTGGATCACATTACTAATAATAGATTGCAGTATGTCATCACTGAATTAATTAAAAATATGGGGTCACCAATTTAATGAACTTTAGAAACCTGCAATCACCTTTCATCTCCCAGGCTAATTGAAACCAGATGTATTTATGGTGCTGTGCTGTAAGCTGTTGTAATTCAAAAATGTAAAGCAGAGTTGTAAATATCTTATTTAAACACTGTTCTGCCATCAGTGTAGTCAGCAATATTTTCCTGTTGGAATTCGCTATGTCTACTAAGTCTTCTACTGCTTGAAAACAATTTAATCTACATATATTTTATGTATATAGATACACTCTAATCTATAGAGTCTTATATGCTAAGGAATTTAAATTGAGGACAGTTTTCAGTTAGAAATCAGGCTGGAGATTACCCAGGAACAAAAAATGTCTAAGTGATGAATAATGAGTAACTTATGCTTGCATTAATCTGATCCTTTCTATCTTTGCATACATTATAGATTAGCACTGTGTAAGAAAACGTGGAAATAAACCCAGTGCAAAACATGATTCTTGGAAAGGTCAGTGATATTTAAAAACGGATCAGCATTTTCTTAACAGCTTTGTCCCCATTCTACCTAAGGGCAATATTGAGTTTAATATTGTGCTAGTTAAGGTATTTCCGAATGTTAATTCATACAAATTCTCTATAGCCAGTTCTGTTCCACTACTTCCATTACATGTTCCTCTTAACTACCTTTCTAACACATATATGTTTCTCAGTATTCCCCAAGGTCTTACTGGGGGAAAAAAGATTTAAATGATCTCCTAGAGGAAGCATTGCTTACCTGCACTTTCTGTACAACCATCTCATCTTGAACAGATAAGGCATGTTAAATCATAATTCCGGTGGCAGACTGAGGGAAATTGTATAGCAGAAGCAAAACACTCACTAGAAATTAATAGGCGCAGTACTGCTTCAGAAAAAAGCTAGTAACTGCACACAGTAAAAAGTAGGGTTAAATTATCCAGAGCAGTCAAAATGCTAGCCCATGAAACCACAATATTGTTAGAAATGATCCTGAGTATCTAGAATAGCTGGATGTTGAAGCAAAGATAATCTTAGGAGCTCAGAGTCAGAGGATCAAAATTGTTTGAAACTTTGGAAACTGAAACAAAATAGCTTAGAAGAGAAGATCAAACGGTAGGGTTGCTGAAAGAAGATGATCAAAGAATCCTGTACTGCTGGAGGAGCAATGGAAGATGACTGTGCCAGGGAGAGTTGTCATAGATATGTATATTCTTAGAACTTATTAATAAAATGTACTTTTAGATACATTTTTAGATATAGACTAATAATTTACAAACCAGCCACCAGGACTATTCCTAATTGCTTGGGCATGATGTTGCACAGGTTGTAACTCTGTCCTAAAGAGATTGATGGGGATTTGCTCAGCAACAGCTGGTAGAAAGATTACTGTCACCTTTTTCTTTCCTAACTCTGATGTTCTTGACTGGAAGGGCACTTTAATTTAATCAACCAGTATAATGCTTCACAGATATTGTTTCAATCCAGTTTGATTAACAGCACCATTGTGCTAATTTAAATTATGGCATGGATCAAGGCAGCTTTCAGAAACCCAACACTCAGGAACTACAGTGATAGCTTTACATTTATTATTGTTACAATTTCCAATTTTTGGGGATTTTTAGAAGTCAGGAAAGGAAGACTATGGTCACCGATGTCCATCAGGACTCTGAGATATGGATCCTACCCTCTGGAAGTGTCTGTCCAACCAATTTATTATCCACCTAACAGTCCACTCGTCAAATCCATCTCCCTCCAGTCTAGAGAGAAGGATATTGTGGAGGACTCTGTCAAAGCCTTTACAGAAATCCAGATAAATGACATCTGTAGCCCTTCCCTTGTCCACTCATAGAGTCACTCCATCACAGAAGGCCACTGACCCTTTTTTTCATATTTCAGGGGGTACTCTTAGCTAACTAACTATATTCCTTGTGTTACAATATCTTTGACATACTGAATGGAATAATGAAATAAAGAAATTTATGCAGGCCACAAAACTACTTGAAAAATTTAATGAAACTTTAAACAGTTGTAAGCCAAGTTATTTAAATAAAGGAGCTTTAAAGAGAAGCATTGATTAGGGACACCTTATGTTATTAGCAAAGGGATTACTTTCCAACAGTTATACACTGGTACGTATCATACATATCCCTAGGAAACTCCAGTGTCTAAGTGGCAAGACTATGAAAATCTGGGGAAATTTGTTGCCTAAGCATATGTATGCAGTGTTATCTGAGATGTTCTGGGTTTTACCAAGATATCTGTATGGGGCTGGCACATACGACATTGTATATCCAAGACATACACCTCCTTCAGGGTGCATTTTAGGGGGTCCAAGATGGTACTAGATGCCTATGTCTAGGGAGTTGAATCCTCTGCCTTGGTAAGAAAGTTGGCAAAGTGTCTAGGGAGCTACTCAGCACAACAAAAATACACTCTCACTACTTGAGAGTGATTTGAACAGATGTCTTGACCTCAGAGAATATAATTTAATCACCTAAATATGGGCAGTTAGTGCTATTTGAGTTGCTTTAGGGAAACTTTGCTGACTGCTGAGCCAGAGTGATCTGGATTGCCATGTTTTATGCACCAGTCCTGAGAGGATGCTTCAGATAACCCAGGATTTTCCATGCAATGCTGTCAAGCTGTAAATGTCTGTAGTCAAGAAATAAGGCTTTATTTGTTAAAACAGATTAAAATTCAAGTTATTTCAGAGAATAATTGAAACAGAACTGAAGGGCTCTTTTTTTGGAAGGTAATGTCGTAATGCGTAATGCCTGCAACTTGAAATCAGACAAAGTCAAACTAAGGTTATTCACTTTCTGGCATGAGTAATCACAAGTACCATTGGAATATTATGTCAATAAATAATCTTGATTCACTACAAGTTCCTTTGAGATTTGATATACTTTGATTTATATTAAAGTGTGCTCTAAAGTGTGTTCAGGTCCAGATACTGGACTTCAAGAACAAATAAATCCCTTCGATTTCATTAGACAATGAAATTATTATGCAAATAATCAGAGTAGGTCATGGAACACACATTTGGTTTGTGACCGTGGGGCCTATAATATTTTTCAGAGTTCAAGGCTTCTTGGAACGGTGTTAAAAGAGTTTGAGGGTGTCTGAGAGCAAAGGCACATGAGGGAGTATAGTGTCAGCTTTGAAGTGAGATCAAGAATTGCATGTTTACAAAGAATAAGACAGCACTTGTTGGATTCACAATTTAAGAAGAGAAAGAGAGGAATTTGTGTGTATTCACTTTCATTGATATCTAATTGGAAGATGCTGCCACTTTCACTACTTCGTGTACCACAGCTCCTATTATCATTATGAATATCTCTAGAGTAAAAGCAATATTCAACAATAATGGGGTATTTCTTTCTCAAAATATAGAGGGAGACATCTGCAAAAATGCTATCAATAGCCTGCATGAACCACAAGAACTACTCACTATATTTCATTTGTGAAATGTTTCAGAAAAAGACAGTTTCTGTTTTATGGAGTGTGTCACTGACAGGAGACAACCAAAAGACTTTGTGCAAGTTTGAAAATTCTTTCTCTCCAGTGGAGGTGTGAAAATGACAAGATAGAAGGCCATGTTGACCAGTTTTGTCTGTCCCTGGTGTTTTTTATTCCTGATAAGAAAAAGTTGGTGAAAGACCTAAAGGACAGTTTGTGTAAATGCCATCATCTGTTTACTCTTTGACTTCGACAGTCTCTGATTTCCTAGACACACAATAGGAATGTAGGAGGAAAGTTAGCTATTACTCACAGTCTGCTGTCAGTTTAAGCATTCACAACCTGTCACATCTTGTGAGAACCAAAGATGCAAATCAGTCTCTCTCTGCAGTGGCTCAAAAAATTGTACCAGGTGGAAAGCATTCCTTTATATGCTTGAATTTCTTGGAAAGCAACATAAATCTATTAATAAATGTTCATTAATAACACTAATGATCTCTCTACCACTGAGAAAATATAGAATACACAATATCTAGAAATCTGCATTCACCTTAAGGAGACCTTTAAAATAAAGCCCAATTAAATCATAGAACCTTCTTACAAATTTACCTTTTTTCTAAGTCAAAAATATATGGATTTTACCTTGTCCCTTTCATTTTCTCATGACTGGTTTTGCTCACTTCTTCAGCAGTTATTCAAAGACAACTTCAGTAATCTACATTTGGTTTTATATTGCATGGACCTTTTCAAGTAATAATTTTCTAAATAAATTGTCATTAACATGTATAAAAAGATGATTGTATCTTTATATCTCTGTCAACCTATCCTCACTTATTCATGCAAATGTTCATGTTTCTTTAAACCAGAGGGTTTTAAATCTTTCATTTATGTACAAAGCACCTAACACAAAGTGCTACTGTTGATCTGAGAGTAGTCTTTTAACAAAATATAACATCTAAATAAATTTTCTAGCTTAAAGTATTAGAGTACATGCAGTTTCATATATTTTTAATATAAAAGACATTGGTTTATGTGTATTAAAGATTTATCATTATTTTGATATGTAGCTTTGCAAGATACTCTTTTTGATTTTATGAGGTGTTAATCCACTAACAATGGCCACAACAATGCCTCAGATTTTAAGTATGAAAATTTTCTTTATTTTCTTTTATTTTTGCCATCTAGTGTCTGTATGACCCTGTGCCATCCCATTTATGAGTTATTAATGAAGTGGAAAATAACAGATGTTTTAAAAGGTCTATGGAAAAAGAGCTTGAGTTGAGCTGTTTCCATTTCATCCTCTGAACACCAAGCTTCCTCTCTGGCTCTGTGAAGCATAGCTCTGAACTTTATCTATGGACTTAAATTCTGTATTATGTCATTTGCACATCTTTGCTATCAGGATTGTTACACATTCCTTTTACAGCAAAAGAGAATAATTTAGACTTTATGATGGATAGGATTTAACATATGTGCAGAAAAATGTTTCAGATCCATCTGTTTTCAAAGAACTTAAGTTGTCACTTTAAAAAAAACCGGCAATACTTACATTTACCATGATGTTCCCAGATACAATAATGAACTCCGTAGGTTATGGACAAGAAAGCACTATATGTAAGTAGACCTACCTCTGAATTTAAGCAAAATTAGCATGTAAACATGATAGTTGAAAAATATTATGAAATTTTTGCTAGTACTAATTGAAGCTTATTTTCTTTCAACATGAATGTTTAGATTTTAAAGAAAAATGAAGGAGATGAAAATATGACTTTTTGAATATTAAAAAAACTGTTCTATCTTTGCAAACATTTTTGACAATTCAATTCTCATCACAGCAAATGTGAGTGGGACTAAATTTCAATGGCTTAATTAAAATATTTTTAGTTAATTTATATCCAAACTATATATTATTTTTACTATCTAATTTCATTTTTTAATGTTGGAAACTATCAAGTACTTTCTGAAAGCATTTTGCAGACATATGGTGCAGTATGCTTGTACCACTGAATGCCATCTGCTGTCTAGGTTTAAATGTACCCTAATTTTACTTTTAATTCATAATGAACATGAAGAATATGACCCATGTACTGCAATTTGGCTAAGTCATTGCCAAGTGTACGTTTAAGGCATAAAACATATTCGTAATTATAAAATGGCTATTTACAAGTTCCCAGGTGGGTAGGTAGCTATTAGTAACAAATAATGGCATGCCAGCCCTTTATGCTCCCAACCACTGTACAGGGACAAAAACTAGAAAGATGAAAGTATGATGCATTCCTTCACTAATAAGCATTTAAGAGTTGTACAATTTGCATTGCCAAATGTAAACCAAAGAAAGACTTTAAAGCATTGTTTAACATGTAAATGGAGATCAGAATTGGGAACATAACGGATGTCCAAGAAAAATTAATGTCTGCACATACTCTTAATTTATCATCCTTTACACCACAAGATGACAAATTATCCAGAACAAGTCATGCTGACAACTTTGACCCTCATCCAGAAAAAACCTTAATGATGTAGTAAGTGGATCAATCGTGAATGATTTGTCAAGAATTTGATGGCGAATCACAGTGGTGAATTGCATTAAGATGTACGGTCTTGTCTTCACTGAAAACAGTGACTTACCAACTCTTATGAGGAGGAGCTGAGAGAAATGGGGTTGTTTAGTCTGGAGAAAGTGAAACTCAAGGTACATCTTATCACTCTGCAACTACATGAAAGGAAACTGTAGCAAGGTGGGGCTCCTTCTCTTGTCTCTGGTAATACCTGATGGGGCAGGATGAAACCGCCTCAAATTGTAACAAGGGAGGTTGAGATTAGATATTAGAAAAAAATTTCTTCACCAAATGAGTTTTCAAGCATTGGAACAGGCTGCGCAGGGAAGTGGTGGAGTCACCACCCCTTGAGGTATTTAAAAGATGTGTAGATGTGGCACTCTAGGGACGTGGTTTAGTGATAGACTTGGCAGTATCAGGTTTACAGTTGAATTCATGATCCTGAAGATCTTTTTCAGCCTGAATGACTGATTAAAAATTTTAGGAAAAAATTCTCCCAAATTCAACTGGACAAAAAAATCTTAGAATGTTTAACTTCACAGCCATGACTTGCTAAATTGTAATGTACTTAATAAGGAAGAAAAACTGCTATTCATGTAACTAGTGGAACTTGCATAGAAATAGAAGTTTTCTGTCTTTAACATCTTGACTGAATTCCTCTCTCCATTGAAGATTAGACTAACTTAGTCATACTACATTTGTTGTAATTCTGGCTGGCTTTGTGCTTTCTCCTAGCAACTCATTTAGTCATTGGCTGTGATTTTTAACAGAAGGATGTAACTTTTGAGGCTTTGCCTGTGCTGCTTTTCTTAGAAGAAAATCCATTTTCTTTTAAATTATCAATTTCAGGGGAATTTCTACATTGTGGTCTCATGATTTGTTATATACTTCACATGTGGCATCCCTTCATGTCAGAAGCTTAGTAAGGAGGAGAGAAAAGACTGGGCAGTGTACTGACATGCTGATTTTTACCTGCTGATGTGCAGCCTCTGTAACCCTCCTCACATATGTTACCACAGAGGTTCTACCAACATCACTGAAGGGCTTGGCTTTGGCCAGCAGACAATTCATCATAGAGACATCTGGAACCATCTCTTACGGACATGTGGAAAGCTTCTCATGTCTTCTCACTGAAGACATCCCTGCTACAGTAGTCCAGCTGCTGCCAAGACCTTGCCACCTAAACGTAATTCATATATACTGTTACCCGACATGCTAATGCTTTCCAGATTCACACATCTAGTCTGGGTGGGGGTGTCCTTATTCTTTGCCTGCTTTGCAGAGATATGCTGCTGACAGAATTGCTGTGTTCATCCTGCAGTTAAAAATAAATTTTTCTATTTCCACTATATGCACAAACTTCCATTTTCAGTAGTAAAAAATACATCAGCCATTTCATCATCACCTGGATCTCTTCTCTTCCCCAGCTTTTTGCACCAAGTATGTGTTACACTTTTCATGTATGATTCACAGTGAAAAGATCTTACGTTTACACCTTACTACTGAGCAAATATCATCCATTTCAGACAGGAAACAACAATAACAATGACAAAGATTATTATCATCATCATCATCATCATCATCATCCTGTGTACCTGTATAAGCAGCAATACCATCCCTTAGATGAACATAAGCCTGAGTTTCACCAGACATGGATATCTTTCATTTCAGTGTTCTGTGAGAATAAAGTTGTAACCTAGAATGTATGAGCCAGCCCTTTGGGACCTCTGTAGGTGAGGTTTTGCTTGTAGCTTGCTAGGCACCTGACCACTAGCCGAGGTTAAGCGACCAAAACAGAAATAGTACTGCAAAGTTATTGTGGTGTGATGCTGGCCCAATGCCAGGCACCCACAAGAGCCACGCACTCACCCTCCCCTGCCACAGCTGGGCAGAGGAGGGAAAAGGAAAAAAAATTAATGAATGATTCGTGAGCGAGATAAAGACCAAGAGAAACGCTTCAAGGGTGAAACAGGCTCAACTTAAGTTGCAAAGTGAATTTATTACTAACAGAATCAGAGGAGGATAATGAGAAGTAAAATAAGCCCTTAAAACACCTTCTCCCTTCCTCCACCCTCCCTCTCCCCCCGGCCCTCCCTCCTTCCCACTGACAACACAGGGAGGCAGGGCAGCGGGGTTTGGTCAGTCCATCACCAGGATTTTCTTCTGCTGCTCCGGGAGAAGAGTCCTTCCCTGTGAGGCCGTGGGGTCCCT